>JANAVB010016800.1:24845358-24850358 GCA_029216955.1 Iris pallida
ATATATATATATATATATATATATATATATATATAAATATATATATATATATATAATATAAAATATATATAATATATATTTGTATTAGGATTATATATAGTGTGTCTAATATAGATACTAGGGTGTATGGAAATACATAGGCTATAGGCCTATGTGGTTGTTGTATATATATATATATATAGATATATTATATATATATATATTATATATATATATATATTATATATATATAATGACACTATTGTGATCTATACAAAATAATATTATATAATATATATATATATATATATATATATATATAATATATATAATATAATATATATATGATTTATATATATATATATATATATATATATAATATATATATATTTTTTTTTATATATATATATATATATATATATTATATATATATATATATATAGATATATATATATATATATATATATATTTGTATAGATCACATATAGTGTCATTATATTATATATATATAATATTATATATATATATATATATATATATATATATATATATATATATTTGTATATATATATATATATATATGACTTCCTAAGTATAGGTTTATATAGAAACTTATAACCATTAGCCTATGGAAATCTAAGTCAATAGCCTATGGAACCTAGATATACTAGCCTATGGCATTAGGGGCTAACCCTAATTTGACCAAGTGACCCTTGACCTAGGTAGTTGACCTTGTTTGACTATAGTTGACCAAAGTCAACCTTAGGTCAAACTTGACCTAATTAACCTAGAATTGACTAGGACTAACACAAATGACTTAGTGACTCAAGTATGATTTAACCCTAACTAGTTTGACCATGGTTGACCCAACTTTGACCTAGTTTGACTTTTAGAGTTGACCAGAGTTGACCAATAGTTGACTTGGACCTAGATTGACCTAGAATCATGTAGAATGCATTGTAAACTTTAGTTTTACTATTCTGGACATATTGTGACCCATTTTTACTCTAAATAGGACTCTGTGACACCAGTTCGGACATCTATTCATATCAGTCATACAGGGTGACAGGCGAGTACATTCTCTGATCTTTTCATACTTGTTAGGATTTATATTCTTGCTCTAGAATACCTTACATGATGCTGTCACGTCATTATCACGGATTGGTACTATATGGATCTTGTCATGCGATGTTATCTCCCTCGGGGTGCATCAGATACAGTTATCATGTGCTTTTCACGAACATCTTGTATTTCATGTACACCGCTTTCATGTATACTCTTGTGCAATCTTGTACTCTCATGATCACGTGAGCAAACATGATAAAAAAACCTCTTGTATAAGGTAACGTAACTTGACTGGATCCTTGTGTATTGATTGGGGAGGGTGAGTAGGAAATGGTTATGTGATCAAATCCCATCTTGTACAAATTCTTGTGAAATCTTGTGAAATCTTGTATATGTCCTAAACCCGTTTATATAACCATATCATGCTCTAAATCACAGGTTACCTACAGTTCTTACTTATCATATATATAGATATTTCCAGTTATCAAATCTCTCTCATTTTTACATATATTCTTTACAGTTCATGTATCTTACTCTATGCATGCTTTACATTTCCCAACATGATATGAACTGCGTGAGATGTATTGTGCTCGTTCCTGTCCTGACTGGACCTGTTGAAAATATTAAAGATGATGATGGTGACTGTCCTACCTTCTATGGGACACATGAGGGTGACCTTCAGGAGCCTGAGGAGCATCTAGCTCAGTAGAGGGTGCCTAGTCTAGTCTAGTGTTTACAGTTTTCATTTTGTATCGGACTGTTCCGATTGTTAGTTGTGACTTAGTTATATTTCAGGTCTTGTACTTATTTGTGTTGGACGTCTACTTTGTGTGGTGTGATAACTCTATATATATTCAGTTCTTCCTTTCATCTGATTCCATATCATGTTCTATCTTTCCTAGACTTGTGTTTGAGATATAGAGTTGAGATGTTATGTTATACCTCCGTGCGGAGATGATAGGTTTATATATCTTGTTGTTAGATGTTAGATGTTATAGATGACCTATACAGCGTTTCTACCGCCGACACTGCGGCGTAGGCTGGACGTACCTACGTTCTCGTGCCCCTAATCAGGGTGCGGGTCGTGACATCGCCCATTGGCAGACGAGAAAGAAATTGTATTTCATGGAGAGCGAAGCCTAGTTCTCCGTAAGGAGTGGCAATAGTACCAGTCCTACTGTTATACCTTTTTGCTAAAGCCAAAAATAAGTTGGAGTAATTTTGGATTCCACAAGTGGTGGTCATAACAGCTTTGTAGAGTCCTAGTTCTTGTAGCTTCTCATGAAAATTGTTGAGAATCCATACAGAAAAACGGTTCCAACGGACAATCTCTGGATGCATTAAGCCAGTTAGTCTCATGCTAGTGTTGCGAGGATATTCTTCTGCAGACAGGACATATATATTTGTAAAGTTAGGAATTCTGATGGGTTTTATTACGGCTGTATCATCAGACGGTACACAAGCTAGTCTCAAACACCTTAAGCGGGAAATATACTGATCAGATTTGCAGAGAAAGATGTCTTTGTTGTGTTCCCCACGACGGTGACATATTCTTCCTACTCTAGCTTCTTGGAAAGGAGTCAAATCCAATGACATCTTTCTAGGGTAGCTGGCATGAGTATATTGAGATAAAGATATATTTCTTATCATCCCAAGCAGATATACCAATGTATCTCCTCTTACGAAAGCCCATCGTTCCTTTCTTGACTTGGGCCAAGAGTTTGCAGCTACGGCCTCTCCAAAGAGGAAAGCTGGTTTCTTATAAGAATGTGCATCCTTAGACAGAAAATGAGTACCACTTATCAAACAAAGCAGAGTCTTATAATTTTGATTCTCCAACATAGCTCTCCGGGTCTCAAGCAGGTCATACCGTGGAAAAGGTATATGAGACAAGTCTTCTTGGTACTCAGACACCCGAAAAGTATATGCCAGCTCCTCAGCATGAGGGTCCCTCAAATCAACTGCAAAAGAAAAAATTCAGAGTTAAACTCTTGAAAGATTATTTCTTTAAAGAAATATTATGTGCCAATTATGGATGGCGTAGGGTATAAAAAAATAGTCCTCATCCAGCACATGCAAAATGACAATCTTCAAGTCAGATGGCGCATCAATCGATTAGCGCATGGTCTGTGTGTATAATGATAGATGGCGTAGCATACTGAAAATATGTTAGATGGCGCATGACATCATTTTTATGATTTTTAGCCCAACACTCTGAAAGAGATGGCGCAAGGTGCAGATGGCGCAAAGCATCGACCAACACTCTGAAAGAGGCGGTCGATGTTGACCTTGGTCGTGCTTCACGCGAATGGCGTGAAGGTTCTACTGTCATCTTCTCCGTCCAATCTCTTACCTTCCAAGGCTGGGTTCGCCTCTTCGACTCTCGCCAACGGCGTGATGTGTTGTGGCACCCTCAGTAAAGGCACACGCGAAGTGGCTCCGGCCACTTTCTTTTCCTTCTCGGCAGCAGTAGATCTCTTCGGGGCCATTGCGATTGGTTGAAAGCTTCGAAAGTTGAAGAAGAAGAAGAGTTCAAGAGAAAGAAATTTCAAGTAAAGAGTATTTTTCTTTCTCTTCTCAACTATTTATAGCCAAGCCTTAGACTTAACAGTCATGCGATCTACGCCTGAAAGTCGGGTCATTTATGATACTGCTCTGTGCCAACCGCTTCTTATTCAAAGTATTCCAAATTTTGAAACTTTTCAAATTTGAAAACTTTGAAGAGGGTCTTGTAGAAGCCTAAAAAGTACAATCAACATCAAACGCTACTCATAAATAGTGTCAGCAATTAAATCATCAAGTGGCGCCATACATCAGATGGCATAGAACATCAATAGGCACTGGTCATCAAGTGGCACTGCCTGCCACGTAGCCATCTTCTCGGAGAAGCTAAACAGTTATCATCATGACTGACAACACGTCAGTCGAAAAATTCGTTCGAATCCCGAGCGCGTGGTGCTCGAGAAGATTTTGTCAGACATGTCAGATTCATCATAAATGACCAACAGCTGTCTCATGCTATTTATAGTTGGTGCAAGGTAATCAATGACACCACATTCTTTAGAAAGTTACAAAATAGCAAGTAGCGCCTGGCGCTACCTAGCAGTTGGCGCTACCTGATCAAGTCATCATAAATCTGTTAGATAACGTGGTGCACATGCCACTAATCTCGAAGAACGTGTCTGTAACACTGCCATGACCAAGCGCATATCAATCACAGCATGCCACGCGTCCAAGCAGTTAAACTAACCGTTCACCCTAAGGGATGAATGGCGTGCCAATTGCAGTGTGCGCCAACCAGGATAACAACTTGACAGTTATCTCTAAACTCTATAAATAGAGTTCTAAATCACTTTCACAAGGAGGAATGATTATAATCTCCTGAGCACTTGCTGCAGCACTCTCCAAAGTCTATCTTCTTCGACATCGTATCGTCCAAGGGATAAAGTAATCATCTTCTGATCAGATTCCTATAGTTGTACTTTCTCGGAAATTAATTGTACTCTTGTACTCTTTTCTTAGTTTGTAATCAAACTTTTCTTTTTGCAAACAGTTGTAACTTTTAGAGGATTTGTGGGGTAATATTGTGGGCTTCAAATAACTAATTTAGGGTATATAAAAGGGGTAGAAATCATGAGAAAAGAAAACCACACAACACAACCCTTCTCTTCTTCTCCAACTTTTTTTTTGAAGTTTTGATGAACATGTGCGACTAAAAGTCTTGTTGGTCGAAGAAAACAGAAGCCTCAGAATTAATAAAAACTTGTGAGATCTAATTTATGTTTATTTGTTTGATTTGTACTTTGAGTATCAAATGTTTTCTTATATATATTTTATGACTATCTTGTTTAATTACTAGAATGCATACTAGTTTATTATTCTTGATAATCTACTGCTAAATTAGATATCGAACCCGGAATTGTTCGATCCATCTAATTTGTGAAGCAACCAAGATT
>JANAVB010016800.1:24855358-25055358 GCA_029216955.1 Iris pallida
TTAATAGAGATTTAAATTTTTTAAAAAAATTCAATAATTTTTTTTAGGTGCGTGCAATGCGTGTACACATCACTAGTAATAGTAAATACAAATATATAGAGAATATATTTGATTCTAATGTCCAAATTAATTTTTCATGAAACTTCTCCAACGGGGGTTTCTATCTTCCATATTTTCATGGTAGAAATTTATTTTAGAAAAACCTTCTCCCAATTGAGATTTCTATCCCAATTTCTATCCTTGTGTGGCGGTCATATAGGATGAAGAGTTTTACGAGATCTCATAAAAACTTTCCATTTTTCACGCTAATTAATACTGGACCCTGGACCCTCACCATTAAATTGATCATTTCATTTGTTGCCAAGTAGAATATAAATGGAGAACCATTGAAGAGTATTTTTTTTATTTGTACAATTTCTAATTGAAGCTCTACCAACTAAAAAAGAAATTTACATAAAGTACAATGACAAGTATGATAGAAACCCAATTTTAGAATAAGGTACATGCTAAGTGGGATAGAAACCTAGTTTTAGAAATCCCATTGGAGATGGCCTTATCACGTGATCAACTCTCTCTCTTCTCTCTACAGAGAGGGCATATACCCAAACCAAAGAATAATCTCATACTTTTGCTTAGGGATGGGCATACGGTTCTAGGACCCCGGTTCTGACCCGGTCCAAAACATAAAATGTCCAAACAAGTCGGTTCATAAAATTTGGAATTTAAACGGGACGGATCGGGACGGGTCGTGTGACATTAACAGGTCGATACAAGTCCTATTTTCAAAATAAACGAGCTCCGGTCTGACCCGTTTCTAGGGGTATTTATCTTTTTATTATCAATTTTTGAATTTTTTTGTTATTATAGTTTATAAATAATAGATCATGTTATTGTTAGTAAACAAATGCTAGAAATTTTGGAGACGTTAGATTTGTTTTGTTCTTATAGATAATATAACATATACAAATGTTTACTATTCTAGAATTTTTTAAACTTTTTTTGGAACTTGTTAGGACCCGCAGGTCGGTCCGGTTCGGACCTGTTTCGAACGGGTCGAGTCTAGTCCGGTTCTAATATTTTTTTGGGCTCATTTCTGTCCCGTTCCGCTAAGTAACGGATACGGTCCGGGTTCATTAAATTGGGCACGATCCGACTCGTGCCCGGCCCTACTTTTGCTACTTAGTCCTCCCACAATAAAATAAAATAAAAATAAAAATAAAAATGAAAATGGTTTAGGACACATCTCCAATCCACAGATCACCAGAAGTACAACCCACTCGCCCCTTAAAAATCGGCGGTTCCGACCCCCATCCCCAAGCGACGATTTCCAACCCTAACCAAATAAAAAGTACACCCTTCCTGAAACCAACACTCACTCCTCTTCTCCATCATCACCACTTCTTCTCCTCCAAGAATGGCTTCCGGCGCTCCGGCGAACGTCACAAAACCTCCGACCACCGGACGGCTGACCGACGTCTACAGCGAGGTCCAGACCAGCCGCCTCAACCACTCCCTCCCCCTCCCCACCGTCCTCCGCTCCCCGTTCAAGATCGTCGACGGACCCAAGTCCGCCGCCGCCGGAAACCCAGGTCATTCCATCTTCTCCTCCCCTCCCCTCCCCTCACCTCCGTCGTTGAAAAGTTTCGATCTTTGCTGATTTGATCCGGCGCTGTGCGTGCAGACGAGATCGCGAAGCTGTTCCCGAACGTCTTCGGCCAGCCGTCGGCGGTGCTGGTGCCAACCGGATCGACCCCGTCGGAGATGTCAGGAGGCGGGCTCAGGATCGGGGTCGTGCTCTCCGGAGGACAGGCGCCCGGTGGGCACAATGTCATCTCCGGGATCTTCGGTGAGTTCTCGATACGATTTTTGTGTGCGGAGAGATTGCTGTTGCTGTTGCTTATTGTTTTGTATGTTATTGTTGTTTTGTTGGGGTTTAGATTATTTGCAAGATCGGGCGAAGGGGAGCACTATGTACGGGTTTAAAGGAGGACCGGCGGGGATCATGAAGGGCAAGTATGTGGAGCTCACCCCGGAGTTCATCTACCCTTACAGAAATCAGGTACTTCGATTCCCTAGGTGTTTGGAAGATTTGATCTTTGTAACTATAATAATCCAAGGAGAAACTTTTATGTTTGGAAACACGAGAAGAGTAGTTTTGTTATGGTGGATATTGATTGAATTAGAGCGATAGATAATTTACTTAATAGCCGGGTCCTTAATGGTTTCCTCAATTGCCCGTACCTGCCCCTGACAGGTTGCTCAGGTGCTGCGGTATCGTGGCCCACCTGTCATTGAGGCGGGGGTGGCGATTGAGGATACAATCGAGTGAGAAATTGTGTTAAGTGCTTCTTTTGAACCATTATGCTGACAAGGTTTTGAATCATACGAGATCCTTAATATTTCTTGTAAGATAATAAATAATTTCAAGTCCCTTTTTCTCTGTACTCCGCATTCTGTTACTTTGCTCTCTCCCTTTTTCTGTTCTAAAGCCACATTTAGTTACAATGAACTGAAATTGTGTATTCATGGAGGGTGACATTTATGGAATTGCAATTTCTGTCCCCAAGTTTGGTTGATATACTGCGTTCCAGTGAGATTGGTGCTTGATGCTGTTGGAATGTGTTTTGTATAACATAGTGCTACAAGATATACATATGTAAAAGTTTAAGTTTGGATCAAACTACAGCTCGAAGATTTGGGCTTAGAAATAAGTTACTAAATTTTTCATGGGTCATCGTCATCGTCCAAGTGTTCACCCATCAGAATAGGGCCCGCTATGGAGCAAAAGAAAGCTAACTGAATGATTTGACAAACATTTTATGACCGACTGTCTAACCATGCCAGCCCGGGGGGTTGGGTTGTTCTGGTCGGAGCTAATTTTTGATCTTTATTGAAAAAATAATAACAATATAGATATTTTTTTGGGTTAAATTAAGATCATATTGTGCTCTTAGCTTGAACTATAATATAAAATCTTGATTACAATAATAACAACAAATAAGTAATGGAACTTTATAAACTAGTACAATCCGGTTCAAAGAAAATGCTCCTATCTGATTTTTTTTAAAGCAAAATTTTCAATTAAGTGATTATACTTAACCGTCTCTAGTAGCTCATGTCCAATTAAGATTATAGCTAATCCATTTAATCTTTCTTATGACATGGTGATCCGAAGGTAATTTTTTATCAACTTCAACTTAGAGAAGCTCCCTTTCGATAAGCAACCCAAACATTTCGAAAACCACCATCTTTTCAATAAGATCTTATGAACTCAAGGGTGCAATTGATTTTGTTACTTCTTTGGACAATATTGCTTTCAATTCTGTAAATCTCCAATAACTTTTCCATTTATATGACAATGTTGGTTGTGTTTCAAGAAACTTTCTAGTTTAGTGCAATGTTCTATCAAGATTTTATCACTAACATCTATCAATTTGCATTAAACAAGATTCCAAAGATTTCTTCATAAACTCCAAATTGTTTAAATCAATCTAAGTTTTTATCACCAACATTTCTCAATTTTGCATTAAACAAGATTCTAAAGAATTCTTCATAAATTTCAAATTGTTCAAATCAATCCAGTGATGTAACAACTTGATATATAATGTGGATAAAGTAGGTAATTTTAAAATTATCCTCCGGTGTTTGGCTTCCTTCGGCACATGCTTCCATATCCTCATCAAAATGCTTATTTCTACGAACAATTTTATTTTGGAAAAGCCGAATCGATACCAAGTTACCAACTTAATTAGCATGCTCTTTGGCTTTTTTCGTGAAGTCTTCAAAACCATCAATCTCAAAACCATCGATCTCTAAACTGTTGAAAGAATATGATGAGCTCCTTTATTCTTGTAATTGCATCATCCAAATTCATCTCTTCTTGTTGAAGTACTTTGCTAACTCGATTGATTTTATCCTAAACTTTGTAATAAACAAATAAGATAATCAATAACTCAAAATCCTCTAAAGTATTTTTGCACAAACCTTTAGCTTCTGCCATCACAACATCCTCTTTAGAGCTATTTGCAATTTCAATCAAAACATCTCTTAATTCTGGTGCTTTATTTCTCATTGCTCTAACGCTCTTAATATGACTTATCCAATGACTTACCGACAACGGCTTTGGTGTCAATCCCTTTACATATCTTCTAAGAATATCTTACCGTTGCTTAAACCCGAAAACAAAGCATAAATCTTTTGTACATATGCAAAAAAGTTTCTAGCTTTTACACAATATTTTGCCATATCGCATAGGTGCAATGTTTAGGCTATGACATCCACATGGTACATAAAGTGCTCTAGGATTTATGTAAAGTAGCCTCTTTCGTACACCTTGATTTTTTTTTCATATTTGACCCCGACTCATTATCATAACCTTGACCTCTTATATCGTTAACATTGAACTTAAGATCAATCAAAATATCTTGTAAGTCGCTTGAAAAGTCCAAGACTCAAAGTGTGATTAACCTATAAATCCAGGAAATAATTCTTCTACCTTGATTTATTTCCATCGTCAACATCCACACATCTTATGACAATTAACATTTGTTCTTCATTACTTAAATCCGGAGTGCAATCAAGAATAATTGAGAAGTACTTTACCTTCGAAATGTTTTGAAGGATTTTTTTTTCCTTGATCTCGTTTGCTAACAAGATTATCAACATTTATTGAATTTTGTGGCTAAAATAATGGTGTTGAATTTCATTATCAATCACGCGAGACGCGACGAAGATGCTCTTGCTTAACTAGATAAAATTATGCAACAAATTCTATAAGTTGACAAAAAAAAGTACATTGTTCTTCTCTTATATCTTCTCATTAGTTTTACGAAATGGAAAACCATTTCGCGAAAGTGTCTTCACAACCCCAATGATTCGAACTACTACTATCATCTTTCAACGTACTTTTTTCTAGTCAATTTGTTCTTGCATTTCTTTGTCAATTGGTGCCTTTAGTTTTAGTCCCTTTTGCAAGTCGACTCACATCGCATCACGCTGTTCCGGTTACCTTCATGATTTCGAAGCTTTGTAGGAAAGTTGTGCCAATTATCAATTTCCTTCTCGACCAAATCAGATGTCATTAGTTTATGCTTGAGTAGCCTACAACAAAAATAAAAGATTTTATTCAACTCATTTGAATAAACAAACCACTTTCTTCCATTCTTCTCTCCGTTTGGTTGATGACTAATGTAATATTTAGAAGAAAAACATCTCCCATTGTTTTTGCCTCTTGGAAACTCATTATTTTCTTTCAAAATCTTAATATGACCTCGTTGAACTAACATTATCGTCTTGGCATCATTAATCTTTTCCCACAAACCCGGATTATAATTCACATACATCTTTCTCAAGGCCAAGCATATTTTTTTTTCTTCATTACCACTTTCACCTATAATATTGTCATTCACAAGAATTCACAAGAATATGATCTTCATTATGCATCTCTCTAGCTTCTTCATTTGCTACATGAACACTTTCATTCATAGGCTCCACACGACCTTCACCGTTAGCTTCTTCATTAGCATCTTCATCCACAAGATTATCATTCTAGGATTATGATCTTCTTCATTATGCTTGCCCGTATCACTATATGTTACATCACCTTCATTGCTACGTTGTTCAAGGACCTCGTTCACACTTCTATTATTAGCTTCTTAAACTTGACTCAAATGTTGAGATTTTTGAGCTCTTGCATTAAACAACTTGAAAATTGAGCCCACTAGTCATTGTGCCATTGCATCTTTACGTTGCTTGACCCTTTTATTATAAGCTCTGGAATTTTGTTGTCGAAATCTCACTTGATCCTTGTCATTTCATTCTTTGTCATAGTACCTATACAAATACAACATAACAATTCTTTCAAACCACCATTACTAAGCTAAGTAGAAAGCTCTCACGAAAGCAAAACAAATGGTTCTCCTTAATCCATACTACTAGCAATCCATGACATTGAAAAATGACACATTGGACACAACAAGGACACTCCAACATACACTAGCGCACAACAAAATTGGTGATGTGTACATGTTGTCGTGCAATTATTGTGGCCGGGCAACATAGGCTACAAATCCAGTCATACTTTCTTTCGATTAATGCAATATGAAAATCAAAATAACTACTTGAAAAAAATGACACTTATTCAACTAGTTTATTCCCCAAACTTGTGACATCTACATAGCAAAAATGGCGCAACCCTAGTCAACCTAATTTTAGATGCACCTTTTTGGATATCCTATTCCCTACCTTCACCTCATGGATTTGGTATTATTGAAAATTATGAAAGACTATAATTCACATTTTATTGCTCGTTTACTTGGTCTTCTTCCTATTTAACCAATATGAAACTTATCTTGTATGAAGCACGAATAATTCAAAAATTGCTGCCAGCACATTTGTCGCGGATTGTTGGACACACATCAGATGCGACACGAGCACTGCTGTGTCCGTGTTGTATTCGTGTGACATATGTTAATGAACTAGTTTAGTCCCTAAAGATGCAAGCTTTATAGGAAAAACTGTTGTACTGTTGCAAATTATAGACAGAAAATTTCATCTTGATGATTTTTTAGGCTTTCCCCCTAATTTTCAGTTTCTGAACTAGTTCTGCCCCCATAATCAACCATTTTGAGTAGAAATTTCAGCCCATTAACGCTGCAAATCGCCAGATCCACCACTAAATTTGCATGAAACTGACGACAAAAAAATTAAAACCAAGAATTAACAGAAAAATTCCAGGAAAAAAACCTGAGTTGAATCTGCCGCCGAGCTTGGCGTAGGAGGAGGGATTGACATCGAGATCTCCCTCGAAGTTGCTTGTGGGTCAAACATAGAGAAGCAGCAAAGGGAGGGGCGCTTGTTTATGTCCTTGGGGGTCACCCGTGATTCTGACCGCTTGTAGGTCATGCTGGGCCCGGGGCGATTGCCTTAATCAGAGGGGCGTGTCCAAGTCCGAAGGCTTGTCGGACTTACCCCTGGGCCGATCCTGTGTCTAACCTTGACGATCCTGTGTCTAACCTTGACGTGAAACCCTTTATGTGGGTGCTGAATTCCTATCCAAGCTGGCTATGAGCACAGAGTCATACCATAAACCTACATGGTCAATTGGCGGACCTACCTTCTGGGTATGGAGTTTAAGCTCATGCAACCAAGGAACACCCTCCATGTTCCCTTTAGACTATAGAGAGTCTAGAAGAAGAGGTAAAATTTTCTCAGTCAATTTATAAATAATATATCTTACATGAAGAAGTTGAAATTGTAATATCGGTGAAGATTTTTACTTAAATATATGGCACTTCAATTTAATTACTTTGTTTAAGGGATTAAGAATGTTAAATTTTGATCTGTACTTATGCTAGTTCCGTAATGAAGGGTTATCAAGAAGATTTGGCTGACCTCAGATAGAGCTCACAATAAATTCAGAGGAGAACTGGATTTGAAGAAATTGAAATTAGAACTGTCTTGTTAGATATTGATTGGATAGTGAGATCGATTGGCTATCAATCGTCTAGAACTTCTTAATATCACCTGAACGATTTATGTTGATTCTATGTCCCTTTTCCCTTTTCTGTTTGATGTTTTTCGTTTGCCCGATATCATTCTTTCGTTCCTCTACTATGCACGAGAGGAATGTGCAGTCGACATGCCTAAAATGGAATATTCCTATTTGTCCTAAAAATGGCAGTATTTATGAAGTTATAATGTATATGTTCCTTTCAGTTCTTCAAACCTACTATTGTTAGTCAGATGCTTCCTTCTTGAGTTGAGCCGTACTTATATGGCTTATATATTTTATATTTAGTATCTGCCTTGGTGTTTCGATAGCAATCCAACGAGCATTGTTGATTTGTTATGCTTGTTTGCATGTTGAAATTGCTTAATAAAGTTGATTACGGAGTCAACATAAGCTGTCATAATCTACATTTAATCGTAAAAGTATTCATGCCTTAAACTGACAAATTCTACATTTAACATTTTCATTTGATATTAAACTAGGGTGGATTTGATATGATCTGCAGCGGAAGGGACAAGATTGAAACTCCAGAACAGGTGAATCGCTTTTTTCCATGTGCATGAATGTGGGATCTGTCACACGCTTATATCCACAACCCAAGGCTCCTCCTTCAGACATTATTTCAGTTTTTGGTTATTGTTAATCAAGTATGTGTTAAACTACTCCCCTCCTGTGGCCGACTGCTAAACCCACATGATTATGCATGCCAGTTTAAGCAAGCTGAAGACACAGCCCAGAAACTTGATTTGGATGGGCTTGTTGTTATTGGTGGGGATGACTCAAATACCAATGCTTGCCTGCTTGCTGAGCACTTCAGGTGAATGAATTTTAGTTGATCATCTACTTGAACTATTTCGTACAGTATCTGTCACACCTATAATTTTTCTCTTCTGGTCCAGATTTTCCTATAATTTTCACCATTTTGCTATTTGATTGTCTAGGGCAAAAAATATCAAGTGTCGTGTTATTGGATGCCCAAAAACAATTGATGGAGATTTGAAATGTAAAGAGGTTCCAACAAGTTTTGGATTTGATACTGCTTGCAAGGTTTTGCCCTCATCTCTGAATTTTGCCCTCATCTCCCATATCTCCCATGTATTTGATTGTTTCTTTTCATTTACCATATAACAGCTGCTATCTTCTTGCCCCTCCATTTTATATTATGCTTCTACTAAAGTTTCAGATGCTCACCACTTGTTCTCCATAAGTTTCTAGATGTTTATTTGAAACAACAACAAAGCCTTCATCCCAAGTTTTTGGGGGATTATTTTCCAATAACATTCAATAAATTTATGCTGTTGAGGACAATTATCTAGAAACATATGATTTCTTGTAAAAGCCTGTTTAAATTTGCAACTTTTATATTCACATCCAACCTATCGTGAATGGTACAAAGGTAACATCATGGTTTCACTTGTTTTTAGAAGAATTGTTATCACAATTTCTTTGCAGAATGATTGTCTAGATATAATATCAATGGAAACTAGGACTAATAATGCTTGATATGATCATTTTGCTCCCCATATACATTTATATTATGTAGCATATTATGATAGAAATATGTATTATCTTTTATGTCTCATTTGATACTGATGTAGATGCAGTCATGACACATTGTTTTAGGACTTGATCCAGGTAGATCGAAGATGAATCTGTATTAGTTACGATATCTAATATACGTCACTCTAATTTTGCTATATGATTTGATGCCTGCAGTTCTGCAATTTACCAAAAAAATTGTTGTTGGGAGAACACAAAATGAAAATGCTTAGGAGAAGACTTTTTGTTGTTATAAGCATAATGAGAATGATACTAGAAAGGGGTAGTCTCATTATTTTCTCACATATCAAATTGCAGTTTACCAAACAACTTTCAACAGGTGAAAAATACATACGGTCAAGAGAAACATATCAGACATGTATGGGAGTGACATTTGTACACATGCCCAATTTATTGGAACTCGATTCTGTTTAGACTTAATGCTCCTAGCAACAGTTTAAGAGGAAATACTATTAAAAGGAACATTGTAAATCATCTTTCAAGATGCTAAAAAAATAAAGAACAACTTCAAGACTTGAGTAACCCTCCAAGTAACAGTTTAGGAGGAAATACTATTAAAATGAGATATTTTAAATAATCTTTTCAAGAGGCTAAAAAAAACCGTGAGTGGATCACATACCAAAATTCCATGCTCATAATTACTTTTTTGCTTCCGAGTTCCCTTTCCAGCTTTGATGTTTCATTCTGATAGATTGGCCTAATATACATGTATTGTCATATACTAATCTACTTTCATATTTTTACTCGGAGAATTCTTGCATAAATATCCAGTCACTTTCGTGTGTATCATGCATATGTAGTGAATATATACATTATCTAGCATGCCTGTTTAAGTGGATGATATTCTGTACATGAGTAGTAGTAGAAGCTGACACCAAGTTAGCAAAGGATTTTGCAAGTCCATGTTTACTTAGAGAATTATGTAAGACGAACGAAGATATTGAGGAGACAAGAATCTTGAACATTATGCTATTGGGAGACATATCATGGCCTCCTGGGTTATGGCAATTAGTATCTATGCTACCTATCCAACCAGGATATGGCTCCTATATGTATTGGTGTTCTTAATCGTATTTGTCTTTCCCCCAGATATATGCTGAAATGATAGGAAATGTCATGACAGATGCCCGGTCAACTGGAAAATATTATCACTGTGAGTTCATTGGTCTCTTAGTATTGCACTTTTAAGTATGTTTTACTGTTTATCTTTACCAATTCATCGTGCTTCTTTAGTCTTATTGTTACACTATGTCCTTAGCAGTTCAGTTTGGTGGTTGTAGCCTTGCTTTTTTTGATTGCTAGTTCCTCAACTTTATCTTAAATTATATATGTTTTTAGTTATTTACCTGTAAACAGGGATTAGGCCTGTATTCTCTGGTTTGTACCTTATAGCCTAGTGTGGTACCAGATTTTCTCTGTCTGTCACACTGGTGTGAATTGGGTCAGTGGAATTCAAGAAGTCGGGGAAAAAAAATGAAAATTAGGAATGTTTTTAACATTCCCCTTTAAACCCCCAATCTTGGGACCCTAGAAATCGGCTTCATCATCTGATCCTAAGTTCTAGCACTAAACAATTAATTTTAGCATTGTTCATCATTTTCTACATTAAAGAAATGATTTTGTAGCAGTGAAACAATAATTTCATAATTTAATAAACAACATAGGCACTGAATATATATGCTCACAATTTCTAAAAATTTGAGAATAAAAAGGAAATATAAGGTTTTGAAAGACTTTTCTTATGAAAAATTGTCGGTCATGATCGATAATTAGGATGAGGATTTGCAACAGGAACTTCAATTTATTGACCAGAGAACAACGAGGTAATTTCTGGGATAGCTTTGAGATCTAATCTCTACCTCAAGCGCAGCACTAGGTTGTCAACTTTGGGATAGCTTTGAGATCTAATCTCTACCTCAAGCGCAGCACTAGGTTGTCAACTTTGGGATAGCTTTGAGATCTAATCTCTACCTCAAGCGCAGCACTAGGTTGTCAACTTAGAATACATGGATTTGCTTGCTTACTGTATCGTGTATCACGTATCGTATTGTGTATTATATAATACAGTAACTCTAGGAGTTTTATGTCTGTACTTCCAAATACATACTGGAACATGATTTTTAATATGATTTTCTCATCATTTTTTATCTGTATCTAGTTTAGGAATCCCATTTCTTATTTATACATGACATGACTCGAGTAAAAAAAATGGATACTACCTATTAGCCTATACGTATGGTATCAAATCAATGGATACTTAACGAAATGAGTTTGAACGGGAAGAGGATAAATAGGTGGACTGAGAATGAGTTTGAAAGGGCTCAGAGAAGCGGGAAGAGTACCAAAAGATTGAAGAAATGAAGTGATTGAACTTCTGTCAATGGCAGCCCAACACGCACAGAGCAATCTATATGGTCTGTTTATAGGAGACTGCCAGGCTATTGAATAACCCTAACCATAACCCAATTAGGAATTAGCATGGCTGAATCATTAAGCACTCGATGTGGGACTCAACAAACTGCTTCACTCGGGATTAGTAGTATGAGATTTTGGATGCTCTAATGATTCTACAGATGGTTGGAACTGAATAGGGCCATGCCCCGAGATAGGCTGATTATACAATCACAGAAAATGTAGTTTAAGCCAAATAGTAGTCCAACATGGGCTTTTCTTAGTTGATTGACATCAAACACGACCAAGAAAACAAGATCAAAAAAGCAAATTAGTGAGACATTTAGGATGGGTCATATAATTAATGGTAAATGTACAAAAAGAATTCAAAACCTATTTCTTTAGACTAAGGCTAACATAATTCAAGATTTTATTATGGGTCACATAATTAGTGGCCAATGTAAGAAAAAGAAGTCAAAACCAACTAATTTTGTCGGCATCTATAAACAAAATAAGCATTTTGGGTACCAATTGTTTATCCTAAGCAATTAAAAGAATTAACAAGTGCAAAAGCTGAAGTGGATTATCTGGGGAGGTTGGGAATCTAAATACATACATCAACCCTCACCCTATTGGAGAAGTGTAGCCTGTTATCTACAGAGGTCCGAATCGTGAGCCATGACTGTTTCCGATGTGCCGTGCTTCTTGAATGCAGCAACAAAGGTTTTACGCATAGTTCGCCGTATCGGCCGATACCGATCCGATACGGCCGATACGATATACGATCGATACTGATACGGTTTGACATGTTCCGATTCGATACCGACTGATACCCGATACTGACCGATACTGGCATTGGGGGTCTCTTTTTCGGTCAATTCAACAAAAAAATTTAAACGAAAAAGACCAATCAACAAGAGTGTAAAAGCATAGAAAGGTTATAAAAGCATGTAAAAGAAGAAAATTTATCTATTGTATGTAAATCAATCAATAAGGGTGACTACTATTTCATTCAATTCCAAAACTACTAAGAAACAACACTGAAAATATTAAAATCATGCCTAAATGTATAAAATATATTTTCTAAAATGTTTTCGCTTTCCAATACCAAAAATTCCGATACTCCGATCCGAAACCTCCGATACTGCCGATACCGCCTATACCGATACTTATAGGAATGGTCCGATACCGATTCCGATACTGATACTTTGAACCTTACTTTTACGTGCCTATTGCATGATATAACATTACCACACTTTAAGGATGAAAAAGATTCTCCAATTGACATTTTCTTTTATAACAAAATATTTATGCATTATTGTTAGCTTTTGCATGCGAATGACAAGACCAAAATGATAAAACACATTAGTCCTAGTCAGTGATGGTCACGGTCAAAGGGGTCAGCCTGTATGTTGTTAGTCAGAAAAGGAATATGCTATGTTGCTGCTCCCTACCTCTAGCCCTGGCTTTAAAGATGCTTCCGGAAGCACCTCTATTGTTTCCTTGCATAACATTTGATGATACTGGAGGACAAAGCTTCAGTATGGCTGGAGCTTGTGGAGAAAACTTCTATTTCTAAATGTAGATGACAACAAAGCTGTATATCTATTGAAGGGCAGACAATGTGTTTAAGTGCCCCTAACCCAGCCCAACAAGAAGCATTAACATGTCCGGACAATCAACTCTCTCTCTGGGGCCAAACAAGTTTATTCTGTCAGGATTAAAGGTTGGAAGGGGACTGGTTTAGTTCTGTATTAGTTCTTTAATCAGGCTGAACTAAACAGGGGCTGTTGGCCTGACTTATCAGTCAAAGTTCAAGATGGGTCTACTATTGATGAACAACCAACAATATGTGGTGCAAGCCAAATAAGGGGTCATCATGACGATATTCCAATTTTGATTATGATCAAACCTAGCAAAGAGGGTAAACCCAAAGATAACTATGACATCCAAATATTAACTCAACCAAATATCATAACTTGTACAAATTAGAACAAACCTACTAAGGTGTCATAATTAGTCTCATAATTACTAAACCAAATTGACTTCAAGTGCAATGAATTCAAAGTCAAATAATTGCTGGACATCCCAGAATAAGAAATGCATGCAACGACAACAGCAAACCCTGCATATTATTTATTGTTCTAATTGATTAAATGAAAGAAAATAAAATTCACAAAGATACAGCTATAGTTATTTTAGGGAGATTGGTACATCCAATTCCCTTTGGCACTCTGGCTTTAAGCATGTATATATGCGCAGCCTAGTCAAACTTCTAGACCAATCTGCCCTAGTTCGTTGCGTTGATTAGCACATGTTTCATATGGTTTCCCTTTCCCTTGTCCCACTTCTCTTTGTTTGTCAACTTTTATTCTACACATGGTTAACTGACTTACCATTGAATTATAGAGGTTAATAAATTTGTATGAAATGGTTTGCTACATACCCTCCTCCCCCTTTTCTGATATGAAGGTTTTCTTCATATCCTGTAGTATTAATGTGTTGTTATGTTAATTGTGCATGCAGTTGTTAGGCTTATGGGTCGTGCTGCTTCTCACATCACCTTGGAATGTGCTTTGCAGACACATCCAAACATTACTATCATTGGAGAAGAGGTGCTTTTTTTTTTTCTTTATCAGTTATGATCAGTTCTTCACCTTATTAGTTGCTATACTGAAGATTCTTTAAAAAAAAGATTTATAGAAGCATCATGAAGTTGAAAACAAAAAGTCTTGCATCACTTATCAACATGCAACATAAGTGTTGTCTTATGGTCTAAGCTTCCCTATAAATCTCTATTTGGTAGCCATCTGGAATGTTGGTGGCATTTTTCCGCTTTGGCACCTGAAAGTTGTTACATCTTGCTTATTAATTATAAAATACTCATGTTTTAAGTGCATGCGATATAAATTTTACTAGTGCTCATTTGTTACTTAGGTCTGCCTTGGATTGAGAGGTTAAGATAGGCAAGTGAGGGGAAGTTAAGTGAAGGAAAATAACTTGGTTTGAGGGTGGGGGATTTAGGAGGGATGGTTATAGAGGATTAAGTGAAGGTTTGTTTAACCCTCTTTTGTCTATTTTTTTTCAACCCCCGAATCGGAGGGTTAATGAGGAGAATTTAGGGATTTTGTTTAAAAAGTCATAAATATCTCTTATTTGTCCTATAAAATATCATGAGTTTTTTCTCCATTTTTTTCTTGCTTTCAACATTGTGCTCCGTAGCTTCCTCATTTGTGAAGATATTTTGAGAAATTCTAATTAAAATTCCAATCAAATTTAATATTATGATATATGTAAGAAGGATATTTTGGTAAATACTGTATTTTTATTAATCCCCCTCTCACTCAAAACCTCCAATCCAAGCAAGAGTTATTAAACACACCCTACTTAACTCTCCCTCCAATCCAAGCAAGGTTATATGTATTGACTCTACTCCCCCTCTCCTAACTTCCCTTCACTTAATCCCACTTAACTCTGCTTATGTTTCCCCCTCAATCCAAGCAGACCCTTAGTGTCTTCTCAGTAGATGAGAGAGATCCTCGCTCATTCTCATATGATAGGCTAGCACTAAAATGTATATCGTCTCTTAAACTTTATGTTACATCATTACTTCATCAATCCTTTTGTACTATGTGCATATAGCCTATCTGAACTTGATAGTGCAGTGCGCCACATGCATCTTTGTATTTAAATGGCTTTACTTTTTATTGTTTATCATTTGCAGGTGGCTGCCAAAAAGCAAACTCTAAAACATGTTACAGATTATATTACTGATATAATCTGCAAGCGTGCGGGGCTTGGTTATAACTATGGTGTTATACTAATTCCAGAAGGCCTGATAGATTTTATTCCTGAGGTATACCACATATATTACACTGGTTTATTGAGTTCTATTGTGTAACTTAGCATTTGTCCAGTTTGATAATGAACCCTTCATTTAAGTTACTCCTCCATCACTCAACATAGTGATGATATGCTGCAATTTTCAGGTTCAGCAACTTATTTCAGAACTGAATGAAATCCTAGCTCATGATGTTGTCGATCAGGAGGGGAATTGGAAAAAGAAGCTTCGTCAGCAATCTCATGTTTTGTTTGAATTTTTGCCTCCAGCAATCCAGGAACAACTGTTGTTAGAAAGAGATCCACATGGAAATGTTCAGGTATTTTATGTATTGTTGGGTCTACTGTTGCTACTCTTGCTTACTCAAAGGAGAGTGATTGTATATCTATTCCTGATGTTGTCCTCATGACATTGTCAGGTTCCCAAAAATTGGAACTAGTTAAGATACATAAAGCTGTGTATACTTTCTGTTCTTTCCTTCAAAGGAATTTGGTCATACATCCATTCCTGATATTGCCTTTCTCATGACAAGATCAGGTTGCCAAAATAGAAACCGAAAAGATGCTTATATCTATGGTCGAAACTGAATTGGAGAAGAGAAAGTCAGAGGGTACATATGCTGCACAATTTAAAGGACAATCTCACTTTTTTGGGTAACTACTTAACAAATACCTTTCGTTACAAGTTGGTCTTTTCTGAATGGTAACCCTAAGGCTCTCTTAGAACTCATTTATTATGCTTTTGATGTGCATATTTGTTAGCAGAGATCAGGGATTTTTATGGAACTGTAATCTACGAATATTGTTTTACTAGTGTAGTCATGAAGACAGAAAACTATACATTTATATTCTTGTATTTCTATTGCTGCATCTAATATCTGCTGCATATATCTTACTTGCAGTTATGAAGGAAGATGTGGTTTGCCTACAAATTTTGATTCCACTTATTGCTATGCACTGGGTTATGGTGCAGGAGCTCTCCTCCATTCTGGAAAGACAGGGCCTCATTTCCTCAGTTTGTTCTTCTATCACTTCTCTAGTTTAAGCATATAAATCTCTTGTGATTTTTATATAGTTCTCCATCTTGTGGCTAACAACACCTCCAAATCTTGTTCAACTAAGCTTTTACTGTTCTATAAATCTTGGTCTTGCTTTTCTGAACCTCATTGTTCTGTATTCTGTTTCATTTCACCTTGGATATAAATCCATTCCTAACTAAATCAGTTAAACAGAAGTGACTACTAGCTAATATTCATTACTTTCAATCTAGTTTTTTCATACATTCATTAAATCACAGTTATGGCAAGTCCTTCGGACTTTTCAATTAGTTATCATAAAATGGAGTTCTTATTTGATCTTTGTTTCCATATATGGACTAAGCATCAATACATTCACATTAGAAGAATTTTTTTTTTTTGAGTGCATATACCAGTGTTCTAAAAATCGGGATTAGGCAGCGCCTAGGCGTCCAGTGCTGGCCCGATGCCCGCATAATGCCCTTAGCTTGTCCATGTGCCCGACTATGCAGGTTATTTGGGGTTTATGGGCAATTTTCAGCAGTTTTTTTGACCGATTTTTGTGGACTGGGCTAGGCGCTAGGCGGCGGGTGCCCGCCCGAGTACCGCCTAGCGACTTTTACAACCTTGGTACATACAAGAATATGTTGTTCCCGTCTTTATAGTCTGAATTTATCCTATGTGCGACATAATGTTGACCACACACATACTGACACACCGTATTGTGTAATATTTCCTTATCCATTAGAGACGGTGGGAACTTACTGCCAAAAAGAGAAATAAATACAGAAATCACCAAAGTTTGCACATGATATTTTCTGAAAGTTTTGCTTGATCTTGGAAGTGTCCACATATCATTGAACAGATTCAGTATGGGCACTGTTCTAAAATCGAGATTAGTCGGCGCCTAGGCGCTAGGCTCCCGGTGCCCGCCCAATGCCCACCAAATGCCCGACAACCACCTGGCTATGCAGGTTATTTGGTGTTTATGGGCAATTTTCAGCAGTTTTTTTTTTCTGGACCATTTTTGTATGGACCGACTAGAACTAGACGACAGCCTAGGCAGGTTAGGCGCTAGGCGTCCGGTGCCCACCCGACTACCGCCTAGCGACTTTTACAACCTTGAGTATGGGCAAGTTTGACAAATAAATCATAATTATACATTATCTAAGTGTCTTGTAACTTGTCCACCATGAGCCTATTTCCCTTGTGCTTTAGAACTTTGTGGATATCTTGGATGATGTTGGCATGGGTCCCTTAGTGCTGCACAGGGGTTCTAGAAATATCTATAATTTTTATGCATCCACTATTTGCTTTATTGTACATAGGGTGTGATTCATTGACTAGGCATTTGTGGTATTCTTTGTGTCTTAATGCTGGATACATGTTTTACTCAAGGCTGATTGTCTTGTTCTGTATTTTTACTGTCTTGTGATTTCTACTTATCCTGTCCTTTCACTGGCTTATATCTTTATTAATTACAGTAGGCCTTAAAAGTAATTATTGTTTTTGTTGATCTGTTTGTGCGCTAGCATGAACTATGTACATAAGCTATTAGCTGCAATCCATGCTAATTTAGTATTTCACTATTTTCTTCCTTGTATATTGGTCATTGACGTCTAGGTTGGCAACTTGAGTGCTCCAGTTGAGGAATGGACTGTTGGAGGGACTGCTTTAACTTCATTAATGGATGTTGAAAGGAGGCATGGTATAATATCCTCTCATTCTCCATTTCATAAAGCGGGCTATTGTTATTATTGTTACTATTTTTAGCATAGTCTAGTCTTGCCGTATCAATTGTGCCACACAGCTCCCTTCAGCTGTACAGATTAGTTTTCCTATTCAATTCCTTGTTCAAACAATTATGTCTCTTGGTCTATTATAGGTGGAAGTTTCCTTTTGATTAGAATATCTATTTGATACTAGTACCAGCTCTTTAATCTTCTGCAGCACATATCATGGTTTTATTATTGAGAGAAGGCATAGTTGGTAGAAGAAACACCCAAAAAAACTAATGGACCAAGACGCATAGTGTTTTATAAGGAACTAAGATATCTAGAGTATTCTTTGCTTATTTATTTATTTATTTATGGCTAAACTGCAACTTGATACCCTCAACTATTTGAGTTTTCAACTTGATAACCTCAACTTGGATAGGTACTAATTTAATACCATGCCTCAATTAATATTTTCAACTAATTTAATACCATCACCCCTCCCTGACTGGCAGACCCCGCTGCGCCAACCCCTTCAGCGTCTCCCCCCACCCCATCCACACCCTGCGACTATCGCACCCCCTCCCGGCCGCTGGCTGCTTCTGTGCGCCCCCCTCCGGCTTCCAGCGCCGGAGAAAGAGGGGTGGGGGCTTGCGAAAGGGGAGGGGGGGGGGGGGGGTTGGAGAGGAAGGGGAGGGTAATTGTCATTTTCCATTTCGGTTAACACCGTTAGGAAAAAAATGGGGGGAGGGTATTAAGTTGATGCCTATCAAAGTTGAGGGTATCACGTTGTAATTTAGCCTCTCTTTTTTCCCCTTTGATCTATGAAGCTATGAACATGTTATTACATATTGATAGATCAGGGAAATGCTCAGGAGTGATGTCACACATCCCTTAAAATATTAGGTTAGTGCCTTTGATATTCTTGATGTCTTTCAGTGAGAAAATTGTTCAAAACAATGGCAGAATTTCCAGAAACAAAAATGTAATTGAAGACAACGGGCACCTCAAACTTATGCTCCACACCCAACCCCATTCTTAATCTCTGATGGGAGAAGCCTTGGATGGTGGTGATGATGAATGGGCACCTGTAACAGGGTGGAAGCTAAAAGGAAGAGTTGGCTCCTCGCAGAACAGTTTAATCTTGGTAGTTCCTAGATAAATCAGATATGTTTAAATTCCTCTTATGTTAGAAGTCAGAAACAGTTGATTACATGTTTATGTATAAGGATTTGCAGTTTGTAGGAAGTAGGGTGGGTAGAGCTTGGGTCCAAAACCTGGACCTGGTAGGAGTTACGAGTCTGGTTTTGGACTACCCCTACCTGGATCCACAACCAACCTTACCACAGTAGCAGCCCTATTTGCTTTAAAAATCATTCCTTTCTCCTGTCACATCAACAGTAATCTATCTGTACAGTTCTTATATCAGTTAGAACTTTTTGACATGTTTCATCTGATCATAAATCATGGATGGCCTTGCAGCCTTGTATATTCCTTTCACCTATAACTACATTGATGACCAATGTCACATAGTTGTCCGGACCACTGGTTCCTTCAATCAAGTGCTTTAGTTGTATGAAATATTCTTCTCAATTATCCACATGTTAGATCATTGATCCAAGTTGCAAGGTCAGTTGTGTATTTCAGTCACAAATGTGAAAATTGTCTTGGAGCAGGAGCTAAAACTTCAAACATCTTCTCTCTATGCTGGTTTATCCTGAGTTTGCTTGGGACTAGCAAAATAGAGTTCGATTTCTGATAAATGTCTATGTTCCAGGTAAATTCAAGCCAGTGATCAAGAAGGCAATGGTGGAGCTCGAGGGTAGATGAGCTTCTCATCTCTCATTTATCCATTCATAACTCTACTTCGCTCTCTTTTTAGTCTTATCATGCTGGAACCTTCTAACTGGTTTAATCGTTTAATTTTATTTAAAATTTCAGGTGCACCATTTAGAAAGTTTGCATCCATGAGGGATGAATGGGCTCTCAAGAATAGATACATCAGTCCAGGTATGTTTCTGCAGTTCACGTCCAAATACATTGCAGTGATTTTGATTTAGATCAAACTAAGTGATGTTATGATGTACTCTTAACAGGCCCAATCCAGTTTACTGGTGCCGGTTCGAATGATATCAATCACACTCTACTACTGGAACTAGGCGCCCAGGCTTAGACCTCTCCTCAGCCGTAGCTTAGTTGTTTTATTCACTGAGGAAGAAGTAACCTTAAATGGAGGTCACTTTTTGTGAGAATTGTTGAAATAACCTCCATGCATTACTGTGTGTGGTTTGGGATGGTGCTTCCAGTTTCCCTTTGTTCTAATTCAATAAATAGCTAGGATTGTATTGGGGTATGTTTTTGTTTGCAATGGTTACTGAGAATGCAGAAACTATGTTCTCGACAATCTCTGCTTAATTTCCTTTTCTTGTTAAGGAGAATATATGTTGGCATTTATATTGAGAATTGATAATGGAATTATGATGTTACACTATTAGGATTTCAGTCAGATTTACTTGTTGAAAATTATATCTTAGTGATTTGCGTGCATTCTGAGGGTTACTTTGTCATCATTGGGTGTTCGGCTATGTTGGGGACACCAAAAATTGACCATATTTTACTGAGAACATGATGTGGCAGCATGTGTCATGTGTGGGACCACTGCATTAATGTTATCAACACAATCTGCCATTTATGTGATCAACAAAATGTGATGAGATTTTGATGTCCCCTTAACCTTATTGTTGGGTGTTACTAGTACGTGGGTTTATATTGTTAGACTCATAAGTCGGTCTTATTTTCTTATTTGGGTGCAATCAACTAGTGTGTTAATATAAAGAGTTAATTGTCCAAATTTTGCTTGAGGAATGTCATGGTCATTATTTTGGTGATCGGATTTTTTGGGGTTAATTTGGTACCTAAGCTTTACGTTTTGTTTAAAAGAGTTTGGTATTTTGGATAGAAATCGTTAAAAAATGACATGTGATGGTTGTCTTATTTTTATGATTATTTTTGACATGACCAGTCAAAGAACAAAAACATGACAAAATAACGGGTTATTTATAAATACTCCCCTATGGTTTGTACGCAATTTGGTAACTGTCTCCGTTGTTTTAAAAACAAAGAACACCCCCTGGGTGCTTAATTTTTCACTCACTTTCTTCTATGTACCAGAGGGTACAACTAATTAACTCTATAAACCAGTAATACGTACAAACCATAGGGGGTACAACTAATTAACTCCAAAATAACTATGAAAAATGAGGCACATGACCATCACATGTAGGGGTGTCAACGGATGCTTATCGGTACGGATAGGGCAATATTAGTAGTCGTATTCGATTTTTCTTTTAATATCCGGATCCGATCCGATATCCAAACGGATGTCTCTTTTGACACTTCGAATTCATATTCGTTTAGTTTAGCGGATATCGAATAATATCTGATCCGATCAGCTAAAAAAATTCGAATGTTATTATTCGAATATCCGAAATATTAAAAATTTAGTTATTATCCAAGTATCCGTAAACCAAATTCAATTGCTCTATTTAAGTCATTTCTTCTTCTATTGAAATTTTCAAGAATGCTCAATTGACTTGTTCTACATATTGCGCTATTTGAGCCATTTCATCTTCTGTTGAAAATTCCAATAATGCCTCAATTTGAGCCTTTCCATATATATATATATATATATATATATATATATATATATATATATATATATACCTACTAACCTAACTAACCTAGCTACCCACAACCCGTGAGGCTAGGCAATCCGAGCCCCCCGGGACTCCCCCCCTCCCCCCCCCCCCCCCCCCCCCCCCCACCCAATGCACGGTGGTGTTACCAGTATATATATAAACTTTTTTTTTTTATCTTCTCTAGTAATTAACATATATTACATATACATTATACTATACTATATAAAAAAATCAGATATCCGAATATGATATTCGAATCTGATATCCGAATTTTGCAATTTAAAGTCGGATCGGATAATAACGGATTCGAATACTTTAATATCCGAATTCGTATCCAAACAAAAATAGTATCTGAAAAATATTCGGATATTCGAATTCAATATTCTAAATTTCAAATAATATCCGAAAATTCGGATATGGAATCGAATCGGATTCGAATTTTCGACTATCCATTGACAGGTCTAATCACATGTCCATTTTTATCAATTTTCATTCAATAATGCTAACAATCTAGTTCAGGCACTCTTTAAACCAAAATACAAAGCTTATGTACCAAATTAACTCAAAAAAAGTTCGATCACAAAAAGGCAACCATTACATTCTTCAGGGGACCATTTGGGTAATTAAATTATAAACATGAGATGTAACTTAGGATTTGTTTTCCTCTTTGAACACTCTTCTCTCATCTTTCTTTTTTGTCTAAATTTTACTTGGCATAGGAGCAACCTGAAAAGTACTCTACATCATTTCCACAACTTGCGAAGTACATTAAGTGATCTTTTTTGGGGCATTGTTTAATGGTTGTATAATCATTTTGTGATCCGGTTGTTCGTTGTGAGATATAGAATTTTTATAGATCTCAATTTGTTATTCATTGTTGTTTATGGCTCTTTGTGAGACCTAAGATTTTCAAGAGTTTTCTATTCCATTTGCAAGTATGACATGGACCAAATCTACTAGCGTGTTTACTAGTGGTGGTGGTGGTCCCGATAATCCATTTACAGTGTCTCAGTAACGATGAAATGGAAAAATCGATTACTGCGATATAACTCAATGGTGCAACTACCTTGCATGGTCTAAAGTCTATCAATGTAGTGTTGAGGGCGAAAAAGAAACTAAAGTATTTGGTAGAAGAGCCCCTACCTGAATCATCGATGGATTATTAGGATTGGATGAGTGCATATGCATATGTTACTATTGTAGTGCCCTGTCACAACATCGTGCCCTGTTACTCGTTCGCGGGTAGCACAGTTAAGAAACAATGTCTGTATCGATTTATCGGGACAAATTGAATCAAGTTCCTTTCCTCGTTGTGGATTGGTTTCTTCGAAATCACGTCCCATATTCAGTGGATTGCGTCTCGAGGAAGGACTCTGCGGCTGAGTCATGAGGGACCTCTCCGATGCTTGGTTGATGCCGCACTTGCCTCATTCGTGTTGGTTTTTATGGATGCGTTTTCGTGAACATTTTCGATGGACTTCATTGCTTGCGTTCTTTGAACTTCGCATTTCAGCTCGTTTTGATCAAATCAAGTTCATGTCCTCAAATCCTCGAATAGGGAAAGGTCGGAGAATATATACTCCTCTTAACTCCTCTTAAAGAACATATACTTCTCTTTGCATAATGCAATCCTTTCCTCCTAGTAATCAATCACTTGATTATGAAAAAACTAATACTTACAGAACAGATATCTACACCACTAGAACTTTAGAACTTGTTTGAATTTTCGAAGCCCTTTGGAATCCCTATAGATAATGTTGAGAGAATATTCGACGATCTACTATGGCATGGCAGATGCGCACTGCAGCCATTTATCTGAATCATAGAAACTGTGGGTTTACTGCAGCCAGCGGCGCACTGACAAGATATGGACTCTAAGTTGAAGTGATTTCAGGTATTCATAGGTTTTCAGATATTATTAAGACTATGTTCTCAATATCTGATCACTTGAGTTGTTCCATCAATGTTGGATAAAGTTGATAGAAGATTCGGTAATCTATCATTATTTGGGTCATGGAACCCAAGGTTCACTGCAGCCAGATGTACACTACACTGGCGAGACATGAACTCTAGGCAAAGTGACCTCGAATGTGTGGTTTCCGGATACTATTGAGACTGTATCCATGTTATCAATATACTATATTTGGCCTCTTACCGCCATTGACGACTTTAATGAGAATTATTTTGATTCGTTTTGGCCTTATTTTAAAATCCTAGCGATTAATCCAATTTTCAGAAGTCATTTCTATTACCAGAAGTTCCTATAGAAATTTTACTTAATTTTCTAGAACTCAGTAGGACCACTTCCAACCCCTATTGATCGAAATCTCCCTCATTATTCGGCTCTGGACATCTTATCATTGCATATATTTTATAGATAGTGTATGTTTTGATAGCTATCATACTATAATTGATATACATGTGAGTACGTAACTATTTAGTTGATAGCTATGCAGAGGAAGTATATGTGGTTACCTAGCTCATTTATATTAAGGGCGTTATTGAGATTAATATTTTTAGATAGCTGAAGATAGAAAGGTAACATAATAGGACCATGGATAAACAGGTTTGGTAATAAGTTTTGAGAAAGTTATAGACTTTGGAGCTTATGACTTATTCATGAGAAAGATGATAGAACCCTTAGTGGTACTTACTCGTGCCTAGGTATCGGATTCGAACAAATAAAGGGATATGACAATTTTATGATTAAAAGTAAGGACATAAGTTATATGGAAGGATAAAGGAAGCCCTAAGTGAGGGAAGTCTAGGATTTGATAGGTTCTCCCACAGAGGAAGCAAATTTGGAATTATAAAATGGAAACAGGAGAATATGATCAAATTAAGAGACCCATGATTTAAATTTTTGAGACTATATGGTTATTATACACATAAGGGCAAATATAACCATGGAAGTATTATTACAGAAGCGAAAAGAATAACAGGTTCTAGAAAAGGAATAGTTGTATCGAAGTAGTAGTGAGGAATTGACACAAGAGCATGCAACTTTGAAAACATGACACTAAGCAAGTAAAGAAGCAGTTGGGTTTGAAAATTTTGTTGAAAGACTATCAAACGTTAGAGATTTAAATCCGCAAGATAGATTCATATTGCTAGCTAGTTATGGTAAGAATGATTGAGATTTGACAATATTTCAAGATTGCTATTGTACGATTGATAGATGCATAGTGAATGATTAAAATAGTGATTCTGAATTGATCGGTCGATTATGGAGATTGAGAAATTCTTGGAATATAGATCATGGATCGACTTAAAATTTTGCGGATTTACTATTTGGATATTGATCAACAAAGGTGATCATGATATTGATGCAGTCATGGGTTGATATTGAATTCGATGCCTTAAAGAATGATGATTTGATTTGAGGGAATACTTAGAATTTGAAATAGAGTAACCTTGGCAGATGAGCCACATGTGATGGCTTGATGGGAATTGATTTAGTCGATTTTGGATATTGTAAAACCCGCAACCTGATTTTCTGGAATTTTTGGATAAATTGGAATTTATTGCATTTTTGGGATATTTGTCCAATTTTGTTTTGTCAGCATAGACCTGGATTCCCAGTTAGAGTTTTTTATTATTATTATTCTTATTATTCTTATTATTATTATTATTATTATTATTATTATTATTAGTCAGATTAGGAAAATATTATTTTTAAAATTAATCATTGGATTTTGATTGTGGCCCTGTCCCCGATCCCGTGCACGGAGTCCAACCCCGAGTCCGGACACCGACCCCGAACTCGAACCAGACCCCGTTTCCCGAACCCAATTTCGTTTCCAGTCCCTAATCCATCCTTTAAACCCTTAATTAATTATTTAGCCATAAATTCATATATATAAATATTTATAGTTAAAAAAAACTAAAACATATTACTAATTCCTAATCCCTAACCCCCACGAACATTTCTCCCCACGACCAGGCCGCACAAATCCCCTCTCCTCCACACAAATCCCCTTCTCCTTTAAACCACCATTCACATTTAAACCACCCACCAATACCACTCACGCCACCACCAACACTTCTAAAAGCACCAGCACCATCACACCACTCCCACCACCACATTCTCCCCCTCACTCCCTCTCCTTCCTCTCACTCTCCCCAAAGCCCCACTTCCGAGTCCGCGCCCAACTCCCGCGCCCGGCCAGCCAGAGCCTCCCGGCCACGCCCTTTCCGGCGACCGCCCGACCATCTCCAGCGCCCCGGCGACCCCTGTGGCCGCCCGCTCCAGCGCTCCCCCGTCCCGCTTCCCGGCCGACTTTTTTCGGCGCCTCCTGCCCGCGCGCGCTGTTCCCGAAGCCGTCCTACCTCGTCCGAACCCGCTCGGTTCCGTGCGCCGGATCCCGATCAACTCCCAGCGGCTCACCCGAGGCCGCGCCCTGTTTCCCGTCGGCCCGTTCCCATCCGGCCATCGCTGTCCCGCCGGCTAGATCTGCCCGGGCGACCCCCGAGTCCCCGTATCACTGGCCAGCACCTTCCCGGCATGACCCGAGCCCTATCGGCTCCGCCCCAGCACTGCCCCGAGTTCTGTGCGCTGTTCCGCGCCATTTATCGCTGTCCGCGGATTTCTTTCTTCTAATATTTGCATCTGAGAGCTCTAGCCGAGCAATTGAGGTATAAATTCGTGTCCCCGTGTCCCTTCCATAGATAGTCAGTAATGACGCGGTCCCGACCCCGACGCGGGGATCGGTTTCACTAGTTGCGCTAGGGGATACTTCTTCCGAGTTCGGCTCGGAATTGGTTCTGTGGTTTAGTTCTAATTAGCTTGCTTGGCTAATGTTTATATCCTGTGGATTAGTGATTATTTTCGGATTGGTTCTGTGGTTGTTTTCTAACTTAATTACTATGCTCTATTTTTGGCCGTGGATTATTATTTTGGGTTGGATATTCATTTTTGGGCTGGTAATTAGTGATCCCTGGTTTGGGATATTTATTTGTGTTGCGGATTGGCATCCTCCCAGGATTGGGTTGTCCCAGTTATGGAGGAGATGCTGCCGAAATTTTCGGAAAGGTTTTCAAAATAAAAGTATTTAATTAAATTTAGTAAATTGGTAAATAAAAATTTATTTTCAAATCCGGTCTTTGTAAACGATTTACAAAATTGGTTTTGTCGGCTTTAAATACGGATTTTGTGAGTTTCGTATCCCCGTTAGGCGAAGACCGTATCGGTCGAATGAGTCTCGGCAAAACGCAAACGATACAGGGTCACCTGTACGTTGAGGCGTTAGCCAGCAACATGAGAATGCATGACCAAGTCTGAGACTCTTTAGTTTTTATTTTAATTATAATTTATTTTAGAACTGGTACTGCTTTTAGTATTTATGGTGCAGGGCCTCGGCCTACTGTTTGGACCGTTCGCGACACTCAGAGCTCGTCTTAGGATTATTTAATTTATGTAAATAATTTGTAAGGGCATTAGCCCAGTTTTTCCTTTATTTCTCTGTGACCATGTATTGCGTAGCGTAGCTTTTTATTATTTTTTTGGAATGTTGATTTCGTCGTTAAACGCGTAGAATATAAAATGGATATATATTTTATAAAGAAAATTAATAATTTTTCTCACGATAAATAATCTAGTAATTTAGCAATTCACATGTTTTCTCATTTAAAAGAAAAAGCCTAGTTATATATATATATATATATATATATATATATATATATATATATATATATATTTGAAATACAAAGTTTTGCCAAATTAACCGATAATTGCTATTTGTCCTAATTAATCAGTAACCGACTTATTCAATTAAAATGATAACGAACATAGATTGCGACGTTAGATTTTCCGGTAGACTAATTAATAACTTAAAACCTGACTAGGGTCTGCTTCTAGAGATTGTAACTAGCACATCTAGATGGTTTTATTATGGCTCTAAGTCAAGGTTCTCAACTGTAGGATCTAGGAGACGTACTTGACTTCATCCTCGGTACTGACATTTTCGATCCAGTCAATTAACAGAGGCAAGTTACGGTTATGTTTTCTTGTATTTTATTTAGTAATTGTCAAGTTGCATGTTAAACCACATTGCTACACGAAACCCTCTCCTAGGGTTCGAATATTGATTGCTATTGATTGTGGAGATTGGGAGAATAGTGTAACGTTTATGGCCAATACCCCTCATATTGCATATTGATTGTGCGAGCTTACCCCTCTTACACACGGGGATAAGCCGTATCGCGTCGCTAGGATGCTATTGTACAACCCAAGCCGGTCATAGACGATTACACATTCAAATCACATGGTTTTAAATTGTCAAATTGCTGAAAAATATTATTTCAACTGTTTAGCCTGCACTTTTCCATTATTATTTGAAATATGAGATACATATTCGTACTTGCTATCTCCTGACTGGAGACCAATATTTTTAGGTGACATTGAGGATGGTGAGCTATTGTACAATAGCTACTATGACCCGGTATTGTACCCTGTGGTGTTGCCAGAGTCTCCTTTGGAGGATGCAGAACTAGAGGCTGATGAGCCGACTGTCTAGCTAGTTGTTTTCCTATTTTCTAGTTTTATTGTATTGGAGTTTGTTAATTTGAATTTCAGTTCTTCCATTTCCAGTTGTAATTTTCAATTGTTGAATAAAAGTTTTAAAATTTCTGTATATTCGAGTTGTGACAAATATATTGATGTTGTTGTGAATACCTGCATATAGAACAGCTTACTGCCTCCGTCTCACAACGGTGCAGACTGGACATGATCCGGTTCGACCCAAATAATTTTAGGATCGGGTCGTGACATGTTTTTAGTGGTGGCCCATGCCGGTCTCGATCAACAACTTAAGTGAACATACCTAGAAACAACTAGAACACTAGAATATTGATTTGTCACAACATATATAGGACCGAATTATCTATATATAAGTAACTATTTTTGCTTGCTTATAGAACGGTAGGTTACCTTGTTTATGCTTGTCCCTAAACTTGCTAGACTATGAAGACAACCTGACCTATGCCTATCAGTCGGTACTAGCAAGATCTTGTTTTCTATGCATGACGCAAGAAAATATGACAAGAGAATCGTAGTAGTAGATTGAGCAGCGGGAGGCTGCTCGAACCAGACCAGGACCAGAAGAGTTGATGATACCTAGAATTATTGATTAGCACTAGATGATACCCTATCGAAGCATAACATATTATCCTTTATTACACTTTTTCTGGCCAATATCTTTCCGAAAGTCATGTCTCCCCTACGATACAATTTCTAAATTGTAATCTTAATAAGAATGTATGTAAGGCGGTATTTTTCGAGGATATATTGGTGATTAAGAATTGGAAGAATAGAATTTTGGAATACCTAAATATTATTTTTGATATACATGGTGAACGGAGAGTCTACTATATTCACCATGTTACAGTATAGGGCCGAAATTATTTATTTTTAAAATATTTATTTTGGCTTGCTTATAGTTTTATAGGTTACCTTGCTTACGTTTGTACCTAAACCTTATCTAGATTAGGCCAATTGTATGATGGTATATTTTACTGACTATTTTATTTCCTAGATTTTTGGTATATTTTAGTGTCCCATGGCTTTCGGAATTATTTTCTTCCATATCCCATATCTTTATCAGGTTCTAGCATACTTTAGGATCCATACTCTCTTGCCTTTTTCGATTAAGATTATATTTTTATTTTTTATTTTAATTTATCTCCTTCTTTAGCAAACCTTTTCCAACTTCTCCATTTGTTGATCAAATCTTACTCCTCTATCTTTATTTGGAATCTACATCCATTCGCTATTTAGAGTTTTCAATTCTTCTATAGCAACCTAATAAACTCTTATCTACCCAAAAGTATTTCTACGGCTAGTGTATCCAACCATTTCTCTTGGCCTTATTTCCAATTGACTTTCTCAGAACCAATTTTGAATCGAATTCTTTTGGAACCATAAAGCCCCAAGGTTAATTGTTACCAAAGAATTAGTTCAACTTAGCCGGTTCACATATCTCCCAAGGGAGCTATTTTTCGAAAAAATAATAATTCCAATATGGATTGACATTTCCTACGTTATTCCAAGTACCGAAAATATTTTCATTTGTTGACTTCCTACACTCAACTTGAAACCTTACCCTCTCTATGCAACTTATTGATCAATTCAAGGCCTAGAACGCTTCTTAACTCAATGCTTGAGTATCATGAAGCAGGAACGGCCAGAGAATTGATTCCATTCTATTATTGAATTTCCTTTAGTCATTGGAAAACTTTTGAATTGTCGAGCTATCTCTTTGAAAATTTCAATGGACAAAGTTGAGAAAATATTCAGTGATCTAATATGGCTTCACACTATACGTTCCAGCCATTTATTTGAATTATAGAAACTGCAAGTTTACTGCAGCCATTTACGCACTGGCGAGGCATAGACTCTAAGTTGAAGTAATTTCATGTGTTCATAGATTTTCGGATATTATTGAGACTATGTCCTAAATGCATCATATTTGTCTCCTATGTTGTTCAGCCATAAAATAGATAAAGTTGTTGGACTACTTGGTAACCTATCATTATTCAAGTTGTGGAGCCAAAAATTCACTGCAGTCAGGTGCACTCTGGCGGGGCATGAATTCGAGGCAAAGTGACTTCAGATATATTTGGTTTCCGAATATTATTAAGACTATATCCGTAACATGATTGTCTTTTTAGCACCATCAAATTATTCTGACTTTTGCCGATTAGAGGATTTGCATTTCTACCGGTTGTCTCTATTTTCATAAATCTCTTATCACAAGCTTGAAGGAATAGGTTTCCTATGAAATTCTACTTGATCTTCCTAGAACTTATTAGGACCATATCAATCTCTATTGACTCAATCTCTTTCCTGTTTCAACCTTAGTACGTTGTATATATAATATATATATATATATATATATATATATATATATATATATATATATATACAGATTTATTTATTTATTTATTATTATTATTATTATTTTTCTGGAAGCTGTAGATAGTTGTGGTTAGCTTTATATATTAAATAGTGGAAGTACATTTTGTGGATGACTATATGTATATAATTGACAGCTATATGCGGGGGAAACATAGATTGTTACTTATCTCATTCCTTGTAAGGGGTCCTTGGGATTAATATTAGATAGCTAAGGGTAGAAAAGATAGAAGAATACCTGGAGTAAGCTAGTCTTGAGAGAGTAGTATATTTTAACTTGTGACTTATTTGGGTTAGAACCGTTGGTAGTGCTCACTAGTGCCTAAACCTCATTCAAACAAATGAAGGTATTTGGCGATTTTAAATTTTATGATTAAAGGAAGAGTTATGGAAGATAGAGGAAGACGTAGGTAGAGTTAGCGAGGAAAGTCTAAGATTTGGTAAGATTCTCCCATGGAGGAAGTGAATTTGGATAATATATAAACATGAGATTATGAGTATCAAGTAAAGGAATACTTGACGGAAATTAACTTTTATGATTAGATGACTACTGTACCCAGAAGGGACGAATATAACCATGGAAAGAAATATCACAGGAAATAGAAAGATAGGTTATAGAGAAGGAATAAGCAGTGAGAAATTGGGATAAGACTAATGGCATGCAACTTTGGAAAGAAACAATTGTGTTTGCAATTTCTACCACATTGGAGACTCATATTAGTTATGATAAAAATAATTGAGATTTTGTGATATTTTTGCTATTGTGTTTGGATGAGAACGATTGACATATGCATGATTAAAGATTAAAAATGATTAATGATTGTAATCCTGTCAATTGATTTCAAGAATTGAAAATTCTCAAATATAGGTCATGGATCAACTTAAAGAATTTTCTAAGGATTTACTATGTCAAGGGAAGATTGTAATTTTGATGTAGTCAGTTTTGGAAGAATGGCTGACAATTGGAAGTTGATGTCTGTAAAATATTTTGATCGAGGGGCATACTTGAAATTGAAATACATTTGGCATGCGAGTTACATACAACGACGGAAGAAAATTTGATTTAGGTGATTTATGATTCCAAATAGAGCAGTTCTAATACCTTGGCGGCATTTTCTGTAGATATTTAGAGATCAACTAGTTTAGCAAGTTAGAAATTGGATTTTTGCATGGGGTATTAATAAGATTGTTATTTTTTTGTAAGTTATTTTTTCCGCATATCCTATCTTTGATCCTTGAAATAGTGATACGATATTTTTCTATCCCCTTTGTGTATCACTCAGTCCTCAATAGGAACTACCTTATTCGATTACATTATTATCATAAGTTATATAATTCTAATCATCTTTGCTATCCTACCATCATACAACTTTTTTTTAATCTTTTTTGAGTCACAAACCCTTGTACCCCATTCCAATTTGATTTGACATTTTTAGTCCCTCATCTCAAAAGATTCTATTACTTTCTACCTTCTCAATAAACTGTGGACATTCGTTTCTTTCTTGCCTTTTCTGTTTCACGAGACCTTATTTGATTTTTTCCTATTTTATGATCATAATTGTACCTAGATTTTATCGTGCCCAAAATAATTTTGATCGTACCCCGGCCCTTATCCTTTAATTTCGAGGACAAAATTTTCTAAGGAGGGAAGGTTGTAAAACCCGCAACCTGATTTTCTGGAATTTTTGGATAAATTGGAATTTATTGCATTTTTGGGATATTTGTCCAATTTTGTTTTGTCAGCATAGACCTGGATTCCCAGTTAGAGTTTTATTATTATTATTATTATTATTAGTCGGATTAGAAAAATATTATTTTTAAAATTAATCATTGGATTTTGATTGTGGCCCTGTCCCCGATCCCGTGCCCGGAGTCCAACCACGAGTCCGGACACCGACCCCGAACTCGAACCAGACCCCGTTTCCCGAACCCAATTTCGTTTCCAGTACCGAATCCATCCTTTAAACCCTTAATTAATTATTTAGCCTTAAATTCATATATATAAATATTTATAGTTAAAAAAAACTAAAACCTACTACTAATTCCTAATCCCTAACCCCCACGACCATTTCTCCCCACGACCAGGCCGCACAAATCCCCTCTCCTCCACACAAATCCCCTTCTCCTTCAAACCACCATTCACATTTAAACCACCCACCACTACCACTCACGCCACCACCAACACTTCCAAAAGCACCAGCACCATCACACCACTCCCACCACCACATTCTCCCCATCACTCCCTCTCCTTCCTCTCACTCTCCCCAAAGCCCCACTTCCGAGTCCGCGCCCAACTCCCGCACCCGTCCAGCCAGAGCCTCCCGGCCGCGCCCTTCCCGGCGACCGCTCGGCCATCTCCAGCGCCCCGACGACCCCTGTGGCTGCCCGCTCCAGCGCAGCTCCGGCGCTCCCCCGTCCCGCTTACCGGCCGACTTCCTCCGGTGCCTCCCGCCCGCGCGCGCTGTTCCCGAGGCCGCCCTACCTCGTCCGACCCCGCTCAGTTCCATGCGCCGGATCCCGATCAACTCCCAGCGGCTCACCCGAGGCCGTGCCTAGTTTTTCGCCGGCCCGTTTCCACCCGGCCAGCGCTGTCCTGCCGGCCAGATCTGCCCCGGCGACCCCCGGGTTCCCGTGTCGCTGGCCAGCGCCTTCCCGGCGTGACTCGATCCCTGTCGGCTCTGCCCCAGTACTGCCCCAAGTTCTGTGCGCTGTTTCGAGCCATTTCCCGCTGTCCGCGGATTTCTTTCTTCTAATATTTGCATCTGAGAGCTCTAGCCGAGCAATTGAGGTATAACTTCGTGTCCCCGTGTCCCTTCCATAGATAGTCAGTGATGACGCGGTCCCGACCCAACGCGGGGATCGGTTTCACTAGTTGCGCTAGGGGATAATTCTTCCGAGTTTGGCTCGGAATTGGTTCTGTGGTTTAGTTCTAATTAACTTGCTTGGCTAATGTTTATTTCCTGTGGGTTAGTGATTATTTTCGGATTGGTTCTGTGGATGTTTTCTAACTTAATTTTTATGCTCTATTTTTGGCCGTGGATTATTATTTTGGGTTGGATATTCATTTTTGGGCTGGTAATTAGTGATCCCTGGTTTGGGATATTTATTTGTGTTGCGGATTGGCATCCTCCCAGGATTGGGTTGTCCCAGTTACAGAGGAGGTGCTGCCAAAATTTTCGAAAAGTTTTTCAAAATAAAACTATTTAATTAAATTTAGTAAATTGGTAAATAAAAATCTATTTTCAAATTCGGTCTTTGCAAACGATTTACAAAATTGGTTTTGTCGGCTTTAAATTTTTTGAGTTTCGTATCCCCGTTAGGCGACGACCGTATCGGTCGAATGAGCCTCGGCGAAACGCAAACGATACAGGGTCACCTGTGCGTTGAGGCGTTAGCCAGCAACATGAGATTGCACGACCAAGTCTGAGACTCTTTAGTTTTTATTTTAATTATAATTTATTTTCGAACTGGTACTGCTTTTAGTATTTATGGTACATGGCCTCGGCCTACTGTTTGGACCGTTCGTGGCACTCAGAGCTCGCCTTAGGATTGTTTAATTTATGTAAATAATTTGTAAGGGCATAAGCCCAGTTTTTTCTTTATTTCTCTGTGACCATGTATTGCGTAGCGTAGCTTTTTATTATTTTTCTGGAATGTTGATTTCGTCGTTAAACGCGTAGAATATAAAATGGATATATATTTTATAAAAAAAATTAATAAGTTTTCTCATGATAAATAATCTAGTAATTTAGCAATTCACATGTTTTCTCATTTAAAAGAAAAAGCCTAGTTTTATATATATATATATATATATATATATATATATATATATATATATATATATATATATATATATATATATATATATATATATATATATATATGAAATACAAAGTTTTACCAAATAACTGATAATTGCTATTTGTCCTAATTAATCAGTAACCGACTTATTCAATTAAAATGATAACGAACGTAGATTGCGACGTTAGATTTTTCGGTAGACTAATTAATAACTTAAAACCTGACTAGGGTCTGCTTCTAGAGATTGTAACTAGCACACCTAGAATGGTTTCATTATGGCTCTAAGTCAAGGTTCTCAACTGTAAGATCTTGGAGACGTACTTGACTTCCTCCTCGGTACTGACATTTCCGATCCAGTCAATTAACATAGGCAAGTTACGGTTATATGTTCTTGTATTTATTTAGTAATTGTCAACTTGCATGTTAAACCACATTGCTACACGGAACCCTCTCCTAGGGTTCGAATATTGATTGATATTGATTGTGGGTATTGGGGGAATGGTGTAACGTTTATGACCAATACCCCTCATATAGCATATTGATTGTGCGAGTTTACCCCTCTTACACACGTGGATAAGCCGTATCCCATCGCTAGGATGCTATTGTACAACCCAAGCCGGTCATAGACGATTACACATTCAAATCACATGGTTTAAATTGTCAAATTGTTGAAAAATATTGTTTCAACTGTTTAGCCTATACTTTTCCATTATTATTTGAAATATGAGATACATATTCGTACTTGCTCCCTCCTGACTGGAGACCAACATTTTTAGGTGACATTGAGGATGCTGAGCTATTGTACAATAGCTACCATGACCCGATATTGTACCCTATGGTGTTTCCAGAGTCTCCTTTGGAGGACGCAGAACCAGAGGCTGATGAGCCGACTGTCTAGCTAGTTGTTTTCTTGTTTTCTAGTTTTATTGTATTGGAGTTTGTTAATTTGAATTTCAGTTCTTCCATTTCCAGTTGTACTTTTCAATTGTTGAATAAAAGTTTTAAAATTTTCGTATATTCGAGTTGTGACAAATATATTGATGTTGTTGTGAATACCTGCATATAGAACAGCTTACTGCCGCCGTCTCACAACGGTGCAGGCTGGGCATGATCCGGTTCGACCCAAATAATTTTGGGATCGGGTCGTGACAGATATGTTCCTTATAAATACAATTAGTTATAGTGTTTGGATAGTTGGCTTAGTTCTTTATGGTTTGTTGGTGTTGTGAGTTTAACTGGTTTAGTGAATTTAGCGAGTTTGGAATATTAATTCTACACGAAGTGCTGTTAATGAGAGGATTATCGTGTGGTTTCTTTTTCTCCTACATATCCTTTTTTGAAGAAAAAAATGTAGTTTAATTTTCCTATTTTGTACTAGTGGCTTAGTTTTTTTCTTGCAATTGCCCTTTGATCATCATTCGATTTTAATAGGTTTTAATTTCAGCAGCGAGGCATAGTGGTGAGCGCTTCCTCATTTTCTGTTCTCCTCTTTGATTCCACAGATCAGTCGATTCATGGATCGATCAGTAGGATTTGATCAGAATTTAATGATCGATCTTTCATTTTCTATTCTGAAGCGAGAAATTGATGTTTATGGGATGGGATCTGTATTGGAATGAGATCGGTCGAGTTGATCATGATCTAGAGGGATCGATCGATAAATTTTTCGTTCTCATTCTTGATATTTTTCAATTCTTTATTCTTGCACTTCAGGTGTTTGCAGATATCCCTGAACCAAGGCATTGATAACAACTAGACATACATGATCATGTCCGACCCTTTAGAAACTGTGTCACTGTATTTGAATCGCATCGACATAGGTTCGTGGTGCTATCCCTTCATTCATTTAATCTGTTATATATCAATATTGGGTTGGACGCAAGTATCCTGTCTCGTTGAACCAGAAGCGTATCCATCATGTCGAAATTCAGGCACGGGTTGAGTATTTTGGGTCCAGAGTACTTCGTCAGTGTCTGACATGGGTCAGTACTATCAGTAGTTACATGTTCTATAGGCACGAGAGTTTTCTTTGAACTGGAGCATTATTATAGGTAGTGTCACGCCCAGAACCAGAATACTGGAGAGCGGGAGACAGACACAACCAGCTACGTACATTGGAGTGCAACACACTTTACAATACGGTCACGGCTGTCTAGATGCATGAGGGTTAAACTACAATCCATCAGTTTCTTATAGTCAAGAACAAGCCTAGTGTCTCAATCTCAAGCAAGCAAATAAATGTTACAAGATATTAGATCATCAGACATACAAAGTAAGGCGTCCCTAACATTACATATTCAGATGATCATGAAGATAGTCATACAAAATACGAAGACTAGCAAGAGTTAAGTCATACATGATCAACTATAGGATTTGCCAATCATGTAACAGCACTTAGGCAGACAGAAATTAAGTTTCAATACGAGCTAACACTTGCTTGACGGCTAAACGCCTCAAAAGAATAATTTACAATAGAGTGGGAGAGCAAAGTAAGAAAAACTCACTCGTTGCTACGGTTACTTCTAGTGTTCACCATCTACCTGGAAGGCAGGTAGATCCTCGGGTGCTACTCCAAAATTTGGCCATACAAAACTAGCTGGGTCAGAACCTAGAAATAGCAAGTACCACAAGAGAGGCTCCACTTATGAACTAAAACCAGCATAAAATGAATACAAGAACTGATAAAAGAACATAATTTAAATAACATGAAGACATAATTAAAAGAACACACTAGCTTGTATTAGGAAAGTAAGAGGTGGAATATAATTCCCATGTTATCATGAGACAATCATTCAGGCATGGCCAATCAAGTCTTATGGCTTGCTATCATTAGCTAACTAGGGTTATCACAGGCCTAGTTACTAACAAGATGCAGTTGAGATATTTTCGCAGTCACAAGCCCTACAGACTATCCAGGTTATCCAAACGAGGTTACAATAGTTTATCAAGAATTAAGAGAATTATTAGGTGACTTAGAGTGCAACACATGACAATGTGCTAGAAATGCGCCCTACTCGATGGCAGGCTACAAGTCCACAGGTGTGGTCGGGATAAGGGATCGCCTGTAATTGGAAAATCTCTCTATATGAACTACTTGATCAATCTAGTCCTTAACCTAGTCAGATTCATTATGAATCTCTGACCGTGGTAACCAGGAATCCATATCCTAGACATAATGCAAGACGAGACAGGTAGCTTGTACAGGCACAATCAGAAAATCAACCACGGAGTCAAGACAAGAGTTACACATAGCAAGTCAGGATTGGTTGTCGCAACAACGATCAAGATTACACATGTCATGTCAGGTTTACTTGTCATATCAAGAATACTTGTCAGGAGTTTGCCTCGAGGGCCACAATCAAGATTATCAAGATGGGATCATATTATCATGTTCAAGCAAGTTACTAGCTCAGATTACCAAGTTGCCAAGTCGGGTCGTCGCAATTTAGGTCAAGTATAAAAAATATGCAAAGAAGATCGAGAACTTTGATTGAAATTATAAGTTGCATATGAACACCAATTAAGGTAAAACAAGAAGATTCTTGAACCCAAGACGGAGATCTACAACTTTCATGTTTTGAGTTTTACTATATTCCAGCTACAACACAACTTAAACAGGCAAAAACGGTCATTCGTGCGCGGACGCACGTGTGCAAAACTGGCGACGGCACACGGAGCGCGAAAGCACGGCACGCAGGCGTGTGTCATGCGATGTGCAGCGCGCGTGGACCAAATTGGCCACAGCATGCGGAGCCCGAGAGCATGGCGCGCAGGCTCGCGGCAGAGAATCGTGCGGGCGCGTGGCGCACGAAACGTGCAGCGCACACAGACCAAATTGGCCACGGCGTACGTAGCGTGAGAGCACGGTGCGCAGGCGCACGACAGAGAATCGTGCGGCCGTACGGTGCGCGAAACGTGAAGCACACGTGGACCAATTGGCCATGACACGCAGGCGCGCGGCAGAGAATCGCCTGGCCGTGCGACGTGCAAAATATGCAGCACGTGCGGACCAAATTGGCCACAGCGCGTGGAGCGCGAGAGCACGGCCCGCAGGCGCACGACAGAGAATCGCTCGGGCGTGCAGCGCATGAAACGTGCGGCACGCGCGAACCAAATTGGCCCCGGCACGCAGGCCCGCGATAGATAATCGTGCGGGCGCACGGCGCACGAAATGCGCAGCACATGCGGACAAAACTGCCCATAGTACGCGGGACGCGGATGCACGGTGCACGGGTGTGCGGCACTGAATTGCGCGTACGACACTGTTCATCGTCCCAGTAGCACCGAAGATATGTGGGAACCCATGAACTCAAAAATTTTGTAACTCCATACAAAGTCGAAATCAAGCGGTTCAAAAGCCAAAATTGGGTAAAATTGAATTCCCCACAACATGGAACCATTAGATTTCAGAAATAACAAAGTTTAAGAGATCAAAACCAAGAAAAATCATAAAAACTACAAACTTAGATCTATAAAAATGTAAATAACAAAACCAAAAACTCTAAATTCTAAAGAGGCTTAGAATCAAGAAAGGAAGACAATGGAACAATAAAATTTGAGATCCATAATGAAGCAAGTTGCACTTGCCTAGGGTTGATAGGTGGGAGGAGTAAATGAAGAAGAAGATGAAGAAGTAAATGGTAATAATGGAGGAGAGAGAGAGAGGCGTTGGTTTTTATATCAACCCTCACATCTCAACCCAAACCAAACCAAGCCTAGACAAGTTGAACCAAACCAAATTAAACCAAGTCAAGGTTAAACCAATACTAGGCTAAGCAAGACAAGTCAAAGTACGGGCCACCTGACAGATGTCAGAAATCCGTACATGTATAATGAAAATATGTATAACGGAAAACGAGAGTGAGCCCCTTAAAAGAATTCCGTCCTCGGAATTTAATCATGAGGCTAAAGGTGTCGGGGCAAGCTATACTAACACTGGCAACCTACGACTAGCCGTCAATCAAGCAATTATTTATGCAAGCAAGGAATTCAAAGCATAAGGCATAAGGAAGACATTATAACTTATGATTCAAACAGGTTTGGATATCACAATCAGATATTATCCTCACGTTCCCAGTTGACTCACCCAAAGAGTGATCATGTGACCTCCCTATTTTAAAAATATGTATATGAAAGTATTTTGAGGATTTTAAAATTTTGTATTATTTTATTATTATTTTTGGGGATCTTGATTTGGCCTTATTATTATTACCCTTGTAAATTATTTACCCATTTATTTATTTATTTATTTTCCTATAAACTACCCCCCTCCAATATCTAAACCTAACCTCTCTCTTCCCACTCCCTCCGCTCAACCCTCCCCCTCTCTTCACCCATCTCTCTCTCCCGTACCCTTTAGAGCACCCCCAAGCTCACTCTCTCTCTCTCCCCCGCTCATCTCTCTCCCACGAACTCTTCTGAGCTCACCCCTCCTCCTCACTCTCCCTCTTGCTCACCTCCCCTCGTCTTCGACCGTCGACCGCCTCCATGGCCTCTGCGACCACCACCACTACTTCCACAGCCACTGCCACCACTTCCATCTGCCGCCACCGACCTCCAACGTGGACCCCTCCTCTACGACCACCGTCACCACCATCTCCGCCGCTTCCAGCCCGACCTGTCACCACCGTGGCTCCTCTCCACCCTCTTCTCGAAGTCGCGCTGCCATCTCCGCCCTCAATATCATCAGCGGCCCCACTGTCGCTACTGCAGTCTGCCTTTTCCACCGACGAGCCGACCGACTCCGTCGAGCTTTCCCGACGGCTCCCTCAGATCTGCTGCCCCTTCTCTCTTTTCTCGTTCCCTTTAGCCATAGTACCTGTGCAGCTGCCGTACACGAAGCCAGCACCGCCTCGGTGCACGTGCAGTCTCAAACAGTGTACTGCTCGGTTTGTGTGTGCTTCGTTCTGTCGTGTGCCTCGTTCTGTGTATGCCTTGGTTTGTGTGCACCTCGTTATATGGGCCTCCTCGTTCTGTGTGTCTCGATTCATGTGCTGCCTTGGACAGCGGGTCGCCTCGAGCCTGTGCTGCCTCGGGCATTGTGCCATCTCGATTTACGCAACGCCTCGATTTCCATGCCTCGACCTTTATGCCCATCTTGATTTTTGTGTCACTTCGATTTGCGTGCACGCACTAATTTGCATGTTGCCTCGATTTGCGTTCTACTTTAGACTTTGTACTGCATCGATTTGCGTGCATACGTCGACTTATGTGTCGTATTGAATTATGTGCCTCCTTGAGTCTCGTACTGTCTTGATTTGCGTGCCATATTGATTTGTATGTTATATTATACCTTGTGTCATCTCGATTTACGTGTACGACTCGGTTTGCATGCCCATATCGATCTATATGTACGTCTTAATTTTGTGTGCGTTGTGTCTTATGTTCGTCTCGATCTTCGTACCATCCTAATTCTCGTACATGTCTCGGTTTGTGTGTCCATGTCGATCTGTGTGCCTCAGTTTTCGTACCAGATCCTTGCACTGCTTGCGGGACCTACGCAGTATAGCCTTATGTCATTATTTTATTATTATATGCTAATGATTATTTATTTTGTGTTCTGAGGACCTCGATAGACGTGCTAGCTTGGACCATGATCGCCGAAGGCTTGCTTACCTAGCCGAGCCCCCTAGGCAAGTATTCCTTGCTCATCGACGCCTCTTGCCATCTCTCCTAGATTTTATTGTATTTAATTTATTTGTAATTATAAATGTATAGCTGTGAGTAGTGTAACATAGTAGTAGAACTGCCATGATGATAACTTAGGATAGCTTGGTTCGATACCGGGTCAGGCCGTATCGGACAACTCAGATGGGTCATCCACATCTCCGAGGACACAAGCACGACTCACAGTATGGATTATCCCCATATGCCCCGTGTCTGACTCGTGGTCGGGTAATGGCTTGTCTAACTGTTTTCTGTGACTATGTTTGTGGTTTGGACATGACTGTAGGTCTTAATGCGCCCTGCATGGCGATTCTTGTTGCATGTGTTGGCTTGGCGTCCAGTACGCATCGTAGTGCTGCTGGAGGTCGAGACTTAGTGTTCTCGGCTATGATTTGGTTTCCAGTACGCATTGTAGCACTGCTGAAAGCTGAGACTTAGTGTTCTCAACCTGCGATTCTGCGGTGGGTTGTGCCGAGTGGATTTAGCCCCAATTCGCTGGAAGCTCCCGTCCAGAATACCGAGGAGACTCTGTCGAATTTTTCCAGAATTCTCGATTGGGAATTTGGTTTGAGTATTTAGGCATAACCGTTCCTTTGGTTTGCTGAACTAGATTCGTACGGATTTAGTTTGACCTGATTCAAGTGCTTGCTAGGTAGACTCACGACTAAATTAGTCGCCTAGCGTCTTGACCTGTCTTGTCCGTCGGATAGCGTAAGGAGCGCGGTTCCACTCGAAAGACGGTCTGCAACCCTGGTCCTTGTTTGGTTGAAGGGTTGTGGATCTGCTCCAGAGCGGTTCATGCAATCCTCGCCATTTTCCTTCAGCATAATTAATATACTCCTGTCCCCCGACCATTCTTTCTAGGAGTTATCCTAGTCTTGCTAGATAGGGTTGACAGTTGTCCTATGTATCGGGATTGTGACCTTGGATATATCTGAGGATTGAGTATTATGTGGACTATAATTTTCGGGATGTTGATTTGATAGACTCATGCGGACTTTTGGATAGTATTGTCATTTCTTTTAGATGACATTTATTCTGATCATATATGAATATTTGGCCTAGATTTTGATGATTGTGCGAGTGTTTCGCAAAACGAGGAGAATATAGAGGGCATTATTACATGATTTTTACTCGACTTTCCAAACGCCCAAAACCTGGTTTGATTTTTATATCTTGATAGCTGTGAGACTTGCTTGCGGATAGCTTGTGATCATTGATTCAGAGGATTCTTGTGCGCCAGAGGGCCCACCAGTGTTTATAGTGATTAGCTTGGTATTTGGTAATTATCCTTCCTGACATAATATTTATTCCATCGTAGATGGAAGACTCCTGAGAGATTGATCCGTTGGATAGACCGACTTGATGATTAGAGCTGTAGGCTCATATATGTACTTGAGATGCTATTCTAGTAGAGATCCCGACCATGTACTTGACCTGATATTCATGCCACGATATGGGTAGATGACTTTATGTGACTGATTGATTGTCCTTGTTCTTGACATAACTACTTGTATCAGTGCTATAAGTCCAGCTTACCCTTTGAGGTACTGGCCCTGATTTTGTACTGCGGCACTCCTTGTCTACTGGCACTTTGAGGTGCTACTTCCATGATTATATGGCGTTGTGATGCCATCATGTTATTCTAGCTATATGATATGATTACCTGCACGAGTACCTTGGTAGTTGGACTGTATTCTTAGCGTGGTCAGGATTGCTTGCTTGCTTATTGCATAACACTGAGAATGAATCACAACTGGGACTATAGGTGCAAAAGTTGATTCTTACTTAGCATTCCCGTACTGAGGTACGACATCTAGGAGGATGATCATGTGACCACGGCATGTGATTCTGGATAACTGTAGGGATAATCTAGGTAACTTAAACTGGTAGAAGCATTGGAAGGAGCAAAAATCCCGAGATCGTGCAATACTAGCCTTAATACATATATTAATCATGATTTGCAGGTTGGCTGCCACGGATGTTGTTACCGTTCGCACTAGTGGATGGCAGTATCCGACTAGTATTATGTACTATGTATATTCTCTTGCTCGCATGGTGGCCTTACGAGGACTGGTGCTTATCTTGTCTTGTTATACTTGGCCATGTTAGCCCTGCTGGAACGACACGATCTAAGGATTCCCATACTTGCATTTTTGGGGTAACCCAACCTCCACATAGAAAGTCGTAGGCATTTGAGTGGCCGCTTATTCTTCTAAATTATTTGGCTTGTTGCCTGCAAAGCTGGCTGACATCGAGTTCCAGTTGGTGATGCAGGTATTATTGGATGTTAGGGAGTTTGTGATGATTGTTGATTATTTAGCTATAATAGTTATGGATTGTTATCGTGCGTTGGTACCGCATGATTCTTACCCTCATTTACTGTTCATATATGTTCTTCTGCTTTATTTTATCCTGTTGTCTCTTCTTCGCCCGTCCTTGAGCCTTCCTTTCTGGTACTTGCTGCGGTTGGCCTGACCAACCCTGGATTATTCCCAGATTGCCTATGACCAAACTTGTGGATCTTTCAGACTTGACTTGGAGGTGTGCTTCAGTTCCAAACCATACTAGGAACTGTGGGAAGGTATACCCGTCTACATTATTATCCTGTACTGTAGATTTCCTGATTATCATATGAGTATTTTCTGTTTTCCATATGATTCTCTCTCTTGTAGTTATTTTCTTGTTATAGCCTGTGGATATGAGATCGAATTTAGGCTATAGATTGATTGCATGCTAGGATACCCAGCAAGATTGACAGCCGTCATCGCCGTATAACGTCTTCGTACCTTATACGATGTAGTTGGCCGACGTCTGTCCCCGTATTCTGGTACTGGGGCATGACAGATGACCCCAAGCAACACAGATTAAACTAATAGTCTTGTTCTTGAGTATCTTCTCCCTTTGGTCCAATATGGATACGAGCCTTTCCTCATACGAAAGGTTGGTACCAACAACCAATTCTGAATTATCAAGGATATGGCTCGGATCTGGGATATACCGTCGCAATTGGGATACATGGAATACGTCATGTACCTCATGTAATGACGGTGGAAGAGCGAGATGATAGGACACATCACCTACTCGCTCAAGAATATCAAACAGCCCTATATACCTAGGACTATGCTTTCCCCGTACGCCGAATCGAATGACGCCGCGGGTAGGCGAGATCCTAAAGAATACGTGGTCGCCAATAGAAAACTTAAGAGGACGCCGATGAGAATCGGCCCAATGGCGCTGACGATCTTGTGCAACCCGAAGATGATCTTTAACTTGTCTGACCACTTCGATAGTCCAAGTAACCATTTCTAGACCAAGCATCTGCCTATAGCCTACATCATCCCAGGCTAAAGGTGTAATGCCCAGCTCCGTAGGAGGCATTTGGTTGACTTGTTGGATGCCATTAAAATATTGGAACGTGGCTTACTGGTGGAGCTATGCTTAGTGTGAACGTGTACAATCAGAATAAAAGACCCTTTCATGCAGGTGAGTGGAACAGTCCTTCCTCCTCCTTACTCCTTCATGCTTAATAAAATGGAGTAACGAGATGCTATAAATTGTCCCTAAATGTCCCATATTTTAGTTACTGAATAATGAAGATGCTTATGCTAAGAATTATTGAAATGTACAACTCATGATCATTGAATTGTTAAACGAATTCCATTTGAACTGCTAATGTGAATTGGTGCTTGAAATGAATCGATAATGTCCCTTCTGTTAATACTGCTTAAACAATAAAATACTTGAGTAATGAGATGCTATGTGAATGATACATGAGAAATGAACTGGTTATGCTATTAATACAAAGATACTGAATGAAGCACTAGAATTATGTACCTTCTGCATAACTGTTGTGTTTGCCTGTTTCCTTATAAGCAATGAAGGAAAGAATAATGTTCATATGAAATAAATAAAATACTGTAGGTCCTATTGAGATGAATGAAATATTGTTTGTTCCTTTTAAAAAGGGATGATATGAGAAATGTTGCAATGATTGATGCAATGAGAAATGATGAGGCTTGGGATCATTGAGATCACCAAGTGAACAGGTGGTAATGTTGAAAAGATAAGATAATGAAATGTTGCCTTTACTTATCTTAATATTTTATCATGCGACTTCGAACACGCATTCGCATGACCATGGGCAAACTTGTATACAAGGTATTATTTCCTCGAACGGTACCCACAGTGGTGGGATCGAGTCGGCCTAGGAGGGAATCGACGTGCTTTGGTGGCACGCAGTATTGGGACCTTCATTCGGGCTCGCAACCTGGTGAAGGGCACATCCCATACCCTATGAAGTCCTATATGAAAAAGTCCTTAAATGGTGCGCAGCACCAGTGGTCACGTAGTCAGGATGCATGCTAATGAATGTTTTGTGCAGACAGAGTAAGTATATCATTTATCATGTATTCTTATGCAGGTACGCAAAGTCAGATATCGGTAAGAAATCACTTAAATGTGATATATGCAATATATGTTGGTTGAATTGTCTGCTTAATCATGCTAAACAGGACGATGTTATGATGTTGCCTTTAAATGAGAACTCTATAACATGCTCAACATGTTAAATGAAATATGCTAGAATATTGCCTTGCTAAAAGAATACCTATAACATGTTTGGCTAATCTTAACTCAACGATGCTTAAAAGATGCCTCTAAGTGTAGACTATCAGAACTTGATAACACCAAGTATGTTTCATTGTTGCCTTTACATAAGAAAGGAGATAACAAGTTTACATATTCAATATTTCTGCTTATGAACTGTAAATTAACGTTAGGCCCCAGTTAGAAAGATCATTCTAATAAATGCTTGCTAAATTGACCAGTTAGTGTTGGTTTAGGCTAGTGGGTTGGATTCTGCTCGCCAGTACATAGATGATGTACTGACCCACGTTTTATGGGCAGGTGCTCGTGCTTGGGATATTCTGTACATGAAGATTGACTTGATCGGTCCCGCGACATCGAAGATTTGTTGGGCATGCAGAAGCTCTCCTTGTACAAAATGATATCTTCTGTTTATAAAGGGTATAATGTATGGAACACTATAATCAGTTGTACCAGTGAGTTGTAAGCCAAGTCGGTATATCGAGTTGTAATCCAATGTATCAAGGTATCAAATATAAGTTAACATTTGTTCAGTTGGCTATCAATGTAAAGTGAGATATGTTGTAAGCATTGTATTTCAATACGAGTCTTGTACTCTTCTTCAATTGTCAATAAAGAGTATAAAATTCTATATATCTCTCTGTGACTGCAAGTTATCTTCTCATTTCTGCTGTTACAAATCAAATGATGTGTTCCCATTCGATAAGAAAGAATGTCCTCGTTAACTTCAATTTGTCTGCTTCTGCCGCTACGATGTGTTCCTATTTGGAGGAAATCAATTATGTACCATCTTTGCCTTGTATAAGTGCAATACCAGACTTGTACGGCATCACGCCCTAGCGAGGACGATCGGTTCCAAGAGATAAATATGTGAATAGATGACTCTACGAATCGGGGCATGACAAAAGGTGACCTACACTTTCTGCCATAGAGTGCCTCAAATGGTGCCATTTGGATACTGGCCTGGAAACTATTATTATAGGAGAACTCCACTAGGTACAGGTGATCTTCCCACAAACCATCGAAGTCAAGGGTACAGGATCGTAACATATCCTCAAGAGTTTGAATCGTGCGCTCCGACTGACCATCTATCTGTGGATATGATAAGCTGAACTAAACTTGAGACGAGTTCCCAAACTCTCTTGAAGACTCCGCCAAAAGTGCGATGTAAATCTCGAATCTCTGTCGGACATGATACTGACTGGCACTCTATAAAATCTAACTATCTGCCTGAGGTATATTTCTGCTAGCTGATCCGTCGACTGACCAATTCTGAAAGGAAAAAAATGAGCGACCTTTGTGAGCCGATTAACTATAACCCATATTGCATCTCTCCCATGTGGGGATTTAGGTAACCCAGTCACAAAGTCCATGTAATATGCTCCCATTTCCATTCTGTAATTGACAACGGTTGAAGAAGTCCAGCTGGTCTGTGATGTTCAGCCTTGATTTGTTGGCAAACTAAACAACGAGAGACAAACCGAGCTATCTCCCTCTTCATGTCATTCCACTAGAAATACTGACGGATATCACGATACATCTTTGTACCATCAGTATGAATTGAATACTGTGAACTATGAGCCTCCGTCATAATTTTTTGCCTGATGTCACCACTGGGTATACAAAGACGCCTTCCATATCGGAGTGTACCATCTTCGTGAATGCATAACTCTGCTCTTCGTCCTGCTTCACATTCTGCCCTGAGCCGCTGAAGCTTATAATCCATTGATTGAGCTATCTTAATTCTCTCAACTATGCTGGACTGAACTTGCATATACTGGCCATCAATGCCATATTGGTAGGAAGAACTATCTCTATTCCCATCTTCTGAAGATCCGCTAATAACTCTGACTGTGTTGTTAGAAAATAAGCTCCTGCTCTTCTACTCAATGCATCTGCAACTACGTTTGCCTTCCCATGATGATACTGCAGGTTGATGTCATAATCCACTAGTAACTCTAGCCATCTTCTCTGACGCATATTAAGATCCTTCTGGGTAAACACATACTTAAGACTCTTACGGTCGGTGAAAATCTCTATCCGATCTCCATACAAGTAATGCCTTCAAAGCTTGAGTGCAAAAACAATGGCTGCTAACTCCAAGTCGTGGGTTGGATAATTCCTCTCATGATTATGAAGCTGACGTGACGCATAAGCTACTACCTTGCCATGTTGCATTAAGACGCATCATAATCCCTTACCTGAAGCGTCACAATAAACTGAAGATCCTCCAGTCTCATCTGGAAGCATGAGAATGGGTGCCGTCATCAATCCTTGCTTCAACTTCGCGAATGAACTCTGACACTCTGCTGTCCAAGCAAACTATACATCCTTACGGGTCAACTGCATCAATGGCACTGAAATTCGAGCAAAGTCTGATACAAATCGTCTGTAATAGCCCGCCAATCCTAGAAAACTGTGAACTTCTGCGACGGTGCTAGGTACTGGCTATGTCTCTATAGCCACTATCTTCTGAGGGTCCATTTCCACTCCTCCTCTAGTAATGATGTGACCTAAGTACGAAATGTGATCAAGCCAAAATTTGTACTTGCTGAACTTCGCGTACAACTGGTGCTCTATAAGAATCTGAATGACTACCCGAAGATGTTGCTCATGCTTTGCCTGACTCTTGCTATAGACTAAGATGTCATCTATAAATACTATAACAAACTGATCCAAATAAGGCATGAATATGTGATTCATGAGATCCATGAATACTGCTAGGCATTGGTCGCTCCGAATGGCATAACGAGAAACTCCCAATGTCCATATCTAGATCTGAATGCCGTTTCGGGATATCTTGCTCTCTGACTCTAATCTGATGGTACCCCGACCGCAAATCAATCTTTGAGAATATTGTTGCCCCACTGAGTTGATCGAATAAGTCATCTATCCTTGGTAGGGGATATCTGTTCTTGATTGTTACGGAATTCAAGGTACGATAATTAATACATAATCTTGATGTACCATCCTTCTTCTTCACAAGAAGCATCAGGGCTCCCCAAGGTGATGCACTAGCACGAATGAATCCCTTGGTTGAGTTCTTCAATTATCTTGTACAGGATCTCCAATTCTGATGGTGCCATTATGTAAACTCTCTCTAATACTGGTGCTGTCCCTGGAATCAAATCAATAGTGAACTCTATCTCTCTCTCTGGTGGTATGCCTGGAAGCTCTTCAGGAAATATGTCAGGAAATTCTTTTACTACTCTGGGAAACTGAACAGCTTCTGTTACTGCCATCCGCAAAATTGGTGGAGAAGGTTCTACTTCGCCTCTGGAAAACGAAACTCTTCTTCGCCGGAAATACCAAAAATAATCCTGCCAACATGGTAGTCTATTCTTGCATACTGGTCCTTCAACCAATCCATTTCTAGGACCACATCATAGTCGGCCATCGAACACTACAACAAAAATACCTTTTAATGACGGCTAAAAAGCGTCATTAATTGCAAACCATGACGCTTTTTTTTTCTCAGTCCACGCGTTATGAAATCGGGTGTTATAAATGTATTTAAAAGCGTTATAGATAATTCATCCAAAACCGTCATTAATATGTTGAATTTCTTCTACGTTTTATTTTCAAAGCGTTATAGATAGTTATGAAAAACCGCTGTATATGGTCGTTGTATCACACTTATAACGCTCTATACTGCATGTTATACATTCCAAACGCTGCCCAATTCAATTCGAAAACAACCACTTTGAACCATATTCACAACAAAGCATTGGAATGTAATATAAAGTACCATTCTCCATTTTATTGTCTCAAAATAGAGTATTTTAGCTACCATTCTACATTTCTCTATTTCATTATATACATCTTCTCAAAATATATAGAGTATCCAATATAGAGTACACTTTAGCTACATCAAAACTATCGACATCAAAAATCTCACATATACTGTAGCGAAGAAGCACACATATAACGCTTCAACTTGGTCACATGAAGACTGTCCATAGCACATGTACGTATAGCAAAACCCTGAAAAAGAAAGCAAAACCCTCACTTTTAGAGTATGTCAATTATAGAGTCTGTGATTTATATCGAAAAACCGAGAGTATCAGAGTACTCTAATAAAAACTGAAACCGACAAATAAAGTAAAACATCTAGGCATGGCATAGTGGACGTAGTCCCAAAATTAACGATGCAGGCATGCTAATGGAGATGTCATTTCCGAAATAGAAATACTCCCAACTAATATATACCCGCATGTGATTTATATCGAAAAGCTCCTAACAAAAACACCCACAGTACCAAGTTAAACCCATCATGCATAATAGATACCCAACCAACAATTTTAATCCAAATAGCAAAACATCTCCTACAGCAAAGAAATCTTTCCCAACCCAACATGTATAATAAGGAAAACCTAAACCAACATCCCACAGCAAGTATAGGAAGGAGAACCCAAGCAACAATTTATACAGGAAACCCAAACCAATAATGCATGTATCAAGAATAATTCCAACAGCAGCTAGGTAACCCAAAACCGAAAATGATCCAACAGCAAGTAAAGAACCGAACATGATCTAAAGATCATTCCCGCTTCACAAACAAAGACAATCGTAGGATTGTCAAGCCAAAATCGAACCCAACACGTATCAGTTGATCAAAACCCTTTTTATGTAGGGATCGAGATCCAACAACATCATCGACAAACAAAATAAATCCAAAAACTGAAATCAATCAAGAGTTTAGAATTTATACCCCAGAATTTGGTGTCGAAATCCGAAGGGAGTCTTCGGACTCGGCTTGCAGGCACGCACAATGCCTCGTCGGGTCGCGGCTGCAACTGTGGAGAGGCTACATCATCGACACGAAGGTATCCTCACATCCGTGTCCAGTATCGACTCGTACAAACACGAGCGTATCTGCACCCAGAATGAACAACCCAACAGTACCAACATATAAACTACGACCAACGACAAAAAACGGAATGAGATATTTAAGATGTCTCAGATAAGGATCAATCATCATCTGCTGTACTAGCATGCCATAACACGTATATGACATGTCCCGACACGGAGCCAGTGTATCCGATACGATCTGCAACGCTTTGGTTCATTTGGTCGAACGACCATCACCAAGAGTATCAGAGTACTCTAATAAAAACCAAAACCGACAAATAAAGTAAAATATCTAGGCATGGCATAGTGGACGTAGTCCCAAAATCAACGATGCAGGCATGCTAATGGAGATGTCATTCCCGAAATAGAAATACTCCCAACTAATATATACCCGCATGTGATTTATATCGAAAAGCTCCCAACAAAAATACCCACAGTACAAAGTTAAACCCATCATGCATAATAGATACCCAACTAACAATTTTAATCCAAATAGCAAAACATCTCCTACAACAAAGAAATGTTTCCCAACCTAACATGTATAATAAAGAAAACCTAAACCAACATCCCACAGCAAGTATAAGAAGGAGAACCCAAGCAACAATTTATACAGGAAATCCAAACCAACAATACGTGCATCACAAATAATTCCAACAGCAGCTAGGTAACCCGAAACCGAAAATGATCCAACATCAAGTAAAGAACCGAACATGATCTAAAGATCATTCGCGCTTCACAAACAAAGACAATCGTAGGATCGTCAAGCCAAAATTGAACCCAACACATATCAGTCGATCGAAACCCTTTTTATGTAGGGATCGAGATCCAACAACATCATCGACAAATAAAATAAACCCAAAAACTGAAATCAATCAAGAGTTTAGAATTTATACCCCATAATTTAGTGTCAGAATCCGAAGGGAGACTTCGGACTCGACTCGTAGGCACGCACAGCACCTCGCTGGGTCACGGCTGTGACTGTGGAGAGGCTTCGGACTCGGCTCCCCAAATGTAATTACACTCCCTTGAACAAGAACAAACAAAAAAAAATCAAAGAACCCTTTTAGGGAAAAAATCCAAATCAAAAATTAAGAACCCTAATTTTTAGGGAAAAAATTACACTCCCAACAAAAAAAAATTTTAGGGAAAAAATCTAAATCAAAATCACTCACTTAATCAAGAGAAGTCAACGATGATGCAGCCCTTTTCGGATCATCGCCGACGTGGACGGAGACGTTGGGAAACCCTAAAATTAAGAACCCTAATTTTGGAGAGATGGATGCATGTATGGTTGTCAAAAATTAGGATATTTTTGAATTTAGGGCATAAAATAAGCAATGATCGAGATTTTAGGACAAATCGGTGGTGAAGGCTACGCCGGTGACAACCTTCCCTCTGCGGTGGAGTCTATAACCGAGGGAAGCGAGGAACGGGCTGAGGAAAGTTAGGAAGCGGGGAGCGGGCTAAGGGGAGTTAGGGAGCGGAGAGTGGGCTGAGGGGAGTTGGGGAGCGGGAGGAGAAGGAGAAGGAGAAAGAGAGAGGGTTTAGAATTTTTCTTAAGTGCGGGAGAATTGCGGGGGAGTCGAGATTTTGACTTAAATTTTCGTGCTTCTTTTATAGCGCTCGTATCACTGGAGCACTATTAATAACGTTTTTAATGTAAACCGTCATAGATTCTAGTCTTGCTGAACATTGATGACGCTTCCACATCAGCCGTCATAAAAGTCACTTATCAAGCGTCATTAATAGGTCTTTTTGTTGTAGTGGAAAATTCTATCAATCTAGCAGAAAACTCTCTACCGCTAACTACGATTCGATAGGAGGAAGAGACTCTATCTACTCCCACAAGACCATTACCAGTAAGGATATTGAGTCTTACTGATAATAACTCGGGCTCCAATCCTATCCATGTTACGAATCGTGCAGACATAAATGAATGCGATGTACCCGAATCAAATAATACTGATGCTGGAAAAGAATTGACAAGAATGGTACCTGCCACCACCTCACCTGATGCCAATTCTTCTGCTACCGTCAAAGCCATAGCTTGACCGTATCCTCTTGGTGCTAGTCCCCTCTGCTGGTTACCTCTCTGCCTGTTCTGAATCTGAGCTTGGGCCTGAGTATACTGTTGAGCCTGAGGCGGCAACTGCCTCAGCGGCTGGTACTGCTGCTGCTGCAGCACTAGTGCTGGTCTACTAATCGACGGACTGGTTAGGATTAATGAAGATGAACTAGCTCTATTCGGGCAGGACTCGATTTTGTGATCCGGTGCCCCACAAGCTAAGCACAACCCCTGTGCTCTATGACATTCTAAAATCACGTGCCCAGGCTTTCCACAATGAGAGCAGCCCATTACGGAAGATTGCTTCTGCTTCTGTTGCTGAGGGTACGTCGGAGTCGAGTGCTAAACTGACAAAACTGTGGTTGCCCTCCTAGGAGCTCTATTGGTCAAGGCCCTAGCTGTCGGGGCCGTTGCTGATGACTGAGATAACTGTCCATAGGATCTCTTCCGTCATCCAGCTCGATCTACTATCCTCTGAGCAGTATACTCATGCCTTCTAGCTGCTCACAAAATTGCATCAAATGTCTAGTGCTCAAACTTCTCTACTGCTAGAATAATCTCTAGGTGGAGTCCCTGCGTTCTATCCAATTCGGTCGCAACCAAAATGGGAGCAAACCGACTAAGCCTTGAAAACTCGGCCGCATAACCATCGACCGTCCTTTCCATCTGCTTAAGATTGCTAAACCTTGTCTGCAAATCATACCGAGCTACTGCCTCAAAGTACTTCATCTGAAATTTGTCACTAAATACCGCCCACAAGACAGGCGTCACCAAACCAACTGCTTACATCGCCCACCAGCTGCGGGCTAAGTCCAATAACCGCAGGCACACAATGGCCACCTTTCCTTCCTCTAGAATCCTAGCTACCTCCAGAATGACCTCTATATCCTGAAGCCACGCGTCAGCAGCAATCGTATATTCACTGCCGTCAAAGAAAGGAGGGTTCAGGCGCTTGAAACTGTTAGCCGTATTGTTCTCCTGATAACCAACTCTGTCCATAGCTTCTTGTACTGTTCGCTGTAGAGCATCACCTCGACGATCTTGTGATGAAAGCAAGTCCCGGATGACTCATATCAGGGCTCTATTGTCAGGCTCTGCAGGCTAGACTGGCTGTACTGGTGGCTCTGGATCTCCGAAAGGCATGACTCGGGAGGCTACCCCTGAGTGTTGGGCTTGGTCCCCAGGCTGCTGGTGGTTCACTTGTTGTTGCTGGTTTACTGGAGGTGCTCCATCCGGCTAATCGGTATAACCAGGAACAATGCCATTGAAGAAAATGGCATGGGAAACAATAAGAAAGGACCAAGATAGATCAAGGATAAAGCACTTTATCATGTCAAGATTTAGGAAGACTAGAAAGCACGAGTAGAGATCAAGGGCGAATGCTAATTGAGACATCTATTTGGTAAAATCCTCATACATCTTGATTTACAAGACCTGCATGAGCCACCACTTAAACCGTGTCACGCCCCAGAACTAGAATACTGGAGAGCGATGGACAGACACAGCCAGCTACGTACATTGGAGTGCAACACACTTCGCAATACGATCACGGGTGTCTAGATGCATGAGGGTTAAACTATAATCTGTCATGACCCGCACCCTGAGGAAGGGCACGAGTACGTGGGTACGTCCAGCCTACGCCGCAGAATCGACGGTAGAACGCTGTATAGGTCGTCTGTAAATACTATAACTAAACAGTATAAGGGTACCTGTCATCTCTGTACGGAGGAATATAATATGGCGTAACTCAATCACAAGATAAAACTAAGATAGATAGCACGGAATAGAAATATGATAGAAGTGAAAACAGAAAATGAGTTCAGGATCCAACCCAGCTCAGAGATATAAACAACATCACAGAGACTCAAAACATAATATAGTATACTAAGTATGAAAGCACTAGCTGGATCGCAGTCCAAGCAAGGCTAACTAAGCTATACTAGTCAAGGGGTGCAACATCTAGTGGCTCAGCTTCTAGGTCAAAGCCCTGGCCTAGGTCTCTATCTGCCCCGGACCCATAGTAGGTCGAGCAGTCAGCCTCTGAATCATCTGTAATATATCAACGGTATCCTGTCAGAAAAATGAGCAAGTACAAAACACTAACAGCAGTTCTAATGATTTGACATATTCCATAAGAGACAATTATAATGAAATACAAGACAAATATCAAGCAGGAAATATAACTGGGTATGTGAAACAGGATATCATGTCATGGTGATAATACAGGAAGATAGAACAGAACATAATATATGATGTATAAAAGTAAACATAAAAGGTGCCATGAATTATTAGTACGTTATGTGATCGGCTTAGATCCAGATCAGGCTGTTCCATCTGACCGACTATGAACAGGTATACAAAAGAGCAAGATCAGGCCGGCCACCATGGAAAGCTATAAACAAGTAGGGTCAGGCTTTACCCGTCATGAGACGAGGGTATAGCTATGAACAAGTAACAGGTACGAGTGTGAAGAACAAGTAGGAATTTGATCACACAATCACTAATAACTCCCCATCCCCGAATAGTATAATGGATTCGGACATGACACGTCATGACACGGGACTCAAAAGTAGGGGGCTAGCCCACTCCCAAGTCAATGTCTATACAAGTACAGGTAATAAGTCGAACAATGTACCAATATACCAAGAAAATCCAGGAACAACATCTCACGACAGGATCCGACGTATACTAGTCCGTGAAATCATCGTGTCAGGAATCAAGTAAGATACTACAACTGAATTGGATATAGAAGCTATCAACACATCGAACTACTATCAGAGAATGTACTCGCCTGTGGTCCTGAGTTGATACGGTGAACAGATGCTCAGAGTAATTACAGACCTAAAGATGAGATACTATAAGTCAAAACAAGGTTTAATAATGAAAGGAAAGCTAATCAAGTCATGATATCAAGTCTAAGCCAAACTAGGTCAAACTATGTCATATCAAGCCAAACTAGGTTATACTAGGTCATACTGAGCCAAACTAGGTCACACAGAGACACACTAGAACAACAAGGTCACAGGAAGTCAATCCAAGTCAAACTAGGTCAATCTGGGTCAAGGGTTGACTTACAGTTGACTTTTGGTCAAAAAGTCAACTCTGGTCAACTCTGATCAACTCTAGGTCAAACTAGTCAAATATTGACTAACAGTTGACTTTCAGTCAACTGGTCAACTCTGGTTTGGTTTTGGATCAATTCTAGGTAAAGTGTTGACTCGTAGTTGACTTTGGTCAAAAAGTCAACTCTTGGTCAAGAGGGGTCAAAACTAGACTAAACTACCCTTATCTAACCATTACCTACCAAGACAACCTATTTCTAACCCCATCTTAACAATCAAAACCCAAATCTTAGACTTACCTCAATACCTTACCTTTACCCTTTACAAGGTATTCCCAATACCTTGCCCCGATACAAAGGTAACACATCTATACCTTGGAATACTAACCTGGGCTTTTTAGGGTAGCTAGACACTAACCTATCTAGCCATTACCAACCACTAATTCATACAAACTAGCCCATACAGTCTATCTTATCACACATCTTAGCTAGCCTACAATTCCCTCAACATTACCTTAAGGTAATCTTGGTATCTTGAGATACCAAGATACCAACACCACCACTAATCTTAAACCTCTATCACTACCACTCAAAAACCAACATCTATCTAACCTCCATCTATCTAGAATACTACTTTTAGAATAACTCTCAAAACCAACTCAAAACATCTACCACTTACCCTCAAGATAACATAACATGGCATACATCCTAACATTGACAACCTTATTTTCTACCACTATAAACACTACCTCACTAACCACCTAACACACTAAAACACTCTCTAACTTAGGGGTTTCATAGTAGAATATTTGGTTGACAAGTGGGGGTCATCATTGGGGCAAAAAGGGGGCCAAAAAAGGGTGCATTGGGGGCTATAAAAGCCCCCAAACTGCTGCTGCTGTTGTGCTAATGCAGTCCCCTTTGGGGGACTGCTGCTGCTGCTCCCTTTGTCTCCATTTGGTTCAACTTAAGTTAGGTTTTGGTTTGGGGCTAAAATAGACTAGTTTGAGTCTCAAATCAACCCCATCTTGTCATGAGAATTTAGCCTAACCATACTAACTTAAATATTGTCATATATGGGCCATGTCTAGCTAATGAGTGGGTCCAACTAGAATCGAAGCTACCCCGGGTCTCCGATACAAGTCGAATTGAGTTGAAATTCGAACCCGACTCAAATAACCCCAAAACAATATCATAAATAATAAAATAAATCCAAAAAAAATTCTAAAATAAAAAATAACCAAAATACCCCTGTTCTTGAAAATTGGGGGTGATATAATCCATCAGTCTCTTATGGTCAAGAAAAAGCCTAGTGCCTCAATCTCAAATAAGCAAATAAATGTTACAAGATGTTAGATCATTAGACATACAAAGTAAGACATCCCAAACATTACATATTCAAATGATCATGAAGCTAGTCATACAAAATGCGAAGACTAGCAAGAGTTAAGTCATACATGATCAACCATAGGATTTGCCAATCATGTAACAGTCCTTAGACAGACAGAAATTAAGTTTCAACACGAGCTAAAACTTGCTCGGCGGCTAAACGCCTCAAAAGAATAATTTACAATAGAGTGGGAGAGCAAAATAAGAAAAATCCACTCATTGCCAGGGTTACTTCTAGTATTCACCATATGGCTGGAAGGCATGTAGATCCTCGGGTGCTACTCTGAAATCTGGTCATACAAAACTAGCTGGATCAGAATCCAGAAAGAGCAAGTACCACAAGAGAGGCTCCACTTATGAACTAAAACCAGCATTAAATAAAAACAAGAACTGATAAAAGAACATAATTTAAATAACATGAAGACAGAATTAAACGAACACACTAGCTTGTATTAGAAAAACAAGAGGTGGAATATAATTCCCATGTTAATCATGAGACAATCATTCAGGTACTGCCAATCAAGTCATATGGCATGCTATCATTAGCTAACTAGGGTTATCACAGGCCTAGTTAATAACAAGATACAATTGAGCTATTCCGCAGTCACAAGCCCTGTAGACTATCCAGGTTATCCAGGTGAGGTTACAAGAGTTTATCAAGAATTAAAAGAATTATTAGGTGACTTAGAATGCAACACATGACAGAGTGCTGGAAATGCACCCTACTCGATGGCAGGCTACAAGTCCATAGGTGTGGTCGGGATAACGGGATCGCCTATAATTAGAAAATCTCTCTATATGAACTACTTGATCAATCTAGTCATTAACCTAGTCAGATTCATTATGAATCCCTGACCGTGGTAACCATGAATCCATGTCCTAGACATGATGTAAGATGAGACAGGTAGCTTATACAGGCACAATCAAAAAAATCAACCACGGAGTCAAAACAAGAGTTACACTTAGCAAGTCAGGATTGGTTGTCGCAACAACGATCAAGATTACACATGTCATGCCAGGTTTACTTGTCATGTCAAGATTACTTGTCAGGAGTGCGCCTCGATGGACCACAATCAAGATTATCAAGACGGGATCATATTATCATGTTCAAGCAAGTTACTAGCTCGGATTACCAAGTTGTCTGTCAAGTCATCGCAATTTAGGTCAAGTATAGAAAACATGCAAAGAAGATCGAGAAGTATGATTGAAATTATCAGTTGCATATGAACTCCAATTAAGGTGAAAGAAGAAGATTCTCAAAGCCAAGACGGAGATCTACTACTTTCATGTTTTGAGTTTTACCATATTCTAGCTACAAAATATCTTAAACAGGCAAAAACGGCCATATACACGCGGACGCGCGTGCGCGTGCAGGTAAAACTGGCCACGGCGCGCAGAGCGCAAAAGCACGATGTGCAGGCGCACGATAAGCGAATCGTGCGGGCACACGGCACACAAAATGCGCAGCACGTGCATACCAAATTGGCCACGGAGCGCAGAGCGCGAGAGCACGGCGCGCAGGCGTGCGACAAAGAATCATGCGAACACGCGGCACATGAAACGCGGAGTGCGCGCGGACCAAATTGGCCATGGCGTACCGCGTGGCACACGAAACACGCAATGCATGCGGACCAAATTGGCCACGGCGCGCAGGCGCACGGCAGAGAATCATGCGGTCGCACACGGACAAAAATGCCTATGGCACATGGGACGTGGATGAACGGCGCACGGGCACGCGGCACTGAATCGCATGCGCGACACTCTTCATCGTTCCAACAACACCGAAGATGTGCGGGAACCCATGAACTAAAAAATGTAATAACTCCTTCATACGAAGTCAAAATCAAGCGGTTCAAAAGCCAAAATTATGTAGAATTGAATTCCCCACAATATGGAACCATTAGATTTCAGAAATAACAAAGTTTAAGAGATCAAAACAAAAAAAATCAAAAAAACTACAAACTTAGATCTACAAAAATATAAACATCAAAACCAAAAACTCGAAGTTCTAAAGAGGCCTAGAATCAAGCAAGGAAGACAATGGAATAATAAAATTTGAGATCCATCATAAAGCATGTTGCACTTGCCTAGAGTTGGTAGGTGGGAGGAGTAAATGAAGAAGAAGATGAAGAAGTAAATGGTGATAATGGAGGAGAGAGAGAGAGGAGTTGGTTTTTATATCAACCCTCTCATCTCAACCCAAACCAAACCAAACCAAGCCAAGCCAAGTTGAACCAAACCAAATTAAACCAAGTCAAGATTAAACCAAGACTAGGCTAAGCAAGACAAGTCAAAATATGGACCACCTGACAGATGTCAGAAATTCGTACATGCATACTGAAAATACGTATAACAAAAAATGAGAGTGACTGGTAGGTTTATAGGGCCAAGCAGGATTGGGCTTTAAATCTAAGAAGAGACTTTGACCTATAGGCTAAAGTCCAAAAGCTGGACTGGACCATAGTGAGACATTCATTCTGTCGAATGAAGCCTAGTATATATTAAACCCTTGAGTTCTTTTTGGGGCGAATTTAGAAAGACTAAGAAGAGTATTCCCAGATTGAGTTGGCATATAGTGGATCACTACAACAAAAATACCTATTAATGACGCTTGAAAAGTAGTTTTCATGACGGTTGATGTGGAAGCGTCATCAAAGTTCAGCAAGACTAGAATCTATGACAGTTTACATTAAAAACGTTATTGATAGTGCTCTAGTGATACGAGCGTGATAAAAAAAGCACAAAAATTTAAGTCGAAACCTCGACTCCCTCGCAATTCTCTCGCACTTAAGAAAAATTCTAAACCCTCTCTCTTTCTCCTTCTCCTCCCGCTCCCCAACTCCCCTCAGCCCACTCCCCGCTCCCCAACTCTCCTCAGCCCGCTTCCCGCTCCCCAACTTCCCTCAGCCCGCTTCCCGCTTCCCAACTTCCCTCAGCCCGTTCCTCGCCTCCCTCGGTTACAGACTCTACCGCAGAGGGAAGGTTGTCACCGGCGTAGCCTTCACCACTGGTTTGTCCTAAAATCTCGATCATTGCTTATTTTATGCCCTAAATTCTGCCTCGACATAATTTTAGTAAAATCTTCTAATTTTTGACAACCATACATGCATCCATCTCTCCAAAATTAGGGTTCTTTTAGGGTTTCCCGACGTCTCCGTCCACGTCGGCGATGATCCGAAAAGGGCTGCATCATCGTTGACTTCTCTTGATTAAGTGAGTGATTTTGAGTTAGATTTTTTCCCTAAAAAAAGATTTTGTTGGGAATTGTTCTATGTGCACTTCATGTTCGATGAAATAATTGTAAGTACCAAATACTTGTGTTCTTTGATTTTTTTTCTGTTTGTTCTTATTCAAGGAAGTGTAATTGTATTTAGGGAGCCGAGTCTGAAGCCTCTCCACAGTCACAGCCGCGACCCGACGAGGTGCTGTGCGTGCCTGCGAGCCGAGTCCAAAGCCTCCCTTCGGATTCTGACACTAAATTCTGGGGTATAAATTCTAAACTCTTGATTGATTTCAGTTTCTGGGTTTATTTTGTTTGTCGATGATGTTGTTGGATCTCGATCCCAACATAAAAAGGGTTTCGATCGACTGATACGTGTTGGGTTCGATTTTGGCTTGACGATCCTACGATTGTCTTTGTTTGTGAAACGCGAATGATCTTTAGATCATGTTCGGTTCTTTACTTGCTGTTGGATTATTTTCGGTTTCGGGTTACCTAGCTGCTGTTGGAATTATTTGTGATGCATGCATTGTTGGTTTGGGTTTCTTGTATAAATTGTTGCTTGGGTTCTCCTTCCTATACTTGTTGTGGGATGTTGGTTTAGGTTTTCCATATTATACATGTCGGGTTGGGAAAGATTTCTTTGCTGTAGGAGATGTTTTGCTATTTGGATTAAAATTGTTGGTTGGGTATCTATTATGCATGATGGGTTTAACTTGGTACTGTGGGTGTTTTTGTTGGGAGCTTTTCGATATAAATCACATGCGGGTATATATTAGTTGGAAGTATTTCTATTTCGGGATTGACATCTCCATTAGCATGCATGCGTCGTTGATTTTGGGACTACGTCTACTATGCCATGCCTGGATATTTTACTTTATTTGTCGGTTTTGGTTTTTATTAGAGTACTTTGATACTCTTGGTGATGGTCGTTCGACCAAATGAACCAAAGCGTTGTAGATCGTATCGGATACACTGGCTCCGTGTCGGGACGTGTCCTATACGTGTTATGTCACGCTAGTACAGCAGATGATGATTGATCCTTATCTGAGACATCTTATATATCTCATTTCGTTTCTTGTCGTTGGTCGTAGTTTGTATGTTGGTACTGTTGGGTTGTTCATTCTGGGTATAGATACGCTCGTGTTTGTACGAGTCGATACTGGACACGGATGTGAAGATACCTTCGTGTCGATGATGTAGCCTCTCCACAGTTGCAACCACGACCCGGCGAGGTGCTGTGCGTGCCTGCGAGCCGAGTCCGAAGCCTCCCTTCGGATTCTGACACTAAATTATGGGGTATAAATTATAAACTCTTGATTGATTTCAGTTTCTGGATTTATTTTGTTTGTCGATGATGTTGTTGGATCTCGATCCCTACATAAAAAGGGTTTCGATCGACTGATACGTGTTGGATTCGATTTTGGCTTGACGATCCTACGATTGTCTTTGTTTGTGAAGCGCGAATGATCTTTAGATCATGTTCGGTTCTTTACTTGCTGTTGGATCATTTTCGGTTTCGGGTTACCTAGCTGCTGTTGGAATTATTTGTGATGCATGTATTGTTGGTTTAGATTTCTTGTATAAATTGTTGCTTGGGTTCTCCTTCCTATACTTGCTGTGGGATGTTGGTTTAGGTTTTCCTTATTATACATGTTGGGTTGGGAAAGATTTCTTTGCTGTAGGAGATGTTTTGCTATTTGGATTAAATTGTTGGTTGGGTATCTATTATGCATGATGGGTTTAACTTGGTACTGTGGGTGTTTTTGTTGGGAGCTTTTCGATATAAATCACATGCGGGTATATATTAGTTGGGAGTATTTCTATTTCGGGATTGACATCTCCATTAGCATGCATGCATCATTGATTTTGGGACTACGTCCACTATGCCATGCCTGGATGTTTTACTTTACTTGTCGGTTTTGGTTTTTATTAGAGTACTCTGATACTCTTGGTAACGGTCGTTCGACCAAATGAACCAAAGCGTTGCAGATCGTATCGGATATACTGGCTCCGTGTCGGGACGTGTCCTATACGTGTTATGGCACGCTAGTACAACAGATGATGATTGATCCTTATCTGAGACATCTTATATATCTCATTTCGTTTCTTGTCGTTGGTCGTAGTTTGTATGTTGGTACTGTTGGGTTGTTCATTCTGGGTATAGATACGCTCGTGTTTGTACGAGTCGATACTGGACACGGATGTGAGGATACCTTCGTGTCGATGATGTAGCCTCTCCACAGTTGCAGCCGCGACCCGGCGAGGCGCTGTGCGTGCCTGCGAGCAGAGTTCGAAGGCTCCTTTCGGATTCCAACACCAAATTCTGGGGTGTAAATTCTAAACTCTTGATTGATTTTAGTTTTTGGGTTTATTTTATTTGTCGATGATGTTGTTGGATCTCGATCTCTACATAAAAAGGGTTTCAATCGACTGATACGTGTTGGGTTCGATTTTGGCTTGACGATCCTACGATTGTCTTTATTTGTGAAGCGGGAATGATCTTTAGATCATGTTCGGTTCTTTACTTGTTGTTGGATCATTTTTGATTTCGGGTTACCTAGCTGCTGTTGGTATTATTTGTGATGCACGTATTGTTGGTTTGGGTTTCTTGTATAAATTGTTGCTTGGGTTCTCCTTCCTATACTTGTTGTGGGATGTTGGTTTAGGTTTTCCCTATTATACATGTTAGGTTGGGAAAAATTTCTTTGCTGTAGGAGATGTTTTGTTATTTGGATTAAAATTGTTGGTTGGGTATCTATTATGCATGATGGATTTAACTTGGTACTGTGGGTGTTTTTGTTGGGAGCTTTTCGATATAAATTACATGCGGGTATATATTAGTTGGGAGTATTTCTATTTCGGGAATGACATCTCCATTAGCATGCCTGCATCGTTGATTTTGGGACTACGTCCACTATGCCATGCCTAGATGTTTTACTTTATTTGTCGGTTTCGGTTTTTATTAGAGTACTCTGATACTCTCGGTTTTTCGATATAAATCACAGACTCTAAAATTGACAGACTCTAAAAGTGAGGGTTTTGCTTTCTTTTTCAGGGTTTTGCTATACGTACATGTGCTATGGACAGTCTTCATGTGACCAAGTTGAAGCGTTATAAGTGTGCTTCTTCGCTACAGTATCTGTGAGATTTTTGATGTTGATAGTTTTGATGTAGCTAAAGTGTACTCTATATTGGATACTCTATATATTTTGAGAAGATGTATATAATAAAATGGAGAAATGTAGAATGGTAGCTAAAATACTCTATTTTGAGTTAATAAAATGGAGAATGGTACTTTATATTATATTTCAATGCTTTGTTGTGAATATGGTTCAAAGTGGTTGTTTTCGAATTGAATTGAGCAGCGTTTGGAATGTCATGCAGTATAGAGCGTTATAAATGTGATACAACGACCATATACAGCGGTTTTTCATAACTATCCATAACGCTTTAAAAATAAAACGTAGCAGAAATTCAACCTATTAATGACGGTTTTGGATGAATTATCTATAACGCTTTTAAAAATATTTATAACACCCGATTTCATAACGCTTGGACTGAGGAAAAAGCGTCATAGTTTGCAATTAATGACGCTTTTTAGCCGTCATTAAAAGGTAGTTTTGTTGTAGTGGGACAAGCTTAATCCATGGGTTGGGCCAACCCGTTGAAATAGACTTTATGACTAAAACACACAAGTTTGGTATTATGGATTCATTTGAAGAGTGGAATTAAGTCCAGACAGTTGGGCTCGGCCTGGCTAATAGAACAATAGTTAGGTTAGTATTTTATAAATAATAGATTACTAGCAAAGTCTAGTTTAAAAATGGGCTTTTAGGAATTAGACGATTGACTAATAAATTAGGACTAGTCCTAAATAACAAATTTGAGTAGATGAGAAATTAGGATATAGTCATAGATTTGGAATAATTCTCTAAGAATAATATTGTGTCTCTTTGACACAGATTTTTCTCTAGACATTGGACTTGACCCTCGAACAAATCCAGGCAAGTACACTATGGTTTGAATTCTATACTTATTTAACTATCTTGCATGGCATCCATATTGGACACTTAGGCCAACACGGATATATTGATTGTACTATTGTTCTTTTATTGTATTCCTTACTCATTGTCGAGGATTTAGGGGAAATACATAGTTTACATGTGATTATTTTCTATTATACTGATTGTTGATAGCTTAGTCGCACACCGTGCACGTGCACCTAAGCCGTAGCGTACTGATTGTACTATTGTTGTATTATACTCTCTAAGCCGATCATATGTAAATTATGATTTCCAAATCACTATTGTACTTAGACATCCCATTATTGTACTATTCTACTGTATCTACATGATTAGTCATTAGTAGCATTGTTTTACAGTTTATTAGTATGATTCATATCGTAGGGTTGTACTTTGCTCATTCCTTGACTGGATATGTTGCAGGTGAGTTAGACGTTGACTTGTATAGTAGCTACTATGGTCCCATAGATGAGGTGACTAGGGATGACCTAGCTCAGGAGGTGGAGCCAGCTGCTGATTTGGAGGTCTAGAGCAGAGTCAGTGTAGTATATTGTAGTCGAGATTTGTGTTGTATTGTTCAGTGTTGTATTGTGTAGTTGGACAACTGTAATAATAGCTTATGATGCACTTTATCTTTTACCGAATCTGTTTTCAGAGATTTATTGTAAAAGTGTACTCCTAAAGCATAGTAAAACTCTGGATGTGATGTGATATATGATATACGCGATAGTGTTGTGATGAGTTTATCTTATGTACTGATGATCATTAAGGTTTAGACAGCTGACTACAGCTGTCAATGACAGCTTAGGCTGGACGTGTCCGACTCGTATCCAGTTATCTGGGAGCGAAACGTGACATATTTTTAGTGGTGGCCCATGCAGGTCTAACCTTATCACTTGGCCCAAAGTCCACTTCAATATTCAAAAATATAATAGCTAATAAAAAAGAATGGCTAACTATTAAAAATAATAATTAATAATATAATAGCTATATAAATAAAATAAAAGAATAGTTAATTAGTAAAAATAATAGTTAATTATAATATAACAGATAGATGAAAATGTCAAAATCTTTATTTACAGAAAGTGGGGTTTACAAATCCTCCCTCCTTGAAAAATTTTGTCCTCGAAATTTAAGGAGTGCAGAATTCAGGGCCGGCCCTGAGCTATTGGGGGCCCGAGACAAAACTTTCAAAATTGACCCTCATACATAATATAAAAAAAATATAAATAAAACAAAATTTTGTTGTAGTCAAGATTTAAACCAAGGACATCTTAAATGTAAGTTTAACATTATAACCACTACACCACAATACTTTTTGTTAAAAGAAAGATACATGATACATATTAATTCTATTATAGACAGTCCCATATTGGTGCCCCCTTTCGTTATGGGGCCCTGGCCGTCGCCCGGCCTGCCCTGGGCCAGGGATGCCCCTGGTGCAGATAGACAAGTACATCAACAATCACTCAAACAAATGCGGGTATTTCTCCCTCATCTCATCCTCTCTCTCCTATGTAGACTCCCTAGGAGAGTGATGCCTCCAAGCTACTCTGACCAAGGCTATAGTCTGGTTCCGCAGCTGCTTCTCTCTACAATCCAGAATCCTAACATGGTGCTCCTCGTATGTGAGGCTTGGTCCTACCTCAAGCTCTGAATGGTCTACAACATGACTGGGATCTGCAATGTACCGCCTAAGTTGAGAAACATGGAAGACATTGTGGACCCCTTCCAGACTAGGTGGAAGTGCCAACCTGTATGCCACTGGACCCATTGTCTCTACTAACTCAAATGGGCGTGACAAAAACACCCATTTAAACTTGTCGAGCTTATTTCTTTTAGGTTTTGTACTAAAAGACCGAACAATCCACGTTGTGCAAGAGGTATCGCATCTTTTCATTTTCTTTTCTACATTCAAGGATTATTCGTGGTTTAGTGTTGTCCTTTATTTTTATCACCCTTTTTATGACAAACTTCTTGATTCCAAAATTTTCTTGACTATGTATAAAACATAGATTTCTTGGGTATCGGTACCTCTTTCTTAGTCTCTTCTAGGATTTGAGGTATATCCACGACCGGAGCGATATACTTTGAGAAATTTGATCTTTGGTTCATGAACATCTTCCGAATCGTCATGAACTTTCTCCACATGAGATGCTTCTTCATGAGCTGCTTCTTCAAGAGCATTTATGGTGTGTTATATTACTCATTCTCTTCTTCTGGGAAACTGAATCTTTAGAACCTTTAGCCTTATGCGTTCTTAATATAGAACTTATTCATTTGATGCATTTATTTGGTTCTTTTGGTACTTCTATTATAAGATAGATTCATAGTTAGTACAGCAACATGATTAAGTCATCAAGTAAGCATATAATAATTCATTTGCAATAAAATACAAGGGATAATTTTCTCCTAATTTAATCAAGATTAGATAAAGTATAAGTATACCATGATACGTTCTTCTGGAACGATGTTTTACGACGTTCTTCTAGAACGATGATTCTTGAAGTTCTTCTACAACAATAATTCATGATGTTCTTCTGGAACAATGCATTTATCTTCTTCCTATCTCTCCCTAACAGGGAAAATTCTGTCTTATTAACGTGACAGATCATAAAAAATATCTCATGTCTAGAAGATTTAATAATATAAGGAGATAAACATAAAAAATAATTCAACATTATAATTCACAAAACATAGATGCCAATATTATAATTCCGAATAATACCAACATAAGCAAAAAAATAATAATTGAAGCTATGCTACTAGTTATTCATATACAACCTTCAGGATTGATGGTTTAGAAACAAACTTATCCTTGAGATTAAGGGTGTATGTTGCAATTTGGTATGAAATGATCACACGAATTAGTTATGATAATTCTCATCATCATTGTCCCGGAATGTCTTAGTCGACCATGTCACAGTTTAAAAGTTACGGGATCATTCGACTTCTGCCTCACAATGGACCAGTAGGATTGAGCTTCTGGCTTAACGTAGTATGTGACTTAACATTCCTAATGTGAGTAACGCGTATCCCTAGTGAATAGCTAGATAATCTCTCTAGGACGAGCTTTTGGTTCCATAGGATGAACTTCTGCTCATAAAATCATTAAAACCTATTATATTTTTCTCCAATAAGCACTCTCTCTTTATGCTTTGCAATATATAATACTGATGGTTATAATAGTATGTTAACAAGACTATCATAATCATATTATTACAATCAAAAAAACATATGATTATACAACCTTTTTTCCAAAAACTTGATGTGTTTCTCATAATCAACAAATTATTTTGACAAATATTAATCAATGACATAGCAAAAGAAAACGAACTTTAGATTATAACATATACAGAAGATGTGCAAGTACCAAAATATATTTTTTGGATTAGATCGTAGCACAAACTACTTATCAAAAGGAAAAAAAATGTATAATATATGAACCTGGTTGGATTGTTCAATCCAGTTCATTTTTCGATCTTTGATATTTCTCGATGGTGACTTGAAACTCTTCCAGCGGTCGTGCTGATAACGTGTTTTGAAAATAAGAGAGAAAGAGAAGAAATTGGTAGCCGAAAATCTGTACGTAGCTTTTCTCATTGATAACATATAAAGAGAGAATGTGATAGAGGTTGTGGGTATGGATAAGGGCATCCATATTTGGGTTTATCTAAATCGCAACAATTTTGTTTTATTAAAAACAAAGTATTTTGATGTGCCCAAACAAGTAGTATAACTTGTTTTATAGGGGTTTTTTTTCGAATTAATATTCCACTACTTTCTCATATCCCATATTTGGTAATATAGATTATGGGTATGTCAAAATTCATACTAGGCCTCGTTTGGTTCGCGGAAAGGAAAGGAAATCAATTCCTTGTTCTTTTTCTTTCTTAAAAAATTATAATTTCTATCAATTTTTCTTTCCGGTGTTTGGAGATGACAAGGAATTAGAAGGAAAGTGAATTTCCTATAGTGGGAAAGTGAATCCTTTGTTGGATGGGGAGAACCATTTTTTCCCTTATTTTTCTTCCCTGTGGAAGCCATTTTCCTTTCCACGTAGGGGTGAGCATTATTCGGTTTTGAACCGAAAACCGAACCGAACCGAATAAGAGATTCGGTTCGGTTTTAAAAAAAAATCGGTTCGGTTACGGTTTTGAAAATACTAAAATTTTTTATTCGGTTTCGGTCCAAAACCGAAAACCGAATAAGAAAATTTAGTTTATATATATATATATATATATATATATATATATATATATATATATATATATATATATATATATATTAACAAAAAACACAAATAAACCAAAAAATCGAATAAACCGAACCGAATTAATTAATTCGGTTCGGTTATTGACCAATTCGGTTCGGTTTCGGTTTCGGTTTTGCTTATTCGGTTTCGGTCCAATTCGATTTTTGGTTATTCGGTTCGGTTGGAACCGAATAAACCGAATACTCACCCCTATTTCCACGTACTTTTCTTTCACATCTAAATATAGGAAAATAATGACTATCTTTTCCCAACTCCATGATTCCGCCAACCAAACTAGGCCTAAGTTTAACTTACAATTATCTATACCACTATATAATATAAAAAGTTGAGACTTCACGTTTTTCCCCCTTAAAATGTCATTATCTATATCTACTAATTAAAATTGCCCACTAAATTTAAAATGTGTTGTTAGGTAATTATATACAGGAAAAAATTAAAGGGATGTTGTTTGCTTTTTTCAAGAAAATTAAGGAGGAGTTGTATGCTCCTCATATAAGTAAAAAAATATAAAATTATTGTTTACTTATGAAATATGTACAACACACGCATGCATATATACTAGTATCAAATAATACTACAATCGTGATTCGTGAGCTAGCGTCTAGCTTTACAATTATATCAATGTTGCCAATAAGAGAAAGTTGAGTCATCATGTCACAATAACGAAGGACGTCTCTAAAACTGCATGAGAAGATACATACGCAGTACACGATAGTTAAATTTTGTTTCTAATTTTATTAGCAATTAGTGGTGGATATACATACGAATTAGATGGGTTCAGTTGTTTCTAAGCCGCACCGTATTATAGCGGTAGATATTAGAATAATTAGTTAGTTAACACAAAAAATTACTCTATATTAATTATTTGTAACTACTATTATTTTTATTTGTAAAACTAATTACCATAATTTTATTATCATAATATACTAATCACTTTCTTATCCTAATCAAACACATTTGTCCCATATCTCACTTTCTTACCCTAATCAAACATATTTGTCCCCTACTACGGAGACCAGAAAGTGCATAAATTTTCATCCACTTTCCACCTTGAAAGTACAAATCCAAATATTCCTCCACTCAAGATTTACCAAACAATTTACCAAACAGGCCTTAGATAGAGAGTCGAGTTTATCCTATCCTTGACCAAAAATTTAGGTTAGCCTTATATATATATATATATATATATATATATATATATATATATATATAGAGAATAAGGGAGGTAGGGTGGCACCTCATGGGAGGGTGTCTACTTGTCACCCCCCCCATGCTATCATCAAGCACATGGGTGCATGATGATAGCATGTGGGGGGTGACAAGTAGACACCCTCCATAGGGTGGCACCTCACCTCCCTCATCCTCTATATATATATATATATATATATATATATATATATGTGGACCCAGATTTACTCAATCCTGACTCGGAAGTAATGTGCAAGAAAATTTTCTGAACACAGAACATACCTCTTAATGAAAAGAAGGATAGCGCCAACAAAATGTCCATTCAGAAAGGATAGGGCTGCAAACGAGCCAAGCCGAGCCAAGCTTTGGTAAGCTTGAGCTTGGCTTGACTAGAGTTAATCGAGCTCAAGCTCGAGATCGAGCTTGATAAATTTTTTATTTTAGAGCTTGAGCTTGGCTCAAGCTTGTTTATATTAAGCTTGAGCTTGGCTTGGTTTGAGCTCGAGCTTGGCTTGATAAGAAAGCTTGATTCAAGCTTGATAAACAAGCTCGATAAGCTCAAAATCAAGCTTGATTTAAAGCTCGTTCAACTTTATTTCAAACTCATTAAACTTGATTTCAAGCTTAACGAGCTCGATTTCATTTTAGTTAGGTTTGAATTCAAGTACTTGTAATATTAACAATTTAATTATAAATTTTTAATTAAAAAAGTTCGTTAATATCAATTATTAAGGACATATAAATATATAATGCAAAAATAGATATAAAATTAGAATTCAATAAAGAACAAATGAGCTTCTAAACAAGCTCCTAAACGAGCTTCTAAACGAGCCAGCTCGCAAGCTCATAAACGAACCAGCTCGCGAGCTCAAACGAGCCGAGTACTTCTAAGCTTGAGCTTGGCTTGTTTATTAAACGAGCTCGAAAATGAAGCTTGAGCTCAGCTTGTTTAGTAAACGAACCGAGCTCAAACGAGCTTTTATCGAGCCGAGCTTCGAGCAGCTCGCGAACGGCTTGGCTCATTTGCAGCCCTAAGAAAGGAAAAGCAGCAGATTGTCAAGAAGGATCACTCGACTTTGTCATTGACTCGCATTCAACAACTCTGGTGGTGGAAATGGACATGTACATTATACATCGATCGATTCTGGACAATTCGAGCATGTACTAGGAAGAAAAAAAGTATAAAGAATAAAATTTCATGTGAAAAACTTGAAATCTTTTAACTTCATGATCATATTATCGGCTCGAATAAAGAGGCAATTATAATGAAGAGTTTAAACATCAGTTGCATGTAGAATATATAGAGCAAAAATATATAAAGAATGATTTGTCGACAATAAGGGACCGAAGAGCAAGATATCCTCTGCTGCTCGAAGCAGAAGTTACATTATGTAGGAACGAAAATCGCAAAAATACATCAGGGAGAGGAAAATTAGTTGGACAGGGGGTGTGGGTATAAACTACTATTCTTAATTCATTACTCATTAGCTATATGATTTCTAAACTTTACTGCGGAAGCAAACATCATTTCTATCCCTTCTCATGTCCTGGTGAGAACACATGGTAATGATACAGTTTTCACACTTCCAGTTTGGACTACTCGTCGAACATCTGGACCTAGCATCGGTGAGAAGCAGGTGTGCTAGTCTCAACAACCAAACAGCCGTGTCCCTAAGAGAGTTCCCCCTTCAAATAATCACGCTGGATGTAACTCCATCACCATCTTCTCTCGGACAGGGAAATGAGCTGAAAAGATCAACGAGGAAAATTAAGATAAACTACACACGATTTTCTACATTGCAGATTTAAAAAACAAAGATACAAAAGTGCTCCAGTATTTATATCGTTGTGATTGGTAGAACAGTTAACAAGCAAACCTTCCAAGTCGTACTTTTGATATATGGATTGCATTCAACACATTTTACCTAAAAGATTTATAGAAGGCTCCGTTATCTGTTACAGTAATCTTTAACAAGCAAACCTTACAAATTATACTTACAAGTATATGCTTTCAACATGTTGTAGAAGTCTCAACGGAAGTTGTTATTATTGTTGACAGCATATTGACAAAGTGTTTGTTGATTATGCACACATGTTGGCTTTTTAACTTAGAGGATTAGCAAATAAGTTTCGTCCGTAAGAGAATTAGAGATCTTTTATAGATGTAAAATATTGCATTCTCTCAGTGTTGAAATTGGACGAATAAACTTTTAGGGTCTACCATATGAATCCTTATCTTCCATTCAACTATGCTAAGGGCCATCTACTCCCTCAAATGAATAAAACACGTTGCAACTGTTGTTCGAACACGGAGGAAAGTAGACACACTAAGATTTAGTTGGAGGCACCGATTTGAAATCGTACATGAAATCGGAAAAATGGTTTGAGGTGAGGTATGCCTTGTGGTTGTTCATTTCAGTGATAGACAGGAAGAAATATTGTACTGGTTTTGTGGTTGTGTTTTCTCTATTTTGTGTAGGTCTGGCTAATAAGAACAGTTTATCTGATATATGTACATGCAAGAGCTATTTGTTGATGTAAAAGTTTGGAGAGTTAGTTTTCTATTGGTCTATAACGGGTCAGCGGCAGCGGGATGTTGTTGTTTAAAGTATTTATTTTGTTAAAGAAGTCAGGGGTGGCCATTGATAATTGAAGTCTTTCTTTTATTAAGAAATCAATGAAATGTTGTTATGTATCAGGTAGCTTTTGCACTTTACATTCAGTAGTAATAAAATATTAACACACAAATTCTTTATGGTTCATAATGGAAATAAGATTCTATAAATGTTAATCCCTCATCAGAGCACATATTAAGTAATTTTCAAAGGGACTTGAACCCTCTAATTACACAAGAAATTAAATAAAACTATATGATAATCTTTTCACAATAATTATTTCTCTTAAGTTGCCAAAATCTAACAAATCTAGCCATAGTTTTGTATCCTATTCAGGTTAAATAAAATCATCTAATAACCTCTTCTTAGATTTTCTTAAACATTTAATTTAACCATGTAATTGTATAAGTTATTCTCTTTTACCAAATTAACTTTTAAATTGAATTCATTTTTTCTCGATGTACAGTACTAAATTGCATATGCACCAAGTACACATGGTTTTAACTAATATATTAATCAAAATTTTACATTACTGAAACTCTAAATCAACTTTTCAAGTTTATGGATGAAAGTATAACTGAAACTATACCGTTCAGCAAGATTCTAGCTTAGATTGATGTTTTAACTCAAAGAGTAAAGTTCTTGGTGTTCAATCGTTACAGTTGCTGGAAAGAAGAAAATACGCTAAATCTTCTCAATTAGTCTGTTCCAAAATCAATAAACTCATTTGTCGACACTAGAGCCTCAAATTCGATCTCCTATGTAAAACTGATAGTAATAATAAGGTTATAATATGTACTCTACAGTCTCCACTTTAGTCCCACAGTGGGTACAGTTGTTCTCATATACATATATATAAGCTCAAACTACATCAGTGAAGTATACGAATGTAGTTCTCTACAAGTAAAATCAATCAATATTTTGTTAAGTCCTTGTTTTTTATTTGAAAGTAATATTACCTATTTTCTTGTCTCTAAGTTCAACTTTAGAACTAATTATACATTTCCTTTTCAGGCTGAAATTCTTGGTAAACATATTAACAACCCCCCCCCCCCCCCCCCCCCCGCCCCCCCCCCCCCCCCCCCCCCCCCAAAACACCTTTTCACGTTATAGAGACTAGTATATGTGCACATGCGTTGCACGTATTTTATGCTACTTGGAAAGAACAAATAATAGTAGTATATTATTATTAGGAAGACTAAAAGTCATCAATATTAATTATTCTAAACTTATTATATATTACTATTATTATATTATTTTGTACATGCATGTAAGACTATTTGGAAAGACCAAAAGACACCTCTCGTAATTACCTAGTTACCCCTATTAACTTTAAGTAATCTTTTTAATTAGTAAATATAAGGATATTTTTGGAAAGAAAACTTCCACGGTGAAGCCTAACTTTTGGCATTATATAGTAGTATAGATTAATGTGATTCCCTATAGCAAATTGTTTCATCTTACGTCTTCATCTAGCCTCTTTATACTCTAGGAGAACTTAGGAGGGTTTTCCTTGGTTGCATGAGCTTAAACTGCATATCCAAAAGGTAGGTCTATCTACCTCTCAACTTGCCACCTATGTTTTATGGCATGACCCTCTCATGCTCACAGCTACCTTGAATAAATTAAACTAAAGCTAAACTAAGAAGTATAAGATAGAAAAGATATTACTCCAAGTTAGAAGAGCAAACTAGTACGTCACTAATGCCGTTGTCACCAGCGTACCCACCGTAGACCTCGGGGTAGATTTTATCGTCTAAAGTTTACATGATATCCAGTCAAAATAAGGGCAAGTACAAGTTCTAAACTAGCAAGCACAAAAGCATATAGCAAGTAACATGCTAAGCTTGATGACTAAATAATGAGGTAACATATACGAGATGTGAATATAATACAAATGAGACTCATAGAGGCAACTGACAAGAAGATATACAATATAATCAAGAATCTAAGAGTAAGTGTACGCGTATTATATTTAGGGATTACGCTCAACATGTTGATGGCTTGGGACTTTTGAACATTAACTTCAAATTAGAACGCAATCCATGGTTTAGGGTATATTCAACTTCAAACAAGAACTTACTCCACATGTTAGTGACAGTTTTCTCCCCTTGGTCCCACATCTCACAATCAAAGACGATAACATTATCACAATAACTACACAATAAGATGAGACAATTAAATCAAGAAGCTCGGATATAGACACACATACACCTTTTCACGTTATAGAGATTACTGTGATTTCCTATAGCAAATTGATTCATCTTACGTTTTTTTTTTCTAGACTCTAGGAGAACTTGGAGGGTTTTCCTTGGTTGCATGAGCTTAAACTGCATATCCAAAAGGTAGAACTACCTACCTCTCAACCTGCCATATAGATTTTATGGCATGACCCTCTCATGCTCATAGCTATTTGAATAAAATTTGGCATCAATGTAGAGGGTGGTTGAGTTAAGGTAGCCAGTCGGATCCCAAGTCATGGAGATTTTTTATGCATCATAGCCGACCCCATTTTAAAGGAGAAGGTTCAAGTAACGACTTCTTCTCCCCTTGGTCCCACATAGCTACATGATTGACTTCAAATTAGAACGCAATCCATGGTTTAGGGACAATCAATAACATTATCACGATAACTACACAATAAGATGAGACAATTAAATCAAGAAGCTCGGATATAGACACACATACATATTTTCACGTTATAGAGATAAAGTGATTTCCTATAGCAAATTGTTTCATCTTACGTTTTGTTTCCCTAGACTCTTTATATTCTAAGAGAACTTGGAGGGTTTTCCTTGGTTGCATGAGTTTAAAGTGCATATCCAAGAGGCAGGTCTACCTACCTCTCAACTTACCACCTAGATTTTATGGCATGACCCTCTCATGCTTATAGCTACTTGAATAAAATTTGGCATCAATGTAGAGGGTGGTTGAGTTAAGGTAGCCAGTCGGGTCCCGGGTCATGGAGATTTTTTATGCATCACAGTCGATCCCATTTTAAAGGAGAAGGTTCAAGTAACGACTTCTTCTAAACTACTTTTCCTTATAAGTTTGAAATTTGAAGTCATCTTTTCTTAAGATATGTCAGACCAAATGTATAAAGAACTAGAAGGGTTCAAAGCAGAACCCTTATTCCAATGTATCAAATATATTAGGTGACGGGTTATATTTGTAGCAACAAAGTTCGTATTGGCAGAACATAAAAGAGGGTACGCCAAGATGGTTGGGACTGTCACAGTGTACCTGGAACTTGACCATTTCATTTCTTTAAAAATAATAATGATACTGCTAATAATAATAATAATTGAAAGTCAACTACAAGTTTAAAGATGAAACTTTGAGAATACATCTTGAATGTTCAAGATATAGTATGGAAATGATAGAATTTCATACTTTTTCCAAGACTCATCAATTTGAGTAGGTAGATTATTGAGAGAAAATATATGAACAGCCAGATTAGCTCAAGGGTATTTCAGAATCAGGACACGGGCTTTAAAGAATTTCTTTAGTAAAAGTGTTGAGAGTTGTGAGAACCAATGGGTCTACGTAGTAGTTATTTTAGTCCCACATTGGAGACTTATAAGGAAGGTTCTCCTACTATATATATGCACTCAAGCCGCTCGATGAAACCAAACCCATTGATCTCAATATAGTTTTCTACATGATATCAGAGCAAGTTCATCTTGGACTTAGCTCTTTAGGATTAGAAACCTAACCCTAACCACCCATCTCATCTCTTATTTGTAGCCAACCCACATCACATTCTCACTAAAAACCCTAACCCTGAGCCCAAAGTTCACCTCTCCTGCAGTCCACCACAAGCCTCTTCTTCTTCTTCTTCTCAAGCAGTCAGCCATCACCCCATAAAACAACCATAGCCCTCACTATCCCCACCATCAAAAACTCTAACCCTAACCCTCATTAGCTGGATGCCACCCCCATCCCTACCAAAAATAATGACCTTAACCCCATCTTAGTTGGCCTCAGTAACTACTCCCGAGATGCAGCGATAATATCACATCCTAACAATCCTTCCCGACACGACCAAAAACCCCAGTGACTCCGGCTCCAACTAACCACACATCAACTTTGAAATCCTCCACCAATTACCAACTTTTTCGTGAGCGTCTCAACTTCATCTCGCTGGCAGCACAACCTCGATTGTTCTGGTGCTCGACATTGTGGCCTTTACTTATTCGTCTCACAACCTACAACAAGGCCTTGACATCTGTAGTCTTGTTTCTAGATCTGCATTCCCCGCCTCCTCTCGTTCATGCTTTCCTGATTACCGATGATTGCCTCTTACCACTTATCTACTCCTTCGGCCACTCCGATTCATGCCCAATCGCTACTTCTGCCGCAACACACTCACTTTACCAACTCCAAAACCCAAATCCTTTTATGTCTCCAACTAATTGTCTGTTACTTGCGACATGTTTGACGAAATTCCTTTATGGCCGCCTCTCCTCAACTCCTCTTAGTCACTTTCCAACCACAGACTCAGCCCCTCCCTCAAGGATCTCCAGAAGTGATCCAGATCTATAGTTCGTGCTTCCATGATTGAATTGGCAGTTGACTTGCAAAATTGAAGACACTGCACCAGTAATTTCTTCTCCCATCACCGACTTGATTGCGCCATCTCGACTCCACATGACTCAACCTCGACGACAACTCTGGTCCATGTTGTCCTCGGTGGCGCGGTGTTTCTTCTTTGATCTGATGCCATCGACTTTGACAAATTCGGCAGCAGGCTTCCTCTTCTTCTCTGACAACTATTCATGGTTAATCTTTATTTATCCATTGTAAATCTTTACTTTTAGAACAATAACAAAGCCTGTATCCCAAAGTAAATCTTTAGTTTTTCATTTCTAAAAAAAATTGCTTACAAATTGAACATGCTAATCATGTCCAACTTGCTGGGGAGTGTTGTACAGATATGTTGGTATCAATGCGAACGTTAGGAAGGAAGATGCGTTGGATGTTCTTCCCCTTATAATCTTAAAGAGTTCAGTGTCTATGGTTCCAACATCTCTTTCACAACCTTTTGATTTGGACCTAACTCTCGGCGGCGTTGTGAAGTACGTGTAGGCAACTCTAGAGGGGGGGAGGGTGAGTAGAGTATGTGTCGATAATGCTCAAATTAAAAAATAACTCTATTCAAGTCCAACCAACAGAAAGTATAATCAGAGTATAAATGCGGAATATAAACAGAGATCAGAGAAGCATACGCAGACACAGCAGTTTTAACCTGGTTTCCCTCGTGGAGGACTAGTCCAGGCCTGAGAACTCTAGCTCAGGATTGAAATCCACTATTTGTGAAATAGCGTACAACCACGTGCCTTTACTCAGAAAAGTACGTCAACTTCTTACAGATTCACAGATGGCGAAACTTGGAATTGTCCAAGTGACTTCTTTTGAAACTCTTGCACACAAACTTCTAGCTGACTCGCACTGAGCACCTTTGGGACTTGGAAAGTTTTATGGCAAGTAGATGAGAAGAGTAAGCTCTAGAATGTATAGGCTATAGAAGAGAAGAAGAGAAGAATTGATTTGATGATTTGATGAATGAAAAAGAGTGAAATCATGTCCTATTTATACTAGTCAGGGGAGGTAGAATTCGGCCAGAATTCTGTCTCAAAATTCAAATTTTTCGACCGTTGAACAGCTAGCATCCAGGAAACCCTAAAATTAAGGTCCTGGATTCTAGGGGGCAGAGTTCGGCCCGAACTTTGTGTGGGGCAGAGTTCGGCCCAAATTCTGTCTCCTAGAGGCCAGAATGTTCAAATGGGCTAGATGGGCTTGGTATGTTTTGGAGTCTGTTTGGTGGAGCTTTGGGTATTAAGTCTAGGGTTGAGATACTCAGTGCGACTCAACTTACAACAACCTAGACTCAATAAAATGTAAAAAGTACATACTCAGAGTACAGGAAACAGCAGCACTGTCGTAGCAATCGTCGATGATGTCCGTCTTGAACTGATATGTAATGATGTTCTGTTTTGGAGCTTGATGTGTCAAGTTGGATCATAACAAATATCGTCTTGTTAATTATCAAGATCAGGTTGACTGTGATCCAGTTTGGATCAACACGTTGCTCTTTGCGGTCTCTGTCTCTGGCACTGCTCCTCTTCGTGGTCTCTATCAGGGCAGCTGCTTTCGTGATATTCTCTCTCAATATCTCTTCTCATGAGTGATATGCTTCGACCTACTACTGCTTCAATCTACTACTATGTCTTACTTGCTTCAGCCTACTACTATGTCTATTGTTGTCAATAAGGATATTATTTAGCTTCACTAGTGTGTTTTTTTCTATTTTATGTAACAAACGGGCATGTTTCCTATGCTCCAGTTTGAGGTGAAATCTTTAGACTTTGTATAAGGTTCTCCTACTACTATATATATAATCACTATGCACTCAAGTCACTCCCTGAAAGCAATCCAATTGTTCCCAATGTAGGTTTCTATTGATTTTAAGTATTGTGTGTGTGCATATATTTAGTGCGAGAATAAAGCATACTGAGTTATCCAAAATGCCAATCCCCATAGTTGATTACGATCTTGGTCTAGGACGTGCATGTCTTAACAATCCTGTGCTTTGAAAGGTCCAACCATGAATAAAGTAATCTCATTTGGCTTTACCTACACACAGACATCAGTTTAATTGCTGGTCATAAAAGTTCTGTCATCAGTTCTTTTTGTCTCTGTGTACTAGATGTTGAACACGTTCTTATGAGAGAATACTTGGATGGTGATGATGATGTTCACTAGGAACATCATCAGCATCTACCATATTTTCCAATAATTCTATAGAATCACAGTAGTCATGCTGGACTAAAAAAAAACTCATGACGAACATGCAATAATTTTCTAGATACTCGTTTAAGCTCAACCAATAACAACTATGCATGATGAGGTAATGTTGCACACAAGTTTACTATGCACAAAGTCTCTATAACTCCAATTTGTTAATAAATACACAAACTGTCTCCATAACAAGGAAATAACTACTAACCTGGCGAGCAACTTGCACCAGCCGCCTGTTGTCCCGAGGCAATTCAGTTACTAAGCTAGGATTCCGTGACTCCACTACAACACTTTGTTGCTCTCCAAACTTTCTCTTCATAACAACTTCTCTCGCAGCTAGACTGCTTTCATTATTTCTCCCGGAGGATCCCCTCTTCCTCGTTCTCTGGAATGTATATTTGAGAAATTTATTTTTTCCACCTTGAGCAAGAGTTCCATTCGGTTTACACGTTTCTTCTTTAACATCAGAATGTTTCGATGGCACATCATCTCTCATGTCGGAAAGTTCTACAGTTTCTTCTACATCATGATGTGACGTAGTCACCTTTGAATCATCTAGCTGCTGAAAATTGAATGAGAAAGAAAGAATTAGCTGAATACGAGAATGAAGGTACAAGTATGCAGGCTAGAGATGCTCACAACGCATTTTTCTTCTTCTGTCACGAGATTGACATGGACCATAGACCTCCTATCAGCCGGTTCAACTTCTTTAGGGGACTCCGAATTCATAACGCTCTGTACGGAAGACAAGAAAAATTGAAAAAAATCATAATGCTGTTGTTTAACTATGATAATGCTGAGGTTACAACAGAGAAAATGATACTTATACAACTTCGTGTATCCAAATCAAGATGCATATGTTTATACCAGGATGTAGATATAGTGATATAGAGCATAGCTCCCAGGCAGCTAACTTCTATTGTTCTAATCACATAGCATCATTGACCAAACAATGATTTTATTGGCATTTATTTGGGAAAGCATAGTGAAAAACAATAAAGAAGAGAGTTTTCAACTTTTTCTTTTCTATTAACTATTACAGTGTTACTACACAAGTCAAAATGTACTTAACAGGAAGGTGTGATAAAGACAATTAAGGACTAGTTTGGTTCCCATTTGAAACGGCAAAAGTTCCATTTAAAATGGAAAATGGCAACTGGTGCCTCCTCGAGCGTTTGGTGTTTGCCATTTTCTTCCATTTTTGTATGGTTGAAACAGCAAATGATGGGAACCAGATAGATTTTGTTTGCCGTTTCGGCCAAGATGCCGACAGAAACAACAAACACAATTTCAAACGGGAACAAAACTAGCCCTAAGTGACGTTGGTGCTACCTTGTTATTCACTCTTCTCAGCTCTTCCCTAAGATGACTGATTGTATCCTGTGCGTTACTGAGCTGGCCCTCAAGCTCCTGAATCCTTCTTTGTTGTCCCATGGAAAACTTTTCTGCTTCCTGAATCTGCAAGAGCATAAATGTAGGCAATGTCAATCAGAACATTCAACTAAAAGATATATTCAACACTTAAGTGCAAGCTTCAAAAATCCAAAGACATTTCCTTGCCCATCACAGAGCTAAAATAAGTAAAACAGTACACAAGGACTATATCTCCACTTTTTTACATCATATACTGGTCTTGTTAGCCTTATGTCCTGATAAATGCCAGGAAAACCGAGAGGTAATACAATTGTTAAAGGCTAATATCTCTGACTTCACCCATTTGAACTACTCTTTGCATTTTCTTCTTATGCAAAGAAAGCCAGTGAGGTCCTAGACTTGCATTTGATCTCCAAGACTCCGTCAAATGTTAGGCAATAAATTGGGAAAGAAGGATACATACATTTTCTCATTGATCTTGAGGTTAAAAGGAACGTATCGTGGGAACTATACTACAATCTTCCATTGAAAGTAGTGAAACCCTTTTTGTAACAGTTCTCTCTTCTTATACCCCGTATACTGTACTCTGTTCTCTACTGGCCCTACTATCTTCTCTCTATAACATGAAAGAACTATTAGAAACTTGTGAACTATTGCATCAATAACAAAAAATATAACTATAGGCAACCAACTGAAAGACTATTTTACTATATTTCGTGAAACATGTTTTTATATCAAACTCTCGAGGAAATTCTCTCGTCTGTCCTATTTGATATGTTCATGGATAACTAATAGCATTCGTATCACAAGCATTATATCCCTAAAACCCTTCACTAAAACTTTAGATAAGGCAAGCTATGATATTTCCAAGACACTCATCAATGACCATTTACTATATTTCGTGAAACATGTTTTCGTATCAAACTCTCGAGGAATTTCTCCCATATGTCCTATTTGATATGTGCATCGATAACTAATATCATTAGTATCACAAGCATTATATCCCTAAAACCCTTCACTAAAAATTTAGATAAGGCAAGCTATGATATTTTCAAGACACTCATCAAATACAAATTTCTTAAAAGATGCCTATTCTACTTCAATCTTTTCCCAAGAATCAAATAGCTCCATAACAAAACTTCTAGAATTCCCAATTATTCTATAATCAAGATCATAGCCAAAAGCAATCTAAGCTTGAAATTTAAGTATTTACATTCATTCATCATCATCGTTCAAGCCTTCTCCCATTAGAATTTGGCTGGCTATGGAGGATAAGAGAACCTTATACAAGGTTTGACAATGTTTTATGAACGGATCTCGACCTGACGTCGGCCCTCTACGTTGGTGCCAAATTCCTAGCCAAGGTGGCTATGAGCATGAGAGGCTCATGTTATAAAACCTAGACGACCAGTTGGCGGAGGTAGACCTACCATTTGGATATGCAATTTACTCATACAACCAAGGAGCACCCCCCAAGTTTTCCTATTCTATAAAAAGTATAGATGAAGAGGCAAGTTTGCATCGTGTCTATGACACATTATCAAACAAAAAATTGGCCAGAAACTCTTCAATCTACTGCGGATTGGATGTCAATGAACTTGACAATGCACAATTGACCTCTTTTGGCAATGTGTTATCAAGTTACAACTCAAATTTGTTAAATTGCATGCGAGTTACACGACTCCATCTTAGCAACGCAATCCCCATAGTTCACCTCCAACGACAATTACTCGGTGGTAATGATCTTCCATACAGTTGCCATTTCATAAGCCAGCAAAAGCAATGCAGAGCCACCCACACACCACCCTCCTCACCCCTCCCACAATAAAAGACATTGTTGTATATCCCTTCTTTCTTGTAAGAATATATGATAGGTTATGAGCATCAATTCTCCTTTTACTTAAGTATCGATGAAATATAAAGTTATAAACATTACCAAATATTTGGGAGACAGCTCACCAATCCTTGATGGTCATTTGGTTCCAATGAAGGCCATTTCCTTTGTTAAATTAGAAAATATCTTATATTTAACCTTGTTATGACAAAAGTATTTGACCATCTTATGTCAAAAGAAGACTTTACTTGTACATAATGATGTAAAATTACAACGCAAAAATAAGTGATTGTTAGTACCTTACAATAAATAAAGAGGAATACGAATTTCATAATCATACTGATGAATAAGAAAGCTAGAAATATTTATAAATGAAAGATTACTGATCCCTATTAAGTATCACCATTTGCAATGTCTCTATCTTATTAGATTTTCTTCCATTTATTGGAAGTACCATTTAATACTCCTTAAAACATTTACCCATAATTTGACGGGTCTTTAAATGTTAATTTGGATCATATAAAAGGATTAGAGAGAGTGCTATGATTTTCACATTTTTTTCATCACCATTGTTATTTATCTTTGAAGCCCACCCCAGAAATTTAGGATAAATGCTTTGTTGACGTTACTGACCTTTGAGGGTTGCCTCCAACAGTCATAGCTTCAGTCATTTTACAAGATTGTAAGAGAGTATTATTAATCTCCTTTTATTTCTTTATTATGTTTTTTTAGTCCCAACACGGGTATGTAATAAGGGGACCTCAATCCTAGTACTATAAGTAGGAGTCCATACGTTTTTTTAGTCCCAACTCGGTTATGTAATGAGGGGACCTCAATCCTAGTAGTATAAATAAGAGTCCATACATTTTAACTAGCCTCGTATTATAATCATCTCGTATTTTAACATGGAAATTAATCCTCATACTATAATCATCTCCATGACATTTTGACTACCCAAAAGATATCCTTGCACTGCAGATAATATTGTTGACATAAGCAGGAAATTAATTTGCTTGTTCTAATTGGAAAACAAATAATCCATCCTTCATTTCAGTAGAGAAAATGTGCAAAAATTAAAACTTGGACAAAATAACATAGGTATCTTAATATGTCTGATAAGAATATCCATAATCTTTCTCAGAACATATGGTTATTTCACTAATTCGTTCTAATTTCACAAGTTCTGGAAAAGTATAATATGGAGTAAAGCCTCAAGATGCCTTCTTGTTGAAGATGACCACCACAAGAGAAACCACACTTGCAACATATTTCCAATATTGAACAAAGTAAAAAAAGAAAATTCCTACATAAACATCCATCCACTAAGTTCCATGAGCATCATCACTGTGACATGTTTCAGCCGCAAAGTGCTAAGCTTTGTAGCAACTCCAGAGGAACTGAGATGACGCATATATAGATAAGGCACTGCCCAATAGATGTAAGCATGCAATATGCTAGCAAGTCCAAAGTGTAATACAATGCATTTGCAAAATGCCATTAAGCAATCAATGAGAACCAACTGAAGTTTAATAGTCATTAAGAAAATTGAGGTTTATGTAATTAGGATAACTGGATAGAAGAATACTGAGCAACTATAGGCGACCCAAAAGTTCGGGATAAGGGCTTTTTTGTTGTTGTAAGAATACTGAGCAAAGACCATGTCTTTCTTACTAAATCCAATTCATAAGGAAACTTTTCTTCTAATTTCTAAGAGTAACTGGACAATGTGAGAAGCTCATGATCTCATCATGGTGGACCTAGGACTTGCACACATGAGCACGAATCAATAAAAGATTGGTTCAAAGGCATAGAAAAAGATAAACACACTTGGCAATTATATAACAAGCAGCAGTTAACAGATTCTTCTTAAAATTGTGACCTAGGCATCCATTTCCTGCTCAGAACACAAGATGTAAATGTTCAACATAGGTTTATAGCAGAGCAAGCAGTAAAGTATCCTTCCAAAAGAGAACAATATTATCATTCCGCACCACCATTTCGGTTAACAAGGAACTTGGACTATGTATTCATGAAATTTGATAAACATTAGAAATAACGTTATAGCTAACAATTACAATTTTACAGCCTAAAAAACTACAAGCCTGTGAAAATTAGAATATGAAGCAGCCATATAATAGAAACAAATGACCAAAAAGAAACAAGATCCTGACGACTTGAAAATTAAATGAAAATCAAGCTCGTGATTGCAAATAGAAAGACTAATAGTCGCATTATGACATATATAACAAATTAGCAATCAACATACATTTCCTCTTAAGAACATGTGATGTAATTGTTAACATATGTTAGAGCAAATCGAGCAGTAAAGTGTGCTCCCCAAAGAGCAAACAAGATTAAGAAACCTCCCACAGCTATATTGCTAACAAGGAACGACTCAGACTATGTACTCATCAAATTTGAGACATTGGAAATGACAAGCTTATGAAATTAAGACAAAAATATAAACCATATTTCTTACATATGAACCATTATAGAAACCAATGCCCATCAAAAACCAAGACCACAACAACTTGACAAAATAGATCAAAATCAAGCTTATGGTCACAGCTCGGACTAATAATCGTATGATGATGGATATATACCAAGAAACATCCATTTACTGGAACAGGAGATAGAATAGTTGCAGCAGGCACTAATAATTGAAAATATAACTTGGATTATCCACTCACAAATTTGAAACAATGTATATAATGTTGTAGCTAGCCATTATACCTTGTTTACAACCTTAACCACTAGAAGTCTATGAAATAGGACATAAAGAAGCCAACTTCCTCACATATAAACCATCAGAAAAACTATTAGTAACTACACCACTACAAATATATGAAATGAAGACATAAAGCAGCTAGCTCCCATAAAATCAAAATCAAGAAGATAGCTTTATGAACTAGATGATGATATTGATAAAGTTAACAAGTTTAGCTATTTTGTCAAATTTGATGCATTGCAAACAAGCTTATTATCTTGCCATTAGGCCCATCATAGCTAATAAAACGCTACAAATATGTGAAGTTCAGACATAAAGCAGCCATATTTCTTACATATAAACATCACAAAACAAGACCAATTTAATCATAACTCACCAAATTCTGCCAAATTGAAAACACTAACCTAACCAACGCACCAGACAACGCCCTCACATAAACCAACGGCCATCAAGAAATATAGATTTATGAACTAGATGATGGTAAAGGTAACGAGTTTAGCGATTTTATCAAATTTAGCACATTGCAAACAAGCTTATTGTCTTGCAATTAGGCCCATTATAGCTATAAAACCTAAAACAACACAAATATGTGAAGTTCAGACATTAAACAGCCATCTTTCTTGCATACACACCATCCAAGAAACAAGCTCCAAGTTAATCACAACTCACCAAATTTTGCCACATTGCAAGAGCTAATCTACCATCGCGGCCATGAAGAAATAAATCAAAATCAAGAACAAAGTCTATGAAGTATATGATGGTAAAAGTACAAACTTTAGCTATTTTGTCAAAGTTGACACATTGCAAACAAGCTCATTAGCTCGCCATTGCAACTCTAGAACCTAAATCACTACAACAGTTACACCTCCTTACCCCCAATATATGGAGAGGTGGTTTCCACAACTAAAATATGCATCCCGACCGTCATGACAAAAGATAAAAATGGAGTTTCACAAAACTTCAATAATATTGAAGTTTTGCCAATTCCGGTTTGGTTATAAATGGAGTTTTGTCCAACTCTAGAAGCGCTCCCAAACGCACCACAGTTTTACATTTCGGAGTTTGGAGCACTAACTCCACACCAAGCCCCCAGTTCTATTTTGAAACTCCGTTTCCAAACGCACCCTTACGGATATGTGATGGTAAAGGTACCAACTTTAGCTACTTTACCAAATTTGACAACACATTGCAAGCAACCCCATTAGGCATTACCTCCCCATTATAGCTACAAAACCTAAAAAAAAACACGCGCCTACAAAGTCCAGGCATAAAGAAGCCAACTTTCTCACTCCTCGTCAAATTTGACACATTAAAAAGGCTTCGAAACATAGGGACGGATCAACCTTGGCATCCATGATGGATTTGAGCCGCATAATAGTCGAGAGCGCCTCCTCCTTAGCAGCAAACATTGACTGCTGGCACTTCAGCGCCTTCCGCTCGGAAAGAAGAATCCTCGCCGCCGACTCCCGCGCGGTGTTGAGTATGATGTCCGCGTAGGCCCTCTTCAGCGCTGCCATTTTCTGAAAAACCCCCAAAAGAAACCAAATTTATCAGAAGAACGGAGATGAAGTGCAAATAGGAGGAAAAGAGAGGGGCTGTTTTGAAAAGGAGATGATCGGAACCTCGTCGGCGCCGGAGTCCATGGAGAAGAGGGAAAAAAAAAAGAGGGGTTTTCTTTTTCTTTTCTTTTTTCTTTTTTTGGTTTGGGGATAGTGTTGGCGGTTGGAAACAGTAGTAGAGGGGCTGCGGTTTACTGTTATGACATGGCGCTTCTCTCTTTTATGCGGTTTGGTCCCTGTTTTATTCTGGGATTGCGGAGAGGAGGGTTTGGGGAGTTCGAATTTTGAAATTTTGGGGGCGATCGGACGTCTGTGCTCCGCTGGTTGTTGGCCCACCATTTGACTAAAATTATTGCTGCCCAACCCAATTTTTCAGTCACAAAATTAGGGTTTGGAGGTTCATAAAAAAAACCCAACATAGTGGGTTCATGCTTCTTATATCCGAACATGTACAATTTTAAGTAAGCTTATAAAAGCGGTTAATCGAAGTTGGCTAGTCAAAACTTGTCGATGAAAGGCAATACGATGTTGAAATGCACAACCAACACCATCGAAGCATATGTACATTTACCCAAATCTACAAGTGAGCTTTAGAATCCACTAAAAACTGTCATGAAAGTCCAACAGAAATTAGAGACGAGAACAAAACTAGAGTCGAGGGAGGCAATTGACCCCCTAGCTTTGGTGAAATAAAAAGAGTTTAATAGATAAACACAATTTTGCCTCCCTTGATTTTTTTTTTTTAATTTTGTCACCCCTTATCGATAGAACTTTGATAGTTAATTTGACATTATCGATAAAATATTATTTCGTGCACCTCTCATAGAGTCCAAAAACTCTACCGACGTCTTCGGATAGTTATCATATTTTTCACTAACAATCAATCATGCATGATGACACCAAAGCAATGGTACGCGATGAACATCTGAAGCCTTCGATAGAGTTCCTGGACTGTATTGACGGTGTATAAAATAAAAATCCATCATAAAAAGAAAAAAAATCGTCCATTGAAGGGGAAAAAATCACAAGAGATAATAAAATTAATTAGATATTGAGAATATAAGTTAATTAAAAGAGTTACGAATCCCAATTCCATCTAAAAAAAATATAAAGCTATGGAATTATTTTTCCTTCTGCATTTTTCTTTGCCAATTTTCGTTCGCTCAGTATAAAGCTACCTTGGAAAGTTGGTTGTTATGTCAATCTTTTTCTTCTAATTCCAATAGCCTCATATGATTTCAAGTTTCATGATTCATCTAGGAGATATTTTGTAATCCCCCAGATGAAATCATGAGACTTGAAATCATATGGTAAAGTGCAAAAAACTCCTCCATATATTTGCCTCGGAAGCAAAATAAGACTCGTTAGAAAACTACAGCAATTAGCCCCTCCTTAGATTTGTCGCGTTAGCAAAGAAGCCCATGTCATCTATTAGCCGTTAGAAATGAACGTTAATATCTTTTTAAAAAATCCAAAATGCCCTCCCCTTCCCTACCAGTAGTGGCCAACCTCCCTCCTCCCTCTGCTGGCCGGCCCCCCTCGACCCGCCGCTCTCCCTCTTGTGAGCCCCCATTTTCAAGTTATTATTTTTAATTAATTTTTTTAAATGTTTTGTTAACCAATTTCATTGATTTCAAATTAATTCACTATTTGTATTTTTATAATCATATATGGTTAAATCATCACAAATTTTATTATATTATCATTAAACATTTATTTTTATTTATCAGGTTTTGTGGTGATACCTAGTTACAAGAAAAACTTTTAACAATTTATGTTGATATTACTTTTGAAAATTGTAGGAATATATCTATTATGGACTTAGCACATAAGTTTTTTTTAAGGGGTATTTTGTAAAACCTCCCCTAAATAATGGGCTAATTTGCGAAATACCCCCTAAAGATCTCGAATTGGTAAAACCCCCTTTCCGTCAAGACGCTGTTAGTTTTGGGTGACGTGGCAATCCGTGTGTGTTATTAAGTAAAAAAATAATAATTAGACGAAAATACCCCCACCAGATACTTCCACTCTCACTCTCTCTCTCTCCACAATGTCTCACCAACACCACCACCACCACCACCACAGCCGCCAGCCGTCATCGTCATCAACCGCGTCGGCGACGATGCACCAGCTCAGCAACGGCCTCCTCGTCTCCGGCCCGCCGGAGCCCTCCGCCCCCTCCCACCGCTCCTTCCCCTCCGCCTCCCCCTCCTCCTCCCGCTCCCTCTCCCTCTCCGGCCCCACCTCCAAGATCCCCCCCACCGGCCTCATCACCTCCGGCCCCCCTCTCCTTCTGCTGGTGGCGCTCGCGGTCGGCGGTCTGGTGTGGATAATGGCGGGGAAGTTCCTGGTCCTGGCCGCCGCGGCGGGGCTCCTCCTCCTCGCGGCGGCGGCGGTGGGGGCGTGGAACTGGTGCGCCGGGAGGAGGGAGCTGGAGAGGTTCCTGAGGGGCCTCGACGAGCCCTCCGTCGACCCGAGGAATCTCCCCGTCGGGAAGTTGGTCAAGGTCACGGGGGTACGTGGACTGCTCGACCTGAGGGGCCTCGGCCTGGTCGGCGCGGACGCTTCCTCGCTCGTGACGCTGGCCGCCTGCAGCGAGACCGACCCGGCCACCGGGGCCTGCCTCGGCGGCACGATGCGGAGCCCAACCTTCTGGCTCGGCGCGGCGGGCTTCGTCATCACACGCCCGTCGGCGACTCGAGCTACCGCTACTTCAAGAAGGTGGTCGACTTCCACCTGCTCCGCTCCACCGCCGGGAAGATCAGCTTCGCCGGCTTCCTCAGACGCCCGGTGTGGGTCCCCCTGGCCACCCTCCTCTACGTCGACGTCCTCAGCACCACCGGGGCCATGTGCTCGATGGCCGAGTACGGGGGGTTCACCGACGAAGCCGGCTTCGAGGGGGAGTACCCCGCGTTCCTCGTCGACGCGTGCACCAGCATCGTCTCCTCGGCGGTGGGGACGACCATGGCGTCGCCGTTCCTGGAGTCGACCGCGGGGATCAGGGAAGGGTATTTTCGTCTAATTATTATTTTTTTTACTTAATAACACACACGGATTGCCACGTCACCCAAAACTAACAGCGTCTTGACGGAAAGGGGGTTTTACCAATTCGAGATCTTTAGGGGGTATTTCGCAAATTAGCCCATTATTTAGGGGAGGTTTTACAAAATATCCCTTTTTTTAACTTTTATCCAACCCTTTAAAGGCAACCCCAAGCCCATAGTCAGCCGGTCCATCACCAAGTACCAAAACCCTAGTTGGAGGAGCAGCATCTACTTAGGATTTAAATCCTAACAAATCCATCGGGTGGGCGGGTATAACCCCGCCAACCACCTACCCATTTAGGTTTTTACTTGAGATAGATGGGCGGTTTGAAGCAAACCCAAGAACCCGCATACCCGATAAATTCAAATTCACTGCATTGTACATCTTCTTCATCTGCGCGTACTGTGGCGCCCTGCAATTGCAGGCACGCACGTACGGCATAGGCCGGACTCCTTCAAAAACCCTAAGCCTCATCTCTTTCTCAACTCACCATTCCCTTCCTCCCCCATTATCAGAAACCTAGCTGCCACTCTACTTTAGCCACATTTGCCTACTCTGTTCATCTACGATGCCACGGCTACAGTTGGGTGCTGCCATCATCCACGACACAGCAGGCGAGGCCGCGGCGAAGTCGACAGCTAAGCTCGACGATTACCTCGACGTCGACACAGTCATCGACTCGAGTCGAGCATTCCCAGAGCGTCGGTGGTCCCGACAACTCGTCCGTCGACGTCTAGCGTAGAGACAGTGTGAAGCGTAAGCCATGGCACGCCATCACCGTCGTAATCCCCTTCGCCGTCGTTGTAGGTAGGCAGCGCCGGAAGGAGGTAGCCTTCAACTTTCACCGATGTGCGTTGACGCAGCTTCATCGACTCCGTGAGGGCACTCGGCACTGAAGAGAGCGTGTGTAGCGCCTTCGTGCCCGACCAGCAGGCCCTCCCCGTACGGCTAGAGAGCAGTGTATGTAAAGCCCCGCTCCGTACGGTGCATTACGATGATTTGTTAACTCGAAGAGTTGCGTTGACCCGATGAAGTATCGATGCAAATCGATGCAAGAGTTACGTTGGCCCGAAAGAAAGCCTTGAGTCGATTCGAATCTATAAATCAAAACGATGCAAAGGATAAGTCCCATTTGGGCAAGTGCTAATTTTAGTTGATTTCGTGTGCAAGCTACGCTTTTATGCTGAATCATACGATGTCGGCTTTTTGCCTTATTTGCAACGGCGTCCGCAAAACCAAATCGTCGTCTTGCAACAAACTAAGGCATGGACACGGTAGGCCAAATCAGTCAAATAGTTCAACAGAATGGCTAAGTCAGGAGAGTTAGCCGTGCAACCAAGTTATAGAATTGAGTCGCATCAGCTCGACAAAACGACAAGGCGTATCTGACTAAGGTGGGCGGGTTCATGACTCTTCTCCCCTACTCCCTCACGTCTAATAAAATGTACCCTAGTATACGTATATTGCTATCGAGTTAACAAGCATGGCGTCGAATTAAGTAAAGGTCTTAGTGTGTGTCGAACATTAAGAATGAACAATGAACATTGAACAATTGAGGCGACATGCATCAAATGCACGGGTCGCGATAGGATAAATCGATGGTAGAACATTGGAAGGCAATATCGAGATGTGTATCCCGTGCACGACTCTGAGAACATTGAACACTAGGCTTAGAATATTGATTATGGCGTTAAGCGTGCCCTTGCGCACATAAGCTATGCGAATGACTAAGTAAACGAAATAAACAAGTCGTGGTGCAACGCTACAGAACCTGTTATGACATTGAAAGATATACTTCGTACATCAAAGTATGCAGTTGTGGCACAGATGCCACGGAACTGCCGTTATATAAACAACTTATGAATGGAACGCGTTGAGTATAAGATCAGAAAGTTTAAGCCATTAGGACGTCGTGCATCAATATGGATGTGTTGGGGCATAATGTCGATAAGAATAAAGATAGGCGAATATGTTTGGTTGTATGAAACTCGGGTGCGTAATGCATGGTCAATGGACTCGGATGGCCCGTGCACGGGTGCGGCTTCCCTCGAACAGTTACGACCGGGGAACCGGAACCGTTCGGCCTAGGAGGGAATTATGTTTGGTATTTATAGTGCACTTCATTAGGACGGGTTACGACCGACCAATGTTGTGATAAGCAATAATATCAGTAAGTTTGGGATCCTTCAGATATTGGGCTAGCAACCCATACTGGAGCGATCGTATATATGCTTACACGTTGAGATGCCAAGTCCATTACGGCACGGAACATCGTGACCTTCAAATAGATAGGACCGGTAGGCTAAGACTAGCATTGGGTGCAGGCGCAGAGCCTGCCACCCTTATGATTATATTAATTTTGATCTGGTTGGCTGCGTGAATTGTATGATTGGTTATGCAAATTTCTAACGATTGTAGGCTAGGCAAAATGAGACGGAGATGGGAATGATCACTATGATTATGTTCATATTATGTCCAACACCCCTGAATGTTGACAATGTCTGTTTCAGCATCCGAAGACAGTTGCAGGAGTTCAGCTTTCACAGACATTTGATCTGACAGGTTATTTAGACGTGGTTAAGTCTACACCAGGCAAGTACATCTTGCCAAACTTTACAATATTTATATGCTCTTTCATATTGTTATTCCTTTGTGTCTTACTTGGTTACACATTGCTCCTTCTTCTCATGATCATTTTTTAGTTTTACGTGCACGTAGTTTTTACTCATTTTCCATATTACTTTTCTGTCTTTATTATCTTATTCATGTCTAGTGATAGTACTGCTATGCATGTGCCATATTTTACTGACCTGTTTGACCTGTACTTGACTTAGACATGACTAGATAGACTTGACTTTCTAGTACCTTAGAAGAGAACATTTTATTAGCTGTGGCTATACCTCTATTGTTAGTGCCTCCCCGGGCTACGATAGAGAACCTATTATAGGACTATTAGTGCCTCCCCGGGCTATGGTGTTTAGCCATGATTAATATTATATTCTCATGATATGTCACCATCCATAGAGTTTCTTTACGTGTTATTCTTTCCTCGATTGGTTATCCTATATTTCTTGTATGAGGTTTACTGTATAGTAGGCATGTATATTATGTGTCTTGTTAGTCCCCTGAGGACCTAGTTATCTCTCCAGGTTTAGTTAGAGAGGAGGATTACCCGGAGGTATACGGTTCTAGAGTCGAGGCAGGTGGCATACCTTCCCAGGAGGACGAGATAGTGGTTGAAGACTTCTCTTGAGACATGTCTCTTTTAGACTTGATACTTTATTTTCTTCCTTTTTAGTGGACATGTAGTTGACTATTTATTTCACTGGACGTGATGCCGTACAAGTCTAAATTGTACTTGTACAAGGAAAAACCATTACAGTTCCTGGTATTTCTCAGAAAACAATGACAGCACAGCAAAACCAAGCAGATAAATTGAAGTCATACAAGATATGAAGAAATATATCTCTTTATTGATAATTGTAATAGATTATAAGACTTGCAGCGAAATACAGAGTTTACAACTGATTACAAGACTCTTGAATAGCCAACTGAATATATACACTTGCCCTTTAGGCTACAACTGAATATGCCGACTTCTTTACAATGAACTTGCCAATTTGGCTACAATCTCACTGGTACAACTGAGTTACACTGTTCTAATACATTATGTCCCGTATAGCAGAAGACATCATCTTGTAAGAAGAGCTTCTGTCCACCCATTCGATTCATCGATGCCAAGCACTGATCAAACGATTTCCCCCATACGCAAGCACATGTAATATTGCCCACAACATGGGTTAGTACATCATCAATGTACTAGCGAGCGGTGCTGGCCCAACTCACCTAAGAAGACAACACTAAGTAATTATGTTATAGAACATTATTAACAATGGGCTTTCTCGTTGCCTTAGGGTCAATTTCATGTTTATAGCCGACAAAGTAAAGCATGCAATTCTCATAGCCAACATAACTTAAAGCATACAATTATCACCCTTTGGTGATTCTTACCCACGGTCGTATAGCCATCCCTGTATATTTATAATACTTACTTAGCCCGCACAAGACATTATTAGAACAATATCATAACTTAATATAATTGTCACCGTTCAGGTGATTCTTACCAACAGCCGACATCCTTTCCTGTAATTGGGTAATAACTTACTCTGCTTGAATAAGACATTATTAGTATTGGACCTATCTATATAAAGGTCACTGGCGACACTCCATCTTGGACCGTCTTCCAAGTATACGGCGCCCCTTACAGTACGGGTAGCTAGCCCCACTGAAGGTCCCGTATAACGATGCTAGTACGTCGGTACCAATCCTTGTTCCCCCTAGGATAAATCGGGTTCGTGGCCTCGGATTACCGTTCAAGGAACTACCTTGTCGACAAGTTGTCCATGACCATACAAATATATGCAACTTATCTATAAAGAAACATACAATGCATGATAAGAAAAATAAGTACTTCATCCACCATTCTCATTCGTATTGCCATCTTTCTCGTTCTAGGGTCTTGGCGTAATCAACATTCTACATCGGCGATGGGATAATAGAATTTTGTTACCCAATCTATTTTCCACATCTTTGATACCATACATCTTTCCAACCGATACTCAACATACTTACTATCCAATTCTTGGGATTTAGCATCTGTCTAGCATACTTCATCGAGCTAAGGCTCAACATACTCACCGCCCAAGTATTTGGTACTTTTTTTTCACCTGCCATGTACTTCATTTCAAAGCACGCAAGCATACAATACATCATTGAGCAACAACAATTTATAAGTCATGTGATTATTTATCTTTCATTATCTTTTCAACTTTCATGCAAAGTGTTATTCAGCGATTCAACAATCAACATAGCATACTATCCTTTTTATTAAGCGTAAAGCTAAAGGATCTTCGAAGAGTTCAACACTACTCACTTTTATAAGACGATTTTCGCCACAATCGCCTAGCCTTCCAAACGATCCTTCGCAAAATTCCAACAAGGCTTCATCGAACCAACCATCCATCATAAGGCATCTTGCGGGTCGGGGCACTTCAATATATACCACTTAGAAAAAGTTTCATCATCGAAACTTAAAACAAAACTCATCCCCAAAACTTTAACCGATTTTTATGAAACTTCTCAACGATCAACTTGCACCATTTAACATTTCTTCGCAATATCTCGATTAATTTCAAGTAATGTACCATCTCATCATAACATTCCAATTTGATTCAAAATAGTTTACCATCTTTATTCTTCCTCCAACACTCGTGCAATTTTCTTAGCACATGATAATCCTTCCCATTGCTTCGTTTGAATTCAGCATACCACTTAGTTGGAATCATACACATATTTTAGGCGTCCCAAAAATATATGCACTTCAGCCAAGTTCAGTGATAGAGAAAATGAACGAGCTACGGTATAACTTTATTCCCAAATATTAGCAATCCTCTGAGCATCTCGTATAGCCGCTATTCACTTGTTCAATTCTCCAACCAACTTATAACCCAATGAATGTTACTAAATTTCAATTCGAATAGTTTTTCACAACCGATTCAAAATATTCCCAAAGTATTCCGACTCAGTAATATCAAGTATTCAACGAATCCAGAGTTCCTCTTCAAGTATATTATCATTCATACCACCAAAGTTTAATAAAAGTCAATAGCCACATTTTATTTCGACATCACAATTCTCATAGATTAAGTCTTGTACTCGTCATCGTTCGTATCCATACACTTTGTTTGCAACTCGTAAATTATTCCGATTATGATCCATCCTTCAAATTATACTATCATTCCACTCTAGTAACATTTCTCGTTGTACTCAAACATTCTCTCGTATTGATCAAGCCAACATATTATCATCTCGCATAAGCAACTCTTATTTCCAACAACATTAATCCAGAGGTCATTTCAAAATTGTACATTCGCTCTCGCCGATCTCGGCTACATGTACTATCCAATTCCGTCGTTATACTTTTCCTTCCAATTCTAATCTGATTATCCATCAATGAATTTATTCCGACTACCTCAAGGCAACTATCATCATTTTAAGCATTTCAATATGATTCAACCAACCAAATCCAACCAGCTTTAGCAAATTTTTGATATTCCCAAATGACAACAAAGTTTCGAAACTAACATGATCCGTCATTCCGTCCAACATTGTAACATCAAATTTTCCAATCTTTATTCCATTCCAAAGTTTACTTCCCGACTTATTTCACTCATCCTGACTACACCCACGCAACATCAATAGGGACATCCTACGGGTCTCCAACAGTCAACTTAGCATTCAGTCAAGTCTCTACGGTCAGCTAATCTAAGCTAAACCAGACATTCAGCTAACTCATCTGAGATGGATAGCTATAGGGACATATCTATCTCTGATCTTAGAGGCAACCAATTCTTATCATAGGGACAACTCTATCTTATCTCAGGGATAATCTATGATCTGACCAACTTAAGGGACATGGGACACCACCCAATCTTATGAACTTATGTCCAACACGGACAACTGAAATGACATAGCCAACCAATCTGAAACTTAGACAACCAACCGACACTCTAGGCAATAAACTGACATTCTAGGCAACCAACCGACATTCTAGGGTGAAGTCTTTCTACCCGTACTCATACTCGGGCCATACCCAACAAAATCTCATTCTAGACTTACCCGCAACCGAAAAAATCTATCCGACAATTCTATCCAACAATTCTTATGGGTCACTCCCGAAGCTATCATATAAAACTTCTCAATCGAATATCCAAACTTTCAATTTTCACTTGCATAGACATAACATCTGCTCAATCTGAATTGCATCCTCATATCGTACTCAAATCGTCTATTCAATCGGACCAACTATTCTGAGTCATAATCCAACATTGTTATCTTAATAGTCTACTATTTAGCATCTTTTCTACGATCTCTTTGCGACATATTCATTCCCCATATTTTTAGATCATCGATACGGTCTGTACTTTTTAACCAACAAAATAAGGCAACTACATAATCGTATTTCTTCCGAAAGTATCCTTTATGAATTTTCGCTAGCAATAAACATTGACATCTCTTAGCAATTCACGTTAACCATCAACATTCGTTTTGCATCATCTCCTTGTGTTTCCATAAGAAGATTTACTATTCATGCACCGATCCAATCTCTATGGCACCAATCATCTAGCATTCGTATATTGGTCATTTAGTGGATATGACATAACTCATCTAGCTAAGTCATACTCATCAATTCTATCTTTCACCCAACTCGTTATTCATGCGACAACATCATTCACCGACAGGGTCTATAACATATCGTTGTACCTCGATACTTATTTGTATCCCAGCCATTCGACTCTCATAAGGAACATCTACTCTTTCATGCATCAAGGGACAAGTATTCATTCTCTATGCCTCAAAAATCAAGGGTCATAACTTGTTAATTTGGGACACATCTAATTCTCTCAAGCACAACTGCACAACGTGCATGGCCATCTATTTCCTCAAATCCATTTTCTAACTTTTCGGTCGTTGATGCAACTCTCTGCATCTTCTAAATCATTCACAGCATCCCGATAAGCGCCTAACATCACCATCCATTTGTCGATGTCCAACATGCAATTCGATTTACTCAATTCCAATATCATTCAATATTCGGTCTATAGTTGTTCTCGTAAAATCTTTTTGATAGCAACACCCTACCATCGTCACTGAGCCTATAATTCTTTTACCCAACTAGTTCAAGTAACGCTTGAATCTTTAATTCGTTCCTTTTCCAACCAAGGCATTCATTTCACATTCTCAATTTCTCATTACCTGACATAATGCTAACCATCAGAATCTAGCGATTGTTCATCCGAACACATTAAAATCTTGCATCGACTTATCCGAATTTAATCATCGAGGGACATGCCTAGCCATGATGTATTAATCGTAATCCCAACTATGACTCAATACTACCCAATACCCTACAGGTAAAGCAATTACTATGCCACAAACAGGGTCAAGGGACATCTCATCACGACGAGGGTATATGCAATATACCACTCAGAGCTCAAACAATTCCTGTCACAATATTTCCTTCGCATCAAACCAACGTCCAATATGGACTATCCATCATGTAGTGGTTATGCTGACCACACATACCGACTTAAGATTATGTCGATTCCCATTTACTGAAATCTATGCACATTCTGTTCCAACATACCATGCCATCACCCACAGTCGATTGCTGCATAACAATCGACTTCAATGAATCCCACACATAAGACATCCAGCAAACATACCAATTTATTAATGTATTGCATCATTGTTATTCGTTTTGGAAAATTTTAGAAATTCAACAAAGCACACATATCACAACCTACATATTTAGACTTATTGTATGGAACACCCAGTGAACGACTAGAAGGATCAACGGACTTTCAGTCAAGGGAACAACTTAGAACAATTTCGAAACAATACTGAATAATCGCGGAAGCACTTTAAGTCATCGTAGAGGCAACTTTGATTCATTATGGACGCAACTTTGAGTATTCGCGGAAGCAACTTTGATTCACCGAGGAAGCAACTTTGATTAATCACGGAAGCAATCTTTGAATCATCGTGAAAGCAACTTTGAATCATCTTGGTAGCAACATTGATTTGAAACAAATCGAATAAGAATCCAAGGACGTAAAGTCGTGCTCTGATACCATTATGTCATGTCCCGATCCCGGAGGATCGAAAACTAGCCACTGGGCGTGATGCCGTACAAGACTAGATTGTACTTGTTCAAGGCAAAACTATTACAGTTCCTGGTATTTCTCAGAAAACAATGACAGCGCAGCAAAACCAAGCAAATAAATTAAAGTCACACAAGATATGAAGAAATGTATCTCTTTATTGATAATTGTAATGGATTATAAGACTTGCAGCGGAATATAGATTTTACGACTGATTACAAGACTCTTGAATAGCCAACTGAATATATACAATTGCCCTTTAGGCTATAACTGAATATGCCGACTTCTTTACAATGAACTTGCCAATTTGGCTATAATCTTACTGGTACAACTGAGTTACACTGTTCCAATATATTATGTCCCGTATAGCAGAAGACATCATCTTGTAAGAAGAGCTTCTGCGCACCCATCTGATTCATCGATGCCAAGCACTGATCAAACGATTTCCCCCATACACAAGCACCTGTAATATTGCCCACAATGTGGGTCAGTACATCATCAATGTACTAGCGAGCGGTGCTGGCCCAACTCACCTAAGAAGACAACATTAAGTAATCATGTTATAGAATATTATTAACAATGGTCTTTCTCGTTGCCTTATGGTCAATTTCATGTTTATATCCGACAAGAAGTAAAGTATATAATTCTCATAGCCAACATAATTTAAAGCATACAGTTATCACCCTTTGTGATTCTTACCCACGGTCGTATAGCCATCCCTGTATATTTATAATACTTACTCAGTCTGCACAAGATATTGTTAGAATAATATCATAATTCAATATAATTGTCACCGTTCAGGTTATTCTTACCAACAGCCGACATCCTTCCCTGTAATTGAGTAATAACTTACTCTGCCTGCATAAGACATTATTAACACTGAACCTATCTATATGAAGGTCGCTGGCGATACGCCATCTTGGACCGTCTTCCAGGTACACAGTGCCCCTTACAGTGTGGGTAACTGGCCCCACTGAAGGTCCCTTATACCGATGCTAGTACGTCGACAGCAATCCTTCTTCCCCCTAGGATGAACCAGGTCCGTGGCCTCGGATTACCGTTCAAGGAACTACCTTGTCGATAAGTTGTCCATGACCATGAAAATATATGCAACTTATCTATAAAAAAACATATAATGCATGATAAGGAAAACTAAGTACTTCAGCCACCATTCTCATTCGTATTGCCATCTTTCTCATTCCAGGGTCTTAGCGTAATCAACATTCTACATCGGCGACAGGATAATAGAATGTTGTTACCCAATTCCTTTCCCATATCTTTGATACCATACATCTTTCCAACCGATACTCAATGTACTTACTGTCCAATTCTTGGGATTTAGCATATGTTTAGCATACTTCATCGAGCTAAGGCTCAACATACTCACTGCCCAAGTATTTGGGACTTTTCCTTCACCTTTCATGTAATTCATTTCAAAGCATGAAAGCATACAATTCATCATTGAGCAACAACAATTTACGGGTCATGTGATTATTTATCTTTCATTATCTTTTCGACTTTCATACAAGGTGTTATTCAGCGATTCAACGATTAACATAGAATACTATCCTTTTTATTAAGCATGAAGCTAAAGGAGCTTCGAAAGGTTAAACACTAATCACTTTTATAAGACGATTCCTGCCACGATTGCCTAGTCTTCCAAGCGATCCTTCGTAAAATCCCAAGTCCAACAAGGCTTCATCGAACCAACCATCCATCATAAGGCATCTTGCGGGTCAGGGCACTATAAATTTGAGATAAACTTATGTGAACCTGTTATCTTGCCTTGCACGAGCGCAACTCCAGGCTCGTGCGGCATTATGCCCCAGCGAGGACGATAATTTGGGTGAAATCTAGCGAGGACGAGCGATTTCTCGGGTCGGGGCGTGACAGTGTAGGTCGTGCTCTAACCATCGACGCGTGCTAGCCGCCGAGCCTTTCCTTTCTTCGCGAGCTCTCTTTCGCCTCTGGTAATCTCATTTTCCTTCCTTATGTTCCCAGGTTGCATATAGGATGGGACACCTCCTGTAATAGCAGATTTGGATGTAATAAATAGGTGATTCATTATGTGTTCTTGTTAGTATTGAAAATAGTAAATGGTTCAGTGTCCTAGTCTATTCATAAGTCAACATGTACAGCATGATGGTAGGTATGTGCATGATGGTGAGTTGTGCATATTGTTGAGAATGAGACCACCCTAGCGGCAACAGGTGGGTACTGAATAGGGAAAATGGTGTAAACCTACAGGCGGATAGTTGTTGTAATGCCCTGTCCTGCTCAGTTCAATCGGAGGAATCAAAATGCCAACGATGTTTGGACTTAGCCATGCAACGGCTTGCTCGAAGTCCCGCTCGGCCAAGGCAACTCCTCGCTCAGGTGGGTGGCTTCGGTGAACTTGCTTCTGCTTGGCCTTCACACTAACAAACTAGATGTTTTCAATGCACAAGTTAGGCTTAATAATAAAAGACACGAATATCCATATAGCTAAGGGAAAATCCTAATTTGGGTCAGATTGAGTTAGAATATAGAAATGACCCACGGTTGGCTTAGAAATATTGCACGACGTGCTTTCAAAATCGAAACTCGGTCCTTCGTCCCACGGCTTGAGAGAAAGAAAAGTTGGGCTATGTCCCCACAAGGCTATGAACTTAGCATAGTCATAGGTGTCGCACGATATAAGTGCTTGGTAAAGCATGTACCATCCCACTATCCAATATTTGGTATAGCATAATTGTCCCACAGTCTCAATGCACGTTTCCATGGTATAAGGCTTGGCATAGCCTTTGCTTGTCCCACGGGTTGAGCTGTTGTACGATTGAGTTAGACAAAGTTATACCACGGGCTATTAAAGTCATAGCAAGCACGGTCCCACAAATTCTACAGCTTGTTATAGCCACATAGTCCCACGGTCTCAAAGCTCATCATATGGAGTATAACTTGGACGGTAGTGTTGCACCGAACACAAGTTTGTTTAATGCACGAGCCACGGTTGGTTTCAATACAAGTATGCCACGGTCTATGTCACTGATATGGAACACGGTTGATTCAAGTTGAGTTTGGCGGGAGGGCTATCAAATAGTCAGTCCTGAATTAAATAAAATGATATAGTAACATGGAAAATACTCACGACCGTGGTCGTCGAGGCAGTCTCTGATTTTGGTCTCTAACGTAGTACTAAAAAGATGGTAACACTGGAAAAATGATGACTGTATAAGACGGTAGTTCGAGTCGAGTCTTGCATGATTATTGGACAACTTGTGCACAAGGGAACATTTCCTCGGATGGCCAACCTGGGGCCACGGGACCGTTCCGACCTAGAAGAAAATACGGTATAGCTGAGCTGGGAGTATCGCTTAGGTTATTTGAGAACTTTCAGCGGGGTTCACTACTTGCGCTGAAATGGTCGCCGAATAACAAAGCTATAAGTCCAGGATAGCTTGTGGTGCTAGTGACTCTTTCAAATAGATGAGTCGACATAATGGCGGCGATTTGCGTGCATGCCTTTGGATTGAGTCGAGTATTGTGCGAACGATAACAATGAGTCAAGTTAAATGTGTGCACGATTTGTAACCCAATGTTTGTGCCTAATATTTGGCTATAACGGAGACACCGTAGTTCAACATAAAATGTGGCATCAGAAGGCTTGAGTCAGTGACACTAAGTTCACACGTCTTGATTTAGTCAGTTGATGATTGAAATAGGAAAGGTCGCGAGGCGGCAATATGGTTAAGTCACACTGAATTGCGAGGCACGATCTCAATATGGATACACAAACAGAGCTATCATACGACCCTATTGTTGTGATACGAAGTTTGAGCAAGTTAATAAGTAGTGAGGTACTGTATCGATTATGTTACACGAAGGAGTTTATGGCACGACCATGTGATTGAGTCTCAAAGTATGGGCCGAAGGGCAAGTACGAGTCAATACGTTGATGTTGTTGGCACGATAATAGTCTAGAGACACAAGATATGCCAGAAGTCCATGTTCTAAAACTGATCCTAAGACAAGATTAAAAAGACAATCGAAGGGTTATGTTGCACAAACTAAATGAACGTGTTAGTTTTGTATGGGTGGACGAGGAGCTCACACCACCAGTACGATTGGTACTGACCACCCAACAGTTTTTATGTGCAGGTTACAGGTATTTGCTCGTCGAGGTGGAGCTCGCTTGGACGCGCTGAGGCATGGAGTTTCTTGGCATTTCGAGGTACGCAGTTACATTGGAGTCTTCACCTATACTAGATATAATGTATAGACATCGCCTTTTCTAGCATCTGCTGGTTTGTTATGTTGTATTGAGAGATGAGAGAGAGCTTGAGCGACTTGTAATCTTGGCCTCGTGCCACATTTGTAATTATTGTTTCAGAATCAATAAAGAGTTATTTGTATGACTTATGATGTTTTAACTTTCTGTTGGCGGCATACTATTTATTCGATGTTTCTGCTTCGAGGCTTCTGTGCGATGACCCCATCACTTAGCTTGTAATCGGCCGTTATGGAACCCGTCTTGCATGAGCACAACCTAGGCTCACACGGCATCATGCCCTAGCGAGGACGATCGCTCTTCCGGGTGCGGGACATGACAGTTGTGTACCAGAGAGACCCATATAGCCATAATGCCATATATGGGAGGAGGGCTACTAAGGGTTGTATTTGATGTGGTGAATGCTCCTATGTGATTAACTAACCTATGTTATGGGGAGATAACAAAAGCTTAGGCTAGTTGGGTAGAAATAAGTCACCGACTCCTAAATGCTGCTGTTACTTATGACTAGAACAACTTTATTTCTTTTTTTTGATTTTATACATATGCATCTATGGTTGCAAGGGTTGTTCTAGCTATCATTGAAGGTAGGTTAATTAAAGAACTGAGTTTTTGAATTGAGCAGTACCTAGTAAGGCTCCAAAATAACTTAAAGAATGGAGTATAAAATAGACAAATTCCCAAATTGCAAATGTTACTGCACCTTATGGACTTGGATTGACTGTCACGACCTGCTCCCGAATAATTGGACACGCCCAACCTTCGTCGATGGACACGACGAAGTAAGCTGTACAACACTAAGGAAGTCACAATGTAAAGTAAACATCCACAACATCTATAAACGTCCCAGAAAATATTACTACAATCTACCAAGTCATTTACAATGTTATCCAGAGACAGATCTGGTAAAATAAAATATACAATAATAAATCTAAATATAATCTCTAGAAAATAAATGCTAAACAATCTAAGCAATGTACTAGATCCTGCAACTCCAATGATGATATCCAGCTTAAAATAGTCTCAAGCTCACCTGCAACGTTTCCTGTCAGGAAAAGAGCAAAGCACAATCCCGACATGAAACAATATACAATGTAATCTGAAATACAGAATACAAGGTGAAACCAGAATACGAGAACTGAAAATAAAACTAGGGTACCAGAAATGGAATGCAAAACTGAAGACAATAGACACGACGATCAATATGCAAAGACAATGAACACGATAATCAATGAATAAGACAATGAACACGACAATCAATACAAGTGTGACCTTTGAAATATTAACCTAATGTGTGACCGACTGAGGACCACAATTCATAATTCACAATTCTACAAGGTTCGGCTTAATCGTACGTGAGGTGTACGATTAGGCTATTCACAATACCTAGGTTGGGTGTGGTCACACACTAGTTAATATTTCTCCCAATCCCGCAATAACAATGACTCACAATACAATGAACAAGGTACAAGGCAATCGTGTATATCTCGTGTCCGATATGAAAACATGGCACATGAATGTAAGACAGAATCACAAAGTAAAAGCTCGAGTCGGTGTACTTGACTCGCTTTGGAAGCACGGGAGTAGTACTGCATGAATGAATGATCACCTGGTATTTGTACAATTTTGTTAGGGTTTGAATCATTAGCTAACTCTATCCATAAATTAGCTAATAAAGATACACTAGCTAATTATATTTTAGAAAATTATTTATAGATATATAGCTTGATCAAAATAATATTTAGTGAAATTACTTTTAGGCTATATTTTGCAAGAAAAACATTTATCAAAATATAACTATCCAATATATATATATATATATATATATATATATATCTATATATATATATATATATATATATATATATACATATATATATATATATTTTGTATATTTGTATATATATATATATATATATATATATATATATATATATATATATATATATATATATATATATATATATATATATATATATATATATATATACACAATAGATATTTTAAAGTATCTAACATATTTACTTAGAAGTGATACATATATAGGATATTCATTAATATATTAGTAAGAACAACATATAGATAACAAATTCTACCCATTTCCTCTTCACTAAAAATATAACCAAACAATAATTGAAAATGCTTTAATACAGAATAATAATGTAACACTATTAATAATTTAAAGAGGAATTAATACAAAAGGCTACAACAAAAAATCCCACTCAACATTCTATCCTTAATTCCTCAGCTCAGCCCAATCCTTAGACCCAGCCCAATTCTCAGCCCACTGCTTAAAAATCCTATTATTTCCAATATGCTCATAGCCCAACTCATGACCCAACATCCTTGCTTCCTAATATGTTTACTTCTCAGCTAATATTTCAATTTGGACCATCCATCAGCTTATTATGCAATATATTCTGAATATCAAAGCTTCTGGTTTACTAACCTAAATAATTCAACAGCTTAACCATTTAATTAAAACCATACAGAATAAAATTTAGCACAACACCATTGCTACTGAGCTGAAGCTCAAGCCCATCCCAGCTAACATGAATATAAATAACAATAGGGTGCCTTTCATAATTTGAAAGGTCAAATGGCCTTTCGAAGTTCGAAGTGTCAAATGGGCTTTCAAAATTTCAAACGACCAAGGCTATGTCAGCATCCATCTTCACAAGGAATGGATTGGTTTTGGTTTTTGAAATGTTATACTGACAGTCATTAAAAGCAGTAATCTCTCTCTCCATTCTCACTAAATCACCTCTCTCCTCACAATCCATTTTAGGAACTAGCCTAGAAACTCTCTGTCTCCACTTTATTTCAGCTGACACAATATTCTCAGCTCCTTCAACGAGCAGAACCCAAACTTTAGGGTTCGACTTCCCCAATTCTTCTTCTCTAATCACTCAGCAAACCCTAGCTCTCCATAACTCCTCACGCACAACCAACAACAAGAGAAAAAAACGAAGAAATATGAAGAACAAGGAGGCTCGAGTGAAGTAATCTGTGAGAGAGATGCATACCTAAGCATCGATCGATGATGTTCGTTCCTCCTCATGGTGGAGCTTAGGCGTTGGACGGCGCCGGTGACTTATCACGACGAGCGGAGGAGAGTTGACTGCGGCGGAGGCTTCACACACCCCAGATCTGACAAAGGAAATGGCTCAAGGCGAGACACGCTGTTCGAGGCAGCACCCCGCCCGAGAACGCATGAACCTAGGCAGTGCTCTGCTCGAAGCAAGGGTGCGCGGCTCAAGAAAACAGAGGCGGTGGCTGGGTTGTTGACGGCGATAGGGCGGTCGTCAGTGGCTTCAACCGGCACGTCGACGACTTGATCGTTGTCTCCCTTGGGTGGCTCGGTAGTGTCGATGTGGTGATCGAGATCTGGACATGGCGAAGCTACTGCAAGAACAGCGAGATCCGGTGGCTCTCCGTTCTCTGGCGGTAACTCAGGCCACGATGAGGTGGCTCCTCGAGTCTCGAGGGGCTCCACCCCGATCGAAGGGTCGGCGGATCCCGATCTGGTGCGGCTCTTCTTGCTGGCGAGGATTGAGGTGACTTGGCCGTCGGTACGACAATGAAGGTTCGGTGAAGGAACTCTGGTGATGTGGAGAACTTCTAGGGTGGAGTGGTGGCGGTCGGTGAACTCGCCGCGGCGACGCACGACCCAGGAACGGCCAGTGAACAGTAGAACAGTGTACAACGATGATGTGATGTCAGTGTACTGTGTGCCTAGGACTCTATGTCAGTGATGAGAATTTATAATAAAATATATGGGTGTTCTCCAAGAAATGACAGTGGCAGTATCTGTAAATAGTTATAGATCTGAGGACTTTTAGCATAACTCAATAAGAGATTCCTAACAAATTCAGTTATTAACTAAACCAGCCTCTGGATTAACCATAATTAATAATACCAAAATAATTAGGAAACTAATTAACAACTTTATAATTTAGGCATTAAGAGAAAAGAGAATCTTTACTATAGATGTCCTGCTAGCAGGAATCAAGTCAACTGATTAACTAAAAATAACTTCAAGCGTATCACTATTAATCAACATTGGTAAAAAATCAAAGTACCATTTAATTATCAATAATACATTTAGATCAAAACACGATTTGAATATTTAATTAATTAGACAATTATAATTTGAAACTAATAACCACGATTTCTATTAACAATATTTAAGAATAGATTATAACAAAAATCTAATATTTATAAAACTAAACAATTAATAAGGATATCTCTTTAAAACCAATTGTTATATAGAAAACAATATTAGACTCCCGAATAGAAATCTAAAAATTTACCAAAAAATGATTTAGGAAGTTACAGATCTACCCCTCTTACAAAAATTTCGTCCTCGAAATTTCAAATAGCACAACAACCACCATTAAAATTGTTAAGGCCTATCATCAATTTAAGTACAGCTAAAAAATGTTTTAGACAAAATATAGTACCAAAACGATATCTTCATAATTAAATTCTTAAAAAAAAATCTTTTAAGCATAACCATTGCGACTACGACAAAAAATTTAAATCACTTAAAAATTTATTTAGTTTGATAAGTGTTAAAATACAATGACTAGGGAAATGTTACTTCTAAGAATAAAACAAGACATTTAAAAAAAAAATTAAAATATGGGACCATAAATAAATATATGCAATACACTAAATCAGATAATGAAGAAGATTGGACTAGCAGATATTAAAGAAGTGTCCTAATAAATTTTTAAAATAAATCAAGAGAAAATGGAATCAATAGCTGAGATTTCACATAAGGTCAAGATAATTTTTCTGATAAAATTGCCAATGGAAATAAGAGATCAAACATGGTGTATAATACGGATATAATCTCAATAGTATCAGGAAACTATACATATTCGAAATCACTTTGCATAGAGTTCCTGTCCCGCTAGTGTAGTGTACATCTGACTGCAGTGAACTTTTGGCTCAATGTCTCAAATAGTAATAAATTACCGAATATTTCTTTCAACTTTATCCATGTTTATCGGAGGAAACTCAAGAGATTAAAATTTTAGGATTTAGGACATAGCCTCAACAATATCCGAGAACCTATAAGTACATGAAATTACTTCGACTTAGAGTTCATGCCTCGCTAGTGAACAGCTAACTGCAGTGAACTCGTGATCTCCATAATCCAGATAAATGACTGCAGTGCGCATCTGCCACGTCATAGTAGGTCATCGAATACTATCTCAACTTTATCTACAGAAATTTCAAAGGAGCTACTGAAAATTGAAATCATGATAGAAGATGAAGTTATCTGTTCTCTAAGAAATAAGAAGTTTATAAAAAAATAAGTTCTAAAAGTCATAATCATGATGGAAAATGATGTAAGTATCTGCTTTTTAGAGAACAATGATTTTTATAAGAAACAAACAGTAAGACAAATGACTAAAAATAAAATCTTGAATTGAAAACAATCTTGAATAACAATAAGAAAATTTTAGAAAAATTCCACATGCTAAGAGAAAATCTAAAGGCAGATCAAATATTAGTAATCAAATAGTTATACTAGCAAAATGTATATCGGAAATAACCTCAAAAGTTTCAAGTGCAAGAAAATTGATAACCTCAGTGTTGCGTGTCTAAACTACCATGCAAAACAGAAAATTGATTAGATAGGCCTAAGTATAGGATAATAAGCAATTTTTAGTAAAACTATACCCATAACTATTTTCCACGGGTCCTATGCTGTGATGAGTTTTTCTTAGCTTCGCTGGTCCCTCAGTAGCACTTTATAACCTAAGTACCATTAGGACAGACCTGCATAGACCACCACTAAAAACATGTCACGACCCGCTCCCGAATAATCGGACGCGAGTCAGACACGCCCAGCCTTCGTCGATGGACACAACGAAGTAAGCTGTATAATACTAAGGAAAACTCCAAGTCACAATGTAATGTAAATATCCACAACATCTATAAACATCCCAGAAAATATCACTACAATCTACCAAGTCATTTACATTGTTATCTGCAGACAGATCCGATAAAATAGAATATACAATGATAAATCTAAATACAATCTTCAGAAAATTAATGCTAAACAATCCAAGCAACGCACTAGATCCTGCAACTCCAATGATGATATCCAGCTCAAAATAGTCTCAAGCTCACCTGCAACGTATCCTGTCAGAAAAAGCGCAAAGCACAACCCCGACAAGAAACAATATAAAATATAATCCGAAATACAGAATACAAGGTGAAACCTGAATACGAGAACTGAAAATAAAAATATGGTACCAGAAATAAAATACAAAACTGAAGACAATGGACACGACAATCAATATACAAAGACAATGAACACGACAATCAATGTAAGTGTGACCTTTGAAATATTAACCTAATGTGTGACCGGCTGAGGATCACAATTCACAATTCACAATTCTATAAGGTTCGGCTTAATCATACGTGAGGTGTACGATTAGGCTATTCACAATACCTAGGTTGGGTGTGGTCACACACTAGTTAATATTTCCCCCAATCCCGCAATAACAATGACTCAAAATACAATGAACAAGGTACAAGGCAATCGTGTGTATCTCGTGTCCGACATAAAAATATGGCACACGAATGTAAGACAGAGTCACAAAGTAAAAGCTCGAGTCGGTGTACTTGCCTCGCTTTGGAAGCACGGAAGTAGTACTGCATGAATGAATGATCACCTGGTATTTATACAACTTTGTTGTGGTTTGAATTAATGATCATTAGCTAACTCTATCTATAAATTAGCTAATAAAGATACACTAGCTAATTATATTTTAGAAAAATATATATAGATATATAGCTTGATCAAAATAATATTTAGTAAAATTACTTTTAGGCTATATTTTGCAAGAAAAACATTTATCAAAATATAACTATCCAATATATATATATATATGTATATTTTTATATATATATATATATATATATATATATATATATATATATATATATATATATATATATATATACACACACACACAATAGATATTTTAAAGTATCGAACTTATTTACTTAGAAGTGCCACATATATAGGATATTCATTAATATATAAGTAAGAACAACATATAACAAACAATAATTGAAAATGCTTTAATACATAATAATAATGTAACACTATTAATAATTTAAACAAGAATTAATACAAAAGGATACAACAAAAAATCCCACTCAACATTCTATCCTTAATTCCTCAGCTCGGCGAATCCTTAGACCCAGCCTAATTCTCAGCCCACTGCTTAAAAATTATATTATTTCCAATATGCTCACAGCCCAACTCATGACCCAAACATCCTTGGCTTCCTAATATGTTTACTTCTCAGATAATATTTCAATTTGGACCATCATCAGCGTATTATGCAATATATTCTGAATATCAAAGCTTCTGGTTTACTAACCTAAATAATTCAACAGCTTAACCATTTAATTAAAACCATACAAAATAAAATTTAGCACAACACCATTGCTACTGAGCTGAAGCTCAAGCCCATCCCAGCTAACATGAATATAAATAACAATAGGGTAGCCTTTCATAATTTGAAAGGTCAAATGGCCTTTCAAAATTCGAAGGGTCAAATGGCCTTTCAAAATTTCAAACGACCAAGGCTATGTCAGCATCCATCTTCACAAGGAATGGATTGGTTTTGGTTTTCGAAATGTTATACTGACAGTCATTAAAAGTAGTAATCTCTCTCTCCATTCTCACTAAATCACCTCTCTTCACAATCTATTTTAGGAACTAGCCTAGAAACTCTCTGTCTCCACTTCATTTCAGTCGACACAATATTCTCAGCTCCTTCAACGAGCAGAACCCAAACTTTAGGGTTCGACTTCCCCAATTCTTCTTCTCCAATCACTCAGCAAACCCTAGCTCTCCATAACTCCTCAAGCACAGCCAACAATAAGAGAAAAAAATGGAAAAATATGAAGAACAATGAGGCTCGAGTGAAGTAATCTACGAGAGAGATGCATATCTAAGCATCGATCGATGATGTTCGTTCCTCCTCATGGCGGAGCTTAGGCGTTGGACGGCGCCGGTGACTCATCACGACGAGCGGAAGAGAGTTGACTACGGCGGAGGCTTCATACACCCCAGATCTGACCAAGGAAATGGCTCGAGGCGAGATACGCTATTCGAGGCGGCGCTCCGCTCGAGAATGCACGAACCTAGGCAGTGCTCTGCTCGAAGAAAGGGTGCGTAGCTCAAGAAAATAGAGGCGGTGGCTGGGTTGTTGACGGCGATAGGGTGGTCGTCAGTGGCTTCGACCAGCATGTCGACGACTTGATCGTTGTCTCCCTTGGGTGGCTCGGTAGTGTCGATGTGGTGATCGAGATCTGGACATGGCGAGGCTACTGCAGGAACAGCGAGATCCGGTGGCTCTCCATTCTCTGGCGGTGGCTCAGGCCACGAGGAGGTAGCTCCTCGAGTCTCGAGGGGCTCCACCCCGATCGAGGGGTCGGCGGATCCCGATCTGGTACGGCTCTTCTTGCTGGCGAGGGTCGAGGCGACTTGGCCATCGGTACAACAATGAAGGTTCGGTGAGGGAACTCCGGTGATGTGGAGAACTTCTGGGGTGGAGTGGTGGCGGCCGGTGAACTCGCCGCGGCGGCGCACGGCCCAAGAATAGCCAATAAACAGTAGAACAGTGTACAGTGATGATGTGATGTCAGTGTACTGTGTGCCTAGGACTCTGTGTCAGTGATGAGAATTTATAATGAAATATATGGGTGTTCTCCAAGAAAGTATAGTGGCAGTATTTGTAAATAGTTACAGATCTGAGGACTTTTAGCATAACTCAATAACAGATTCCTAACAAATTCAGTTATTTACTAAACCAGCCTCTGGATTAACCGTAACTAATAATACCAAAATAATTCGGAAACTAATTAACAACTTTATAATTTAGGCATTAAGAGAAAAGAGAAAATCTTAACTATAGATGTCCTGCTAGCAGGAATCAAGTCAACTGATTAACTAAAAATAATATCAAGAATACTCACTATTGATCAACATTGGTAAAAAATCAAAGTTCCATTTAATTATCAATAATACATTTAGATCAAAACACGATTTGAATATTTAATTAATTAGACAATTATAATTTGAAACTAATAACCACGATATCGCTATTTTGATTATCTCTTTGCATTTGGTTATCCTCCTTGAACTTGATAATTGTATTCGTTCATTCTCCCTCGATATTGCTATTTTTGTTTATCGTCTCCTCCTACTACTTCGAAAAGACGGATGCTCGTGCGCGATGATTACCTCCAGGTGTATGTCTTCGTCAAGACAAAGAAGGCACACTTGATTGAATATTTTGTAAGAATATAGTTATCCATAGTAAGAAGGGTTAGACTAGATAGTTTTCCAGATGTTGAGCTAGAAAGAATTATTGGCCTAAGGTTTAGTGCAAGATTTAAACCTAAAACATAAGTCTAGAATTAGACAAAATCTACCCATTGCCTGAGTTAGAAGCGATTTAGAAGTATTGGTGGCTGGAAGGATTTACTGAATGCTAGAAGTTCAGGTACTATGCGATGATTTATGATAATGCACTATTAGATGTTAACGTTAGCTATAGTTCATGGTGATATTAGAGAACGTGTCAAGGACTTAAGAAAGTGAAAAAAATGAGGTTCTCACTTTGGAGAAGGTTATCTAATGTCATGATTAGATAATTTTTTACAATTACACTATGATGACTTAGATGGAAAAGAAGCAAATCAAGGAATACAACCTTAGGGAATGCATTGATCTAATATATGACATAAGTTAAGTTAAGGATTATGAAGAGGATTAACTGGGATGAAATAGTTGGTGACCTTGTACCTAGGACAAATCCTGAAGGTGGTAATGGGTATGAACTTTTACAAAGATAGTATCAGATCACAACTTGATTCAATTAGAGGTATACACTTGGGGGTATAAAAGGATGAATATAGGATGAAATTATGCTTATGGTTAGAAGAGATAAACACATATGGATAATACTATTTGGAAAACATATAGGGGTAGTACTATTTAGGGACGTTTGGTCAAAGGAACTAAGCGAATTAGATTGGGAATTAAAAAATAATACCAATAAAAGCTGATGGATAAAATGGAACTATAAAGAGAGCAAAACTCAACAAGAATTTATGAGGAGATTACTTATACGATAAAGGGAGAGGAAAGATGAAAAGAGAATTGTAATAGAGACGAATATTGATATAGTAGTACAAGGAAATTATTTTAGGATGGAACCTAGACTATGTGATAAAGTTTATACGGGAGTGGATTTACAAAGATCAAGTAGGGGGTAGAATTTAGCCGTAAGGCTTAAGCGAATGATGGACGAAACCTGTGGAAGAATTAGACAATAAGTTGGGAACCTAGTCATAGAAAAGGACAGTATTTTGGGAAACCAGAGATGTCCAAACTAAAGTAGGAGCATGAGTTTATAGGAACTGAAGGTCTAGATAGAAGAACTAGAGAATTAGGATTTTGTCTTTGGCCAAGTGTTTCACCTTAGAGATTTCCAGTCTTGTCGTGCTGGAGGAGGATGGAATCGGTACGCTTGTGCATCGACTACAGGAAGTTATACAGTAATAGTGAAGAACAAGTACCCTTTGTCGTGCATTGATGATCTATGCGACTAGTTGAGTGGAGTGCATGTTTTCTTGAAGATTGATCTCACGTCTAGCTACCTTCAGATAAAGGTTCAGAATGAGGATGTTCCGAAGATAGCCTTCCGGATGAGATATGGGCACTATGTGTTTCTAGTGATGCCGTTTGGTTTAACCAATGCGCCCGCAGTGTACGTGAACCTCATGAACAAGGTGTTTCATTAGTATCTGGACTAGTTTGTAGTAGGTTTCATAGATGATATCTTGGTATATTCTAAGAGCGGGCTGCGTGGGGCCCGTGCGCGCCCGCTCGATCCAACGGTCGAACGGGACGGGGCTCCCACGGGGCTCCTGATCCGCTCCACCCATATATATATATATATATATATATATATATATATATATATATATATATATATATATATATATGGGTGTTGTTATTAACACTCCTCAAATGTCATCATGCACTCCTTTTTAATTTTATATCATTCAAATTCTAAATCTATCCATACATTAAATTTGACATTAAATTGTGCATGCATGGAGGGAGGAATGCAGAAAAACATTTTATGAGTGCCATATATATATATATATATATTGAAATAGTAATACGTATATATATATATATATATATATATATATATATATATATATATATATATATATATATATATATATATATATATATATATATATATATATATATATATATATTGAAATAGATATATATATATATATATATATATATATATATATATATATATATATATATATATATATATCTATTTCAATATATATATATATATATATATATATATATATATATATATATATATATATATATATATATATATATATATATATATATTGAAATAGTAATACGTTTATAAATAAAAACAAAAATTGACCAATCATTACAAGCTTACTACTCCACAAAGAGGGCCAAAAAGCAAACCCAAAAAACAGTCATGCCTCAGTAAATGAGAAGATAACTTATCATCGTGACCATCACAAAGAATGCATTTGTAGCTGTTGCGTTGTACTCCAAATTTACTAAGTCTGTCAATAGTAAGCATGTGTGTATGTGTGTGTGTATATATATATATATATATATATATATATATATATATATATATATATATATATATATATATATATATATATATATACGATAACGAGAATTGTGTATATCATTGATGGTATTTAGGTTATGTATATCATTGATGGTATTGAGGCGTACAAAGATCGATATACGATAACTCGGGGGTGCTTTGACTGGACGAACGAGAATTGTGTTAAATGTTATTATTTGAATGGATTCTATAATTTGAGAATTTGATAGTATCGAATGTTTGGATGGCTTGAGTAAATAAACTTGGAACACGCATGAATGGATGTTAGTCAGACTATGCAAAATAAAAATGTTGACAAATTTAGAGGATGAATGAGTCGACGTGATTCGGTTGAATTGGATTTGGATGATCAATGATATAAGGATTGTTATGACTCAGAAACTTAGTAGGCGATCTTACGATTTTGCGATAAAAAGAGGCATGGACTGAAGATTAGTAGGACTGAGATTTGAGGTACGTTTTAAGTTGATGGATTTATGTATAAAATTGTATGAATTGAAAATTTTGGAATGAATATTGCGACTTGTGATTAATGATTATGACTTATGATTTGGTAGTCGATGTACATAAGTTCGAATTGGTGGATTATATCACATATGTTTGAGCAGTTGGACTAGGAAAATGGTTCTGATTGATGTTGTCGGTCATGTTATATTGAAGATTTTGGTTTGAGTAGATTTGTCCTAGGAATGGATTTGCTAAAGGACTCAGGCCCCTTGAACTGAATATTGCAGATACAAGTAGGAAAATATATGCTCGATGTTTAGAAATCAGAGTGAGATAAGCTTGGGTAGAAAACCATATACTATCAACTATAATTTGACCATAGGATTGGGGTGAGTGTTTTGATATTGGTTGCACGGAAAGGATGATCATGACTTTGACCTTGGCCTGGTGAGTTAGCCTAGCGGTTAGGCAGATGTCCCTGGAATTGGTGAAATCGACCTTAGTGAGAGTCACCTGGATAGATTATAGAGCTAGGGTAGCTAGTCTGTAGAGTTGAGACTTGAATTGAACAGAAGTTCTTAGGAGTTTAACGATTGATAGGATTTGATTTTATTGGATGGACGACAAAATTGGATATTGTTGTTGGATGTGTATATGGCTTACGATTGAAAAGAACAAGATGGTATCGAGGATTAGTCAGAGCAATTACGTATAGATGGTTTACTTTATTTGTGTTATAAAAGTAAAATTAATGGACAAAACATTGATGATGAGTTGACATGTTATTTTGAATCATGTTATCAAAAGAAATATTATTGGAAATGTGATCGTTTTAGTAGAAGGGCTTAGATTTTGATCAATCCGGTTTGAGGTAACATAGTGATTACATAGGCTGGATATTTGGGACGTCGATGTTGATGTCATTATTGATTGAGAGAATGAATCGAATATGTTGGATCGGATTTTCTAGTATGAAGAAAGTTGATGATTGTAGATGAATTTGTGTTTCGATGAAATCAAATGTGTTCTTTGAGGATGGAATGAAAGCAAAATTAGACTTGGTCAAATTTGGAACGATATTATCAGGAGTGAGATTGTATTTGGAAGAGTATAATCGAGTTGTGCATAATAAGAGACTTGGATTTCAATTGGGTGTTTTAAAGGTCTGAAAAGTTTCGGAAGATACAACGTAGGCGATTCAAACGTTAACTGAGAGATAGTGAATTTGGCTAGCGAGAATTGAGTATTGATACGTGTGATTGTGATTGAGGCATTGATGTAGTCAAGTTTGGAAGATCAGTTGGGAAACTGAGTTGAAGACTTAAAAACTTTGTTCGAATTTGATTGAGGGATAACACTGGGTTTCGATTAGGAGACGATGAGTGACTGACTTGGTTATGATTTTGATTCGGAACAATTGAGGATATCGCTTGATTGAGTTTTCCCTAGAGTTAAGTTTTCCATATATGTGGCGAGTTATAGTTGCCCTGTGTTTGAGGAGTGTCATCCGCACAAAGCGTAGTATGAATTAAGACAAAGGATTTTATGTTTAAGTTTGGGGATTTGGTCAGATTATTTGGAATGATATAGTTGTTCGATGTAGTGTCGTGACATCCGATACCAAATTAGCTAAGGCACAAGTGCGGCTTAGATTGAGGAAACAACTAGGAAGTCATGGTCGAGAGATCTTTAATGATGCCAAGTGAATGCAAGTTGAGTATAGAAGGATAAAGTTAATGAGTGTGTACTCAAAAAGTTTTGAGGACAAAACTTTTTCTGAGTAGTGTATTCTGTAGTGTCCCGCCATGCTCAGTTCAACAGGACGAATCTATGGACGCAATGTCGTTCTGACTTGGCTATATAGCGACTTGCTTGAAGTTTCGCTTGGTCGAGGCAACTCCTCGCTTAGGTGGGTATCTTCGATGAAATCGTCTCTGTTTCACCTTCATACTTAATAAATGGATGTTTTCTTACGCACTATGTATGCTAATAAAAGAGATGAATCCACATAGCTATGAAAATAATCTCGTTCAGTATTGTATTTTGGTAGAACTTGGAAATATTTAACTTGATGCTTAGATAAAAGTTCATGTTGGATTTTCAAATTGACACTTGGTCTTTCGATTCCACGACTTGGGTAAAGTAGAAGCATATTTGCTGTCACATAGACTATCGATGTGTTTTCATAGGCTATATGTTCCCATGGTTTTAAAGCTATTCAAAGCATGCACGTTTCCACAGTTTCAAAGGCTTGTCATATAAAGTATAATATGGGTTGTGGCAATTCATAGAATATGGTTTGATCAAGTTAAGCAGGAGGGCTATCAAGTAGTCATTCATGAGTTTTAGTCAAAAAGGTATGGAAGCATGAAAAAGTTCTCGGGACCATTTGTCACCTAGGCAGTCCCTGGTTTGGGAGCTGCATAGAGATGGAAACACTAATATGAGTAATGGCCTGAGCAGGATGGTACGTCGAGTCGAGTCTTGTGTGGTTATTAGACAACTTGTGCACAAGGGCCGGGTTCTTCAGACGATATCCTGGGGCTACGGGACCAATCCGACCTAGGAGAAAACGTAATAGTTGTGCAACGTTTTAGCACGGGTGATTCGATTTTCTTTATTAGGGCTCGCTACCCGCGCTACAAGGATCTATCTACGCCAAGCTATAAGTCTACGAATAGTTTGTCATGCTAGTGACCTTCATATAGATTGAGTCAATGTACTTACGACAATCCGCGTGGATGCTATTAGATTGCGTCTAGAAGAGAATGCACGATACGCAACATAACTTTTGAGCCTAAGATTTGGCTTATACTGAGTCACGTGGTACGAGTCTATGGTTCGATAGCGTAGCACTGAGTCTTTATGATTTAACTAAATTTTTGTATTAAAACAAGGAAGGCCGGAAGGTAAGTATGAGTAAGTTTCATAATGTTGCGAGGCACGACCATGATGTTGTTACACAAATGGGCTTTAGCTTAGAAAGACCACTAAAATCATAATGCGCACTCACTAATATAACGTATTGGTTTTGTATGGATAGACGAGAGGCCTCCCCACTTTTATGCCCCAATTTTGTAGAATTGATCATCCTCGCTTGGGCGTGATGCTGCACGAGCCTAATTTGTGCTTGCGCAGGGCACTACAATAATCGCCGATTCTACAACTAAGCGACGAGGTCGTCGTACAAAAGTCATAGAGAAAAAATGTTGAATAACACAAGTTGTATAGAAATAAAATCATCTTTACTGAATAATCAACAAAATTACAAAGGCATGAAGCCAAGATTACAATCACTCATGCTAAATTTCTCTCAAATTGAAGGTCACTCTACTTTCTCTCATTCTCTCAATATAATAATATCATGTCCGAAGGCTTACAACTTGTGTATGCTACAGAAGGCAAAGTCCATACATTATGCCCCGTATAGGTGAAGACTCACTCACGACCGCACACCTCCAAACGCTAAGGAACTCTTTGCCTCGATGCGTCCAAGCGAGCTCCACCTTGAATGAGCAAGTACCTAAAACCTACATGAAAACTGGTGGGGTGTCAGTACCAACCGTGCTGGAGGAAAGCATCCCGTTCACCCATACAAAACCAACACGTTATTTTAGTGAGTGCAACTTAATCTTTTGTGGTCTTTCTAATCTTTTCTTAGGATCAGTTTCATGACATAAACTCCTAGTCTACTTAGTGATGCAACGCACAGTCGTGCCATAAACTCATTCGTGTATCAATATGGAGGTCGTGCCTCGCAACATAGTATAATTTGCTCAATACTCGCCTTTTGGCCTTCCCCCATTTCATCGTGTAATTGGTTCAATCATAGATTTGTGAACTTAGTGTCAACGACTCAAAACACGACACCACATCTCGTACCTAAGCACGTGTTTCATCATAGACAAATCTTAGGCTCTATACTTTTGTTGCATACTGTTACCCATTTCTTATCGGGCTTACACTTATTGACTTATTCGTGCCGTGCATACACTGCTTGACTTACTCGTGCTGAGCATACACTTCGTCGTGCATAGACTTTTTGACTCGTTCGTGTCGTACATACACTTTTTGACTTATTTGTACGTGCATACACTTCTTGACTCAATCTAAGGCATGCACACAAGTTGCTACTTTCAATTCGACTCAAACTATATGAAAGTTCCTGGCACCACAAGCCACCTTGGACTAATGTAAAGACGTAAAGGCTTCATGTAAGAGGCACAGAATCCCTCAAAGGTTCCAAAATACTTTTATCAGTAGCCCGCTCTTCAGTGGTCAGTTGCATGCCCACTGAAGGTGAAGTGCCTCGTCCCTACATCGTTCCCCGTTTTCCGTCCACGGGTGCGCGAAAAAGGAACACTATCGCTATCGATTTAATCGAAATCGATAGATCGGAATCGATTGAACGAGACCAATTGAATTAGGATTCTGTCCTCGTTATGGAATAGTTTCTTCAGAATCAAGTCCCATATTCAGTGGGTTGTGCCTCGAGGATGGACTATGCGGCTGACTCGGGAGAGACCTGTCGTTGCTCTGCTTTTCATGCTGCTCTTGCTTCTTTGGCTTTGGTTTTCTGAATTGTGATTTCGTGAATATTTTTGATGGTTTTCATGGCTTGTGTTCTTCGAATTTCACATTTTTTTTATCAAACTCATTGAATAGCATAGTGTTCTGACCAGTTGCTTATGCGATTTTAGGTGATTGCATAGGCGTCGTCTAAGCGCAACCAACTAGTTTCTCGCCTCAAGAAAAATTGAGGTGAGTGGCTGACCTCCTTCCCCTCGACCCTCCGGTTCTAAAGCTATCACAAACACAAATGAGAATACTTGTCTTATAGTATTGAATCAATAAATTATTGCATGATTCCTCACGAACACTTGCTATAGAACTAGTATAACATAAAACTGATGCATGCTTTCTTATGCCATATTTACTATAGATCTGTGCAAAATGAAAGACTGAATCGATTAATGAATGTTGCAACGATAAGATGTCGTACATTAAAAACTGGCTAACTCTCAAATATTTCATAGACCATGCTTAAACAATTAATTTTAGTCTAGCACGGTCATGGACAACTTGTCTATAAGGTTTCGCTTCCTCGAACGGCAACCCAAGACCACGAAACCATTTCGACTTAGGAGGAATGCAAGATAGTTGTGTTGGATGCTAGCATGGGTCATTCAGAACTTTCAGTAGGGTTAGCTATCCACGCTGGAAGGGTCGTTGACTCGACCAAGCTATACGTCCAGGATGGCTTGAATCGCCAGTGATCCCCACTTGCACACTTTTTATAAGCTTTTGTTATAAATCTGACAGGGAAAAAATATGGTAAGTTACGCTGCAACGGCACGCTCTGTCGTAGGTAAGATTTATCGTAGTTATGTCATATTGCCTATCGAATGCTTGCATGAATTGATTAGGATGGCTAGAAAGTTTACAAACTATAGATGCTTATCCACATAACTTCTTGAACAAATGAGAGCTTGGGTTTAAATTAGCCACCCACCAATACATGTGATCATACTAACCCTCATTCTTCACTGGTGCTACGAATCAAGTGGAACGTGCCAACTAGCAAGGCAACGTTCGTGTTTTGATGCTTCATCCACGTGTCGAAGACCTTACTGAACCCTTTTGAAGACTCTCCAAGAAGATGTCGTGACTCCCTACCTTTCTAGATGGTTTATAAATGTTGCTTGTACAAAAGGATGCAATGTATGGAACGACTATCTCATCATCGTTCGTTTTGAGTCAAGTTTGTAAGCCCGTGCGGCATCAAGTTGTAATCGAGTTATATAAATGATATTCATTATCAATAAAGTAAAGTTTCTTATGTATCTTATGAGTTGTTCAATTTCTCTGCGTACTCTATTAGATGTGTTTCGGATAACCTTATGACTATGTCTTGTGCGATCGCAACTTAGGTTCGCACTGCATTACGCCCAGGGGACGATTACCGATTCTACAAAATCAGGACATGGCAGAAGGCCTGCAATACCTGCAATTCCTCCTAGGCCGACACGAACCCGGTGCCCCAATGATCGTTCGAGGAACCAATACCTTGTACTCAAGTTATCCAATGACCATGCAAGACTCGACTCAACTTGCCATTCTTAGTACCCTTTCTCATCTTTACTTTCATAATTTTGCTCAGGTCCTGAACCAGATACAGCCTCGACGATCTACAGTCCTGAGCACTTTCAATGTTTCTATCTTCTTTTTGACTCAAACCCAAGAATAGCTATTTGATAACCCTCATGCTTAACTTGACCCAACCGTGATTCGTATAGTGCCACCAACTAAGTCATACTTTATATGTCAAACTTTGATATCGAAGAAAATGTGGCTATAACAAGCCGTGGAACCGTGGGATCATGCCTGCTATGACATCAAGTTAATATCCCATGTCATAACTTGTTTCACTCAAAATGTGAGGTCGAAAGACTAAGTGCCAACTATTGAAAACCATCATGGAGAACATCTACGCAACATGTTGACACTTTTCAATATTCTACAAATATACTTGACTCGATGGAATTATTTCTTTAGCTATGTGGGTTCATCTCTTTTATTAACAAACATACTCAGTGCATGTGCAAACTCCATATTATTAGTGTGTACTCAGTGCATGTGCAAACTCTATATTATTAGTGTGAAGGCCAAGCTGAGGCAAGTTCATCGAAGCTACCTACATGAGCGAAGAGGTGTCTCGGTCGAGCGGGACTTTGAGTAAGCCGTTGTATAGCCAAGTCCAAACGCCGTTGCGTTTCGAATCATCCGATTGAACTAAGCAGGGCGGGGTACTACACCCACCAGTGCATTCAATGTGCAGATATCCCTATAGTTACTTTGCATGTTTCAGGTGGTAACTCATTCAGCACGGAGCTCACTTGGACGCATCGAGGCATATAGTTCCTTGGTGTTTTGAGACGTGCAACTACGTTGGAGTCTTCGCTTATACGAGACATAATTCATGGACAGCGCCTTCTTCTAGTTGTAAGCCTAAGGTATAGTCTTTTGTATAGAGAGATGAAAGAGAGCTGAGTGATTGTGATTCAAAGAGAGTGTGAGCTTGAGGGATTGTAATCTTGGCCTTATGATGTTGTAATCTTTTGTTTCTATATTAATAAAGTATGATTTGTTCTTATACATCTTGTAGTTTCAACTTTTTTTGCTCGGAACTACTGTGCGACGACCCCGTCGCTAAGCCGCTCAATCGGTCATTTTGGTATTCGTCTTGCACGAGCCAACCTAGGCTCGCACGAAATCACGTCCTAGCGAGGACGATCGGTTTTGCAAAACCAGGACGTGACAATCCCGGACTATAGCTTGGTTTAGATGGTGATCCTTTCAGCGGGGGTAGTGAGCCCCGCTTAAAGTTCTCGAATTACCCGTGCTAGCTTCCAGCATAGTTATCGTGGTTCCTCCGAGGTCGAATCGGCCCCATACATGACCCCAGGATACCGTTCGAGAAACCAAGGAGAGACTAAAGTTAATTACTCAAGCATGGTCTACAAAACGATAAGAAACTTGACTTTTCTAGTATTCTACTATCATTTGAGCAAATCAATAGCATGTACCGCATTTTTGTTGCAACATTCATTCATCGATTCAAACTCGTTCAAACTCTACTTTAACACAGTTCTATAGCAGGCCTATAATAAGTAAACATGTAGCATTCTTACGATTTACAGTTCTATAGTAGACATATCATAAGTAAGCATGGACAGTGTTACAATTTACATTTCTAAAGGAAATAAGGATGCAATATTAAGTCTTCGCTTCTATATCTAGCATTTTAGGTTATTGGAATTGTAGATTGATTAGAGAGCAAGTAAAGGGGAGAAGGGTCAAGCCACTCACTATTGGAGAATTCAACGAGAGAAAGAGGTCTAATACACAATGTGTTGCCTACACAATCACCTGCAATCATATTAACAAAGGATCAATACTCTTCCCTTTCACTCGAAATGATAATTAAGCTGGGCTTTAATTGAATGGAGATAGTAAGGGTGACCGAATAACTTAATAAAAAAATAATATTATTGGCTTTGGAAAGTAACTTAGAAAAAATATGTATATATATCGACCTATAGTGGAATCAATGGTATTAACTATTCTACGGGTTTTAAGAATATTATAATTGGTCTGAGGAAAATTTGAATTGCAAGTTGTAAAAACCAACAAGGGAATTTGAAATGGTTCGCCCAAGTGGCTAATAATATTAGATAGGTTTGCTAAAAAAGAGTCAAAACTCTAAAATAGTAATGGGTATATTCCTTAAAAATAAAGGAGATAGGAAAAAGATAATTCTTCGAAAATCAAAAATTGAAGTCACGACTTTATACCTCTTTTCATGCATTCATGAGAAGATGTATCAGTAACACACATAGTAAATACCTATAATCATACAATCGGCCTAAGCTGTGAATGAGCATTCATATATCATAGTCTAACAGATTCCCCAATAGTACACTATGGCCTAAGTACTATTAGGATGAGACCTGCATGGGCCACCACTAAAAAAGTTATGTCCCTCTCTCAGATAACTGGATACGAGTCGCACACGTCCAGCCTACACTGTCGTCGAGAAGCTACGCCACCGACACCAATACCGCCATCACCATGGCCACGATGTGCTTGAGCGTGATGGAGTCCGTTGGGAAGCGTCGATCCGCGGTGTAAACCCCCCTAATTTCTGTTTGCAAAAACAAAAGTTGATCTTTATTTCACAAACTTTGTAAGAAGATTACAAGAATTCTGGGAAAGTACAACTATAGGAATCCGATCTGAATGACGATCGCTTTATCCCTTGGACGATGTGAACTTTGAAGACGATAGCCTCTGAAGATTGCAGCAGCACTTTGGCAAGAACTCCTGATCTCTGGTGATGATTCTGATCTCTATGTATGTGTGTATGATAATGAAGGCTTGAAACTCTATTTATAGAGTTCTAAAAATAACTAACTTTTAGTTATTCTGAGTTGTGCAGGATAGATTGTGCAGACTTTGGATTGCGCAAGCAATGAACTGCGCAGGCAGTTACTCGATCGTGGACCATCTGTATGTGATGCGTGGTATTGTTTGATTGAAATACGCTTGATCGTGTACAGACGGTTGCCACATGGTGAGTAATTGATGGCATGAAGGCCACGTGTACATTTGTCAGTTGTCTTGATGGAGTACGCCACCTGAATTGTGCTGGCTTCAAATTGTGCTGGGATGGACCGCGCTGTAGAGAGTCTGGCCGATTGCGCTGCATGTACAGCTGTCCTCGAGTACTGTGCTGCACGATAAATGAACAGTTTCCTCGTTCTCCGTGCTATCAGTTGTCAGAAGATCTGATTCTCTGTCAGGTAATGATGACGATGCCACGTCAGCTTGCGCACTTGGATGAGTACGCAGTTCAGCCTGCGCAATCGAGTTGTTGCACAATCTGTCTCCTGCGTAGTTCACTTGATGGATGCACAATTTGATTTTTATGACTTCTTTGATGGGTGCAACTTGATTTTTAGGACCTACAAGACCCCCTTCAAAGTTTTCGAAGTTTGAAAATAGTCAAAGCTTCGAAATACTTTGAATTTTGATTTTAAAATCAAGTTGCGCAAGTAATGACTTTGTCTGCGCAACTGGAGGAGTCAGCTTCCATTTCTTCGGCGCAATCCGAGGCGACCGTTGCTCTCGAAAAACTATAAATAGTTCTCCTCTTCCCTTTTGTCATTCTTTACTTGTTTTCACTTTGTTTGAGAGAGAAAAATTCTCGAGCCTACTCCGACTCTCTTCCTTCTTCTCCGTCGACTTCAAATGGCTCCGAAGCATTCCGCCGCCGACAAGGGCAAAGCCCCTGCCGAGTCTTCGGCTCATGCTGCGCCATGCATTTCACGACACGAAGTTGGTCACCCAACATTGCAAGGTAGTCACTCGATCGAAAAACCCTTTTTAGGGTTCTTCGACATGATTGAATCCCTAAACCTATCTTTTTTTAGAGATTTGGTTATACTGTGCCGTCCTGTTTAGGGTTTCGGTTGCACAAACCCAATAGTTTTCATTTTTATGAAGACTATTTTCTTGCGCAATCGGTTGGAAAGCGCTGGTAAAAGTCAGCGCAATCTGCTGATTTGCGCAAGGCTGTCCAGCGCAAACTGATGCTTTGCGCAAGTTATTCTGGTGGCTTGTGCAAGTGGATGAGTTGGCGCAACTGGACAGTTTGTGCATAGAAGCTGTTGTTGCGCAATCTGATGTTTTACAGACAGCGCAATCTGATGCTTGCACAATTTGCTGATTTTTTGGATGGAATCTTTGATTTTACTTGTACTAAATTCCGTCTTTCTGTTTGATGCAGTTAACATCAGAGAGGACCCAGAGTATAAAATCTTTGCAGGGACCCTTGCTGAACCAGAGTTTAAGGAAGATTTGTCCCATGTACTATTTTTCCAATATGCTCTGCCATCTTTCCGTCAAGCCATCTTGGTAGCACAGGACAATGAAACTTTATTGAGTCTAATGAATGGGCAGCCTCTGCAGACTGCCGATGCCATTACTCATAAGAAACTCCTGTTCTTATTTGGCGAAGCTATTGACAAGAGTTCTCAGTCGAGATCCCGTGTTGAGCAGAGACTCTTCCAGAGAAAGGAGAAAATAATACTGTTACCGGACATTGCCAGATGCCTCCCTCTAGCCCGCTATGCCCATGCGAGCCATCCCAGGAGGATGGACTGGGATATTACCCCTCTCCAGCAAGCAAGAACAGGCAATATTTGTGTAAAGAAAGGACCAAATAACAGGGATATGTTCTATAGCTCCTCTGAGCGTCATAGTACCCTGCTCAGAGGATTGAAGCCTGGCTGCATCCCTCCAGAGAACTCCTCCTTGCTGCTGCCGGTGAGGACGCCGATCTTTGCTAATGAATATGCAAAGGTTGAGGGCAGATACCCGGATCAGGACATCCGGTTGACAGGTCTGGTGAACCCAGACAACAAAAGATGGAACTGCATAACCAATTGGATATTGGTTCAGTTTGAAGACAAGCTCAAAGAGATAGAGCTATATCAGGCGGTATACGCTACCGTATATGGATTCCTCCCAAACCCTCATCTGTTTCTGGACTTGGCAGAGAGGTACAATTTTAGGACATGGACATTCATGACACCCTGCGGGGAGATTGGATTAGCGCTTCATGAGAAGAAATACATCTCGTGCTTACCAATGGGAGACTTCCCTTATGAGGAATATGTTCCAACAAATGACGAGTTAGACCGACTTCGTCGAAAGAATGCAGAGATGGTGGCCGTTTTTGAAGAACTACTGTGCCACTACAAAATTTGCTCCATGTACTATAAGAGCGGTTCTTCCGGTACTTGTTATTCATTAAAGTGGTTGCCCTATCTTTTCCTTAATCACATCATCGAGAAAAAGAATAAGGATCATGATACGTGCAACCCAACCTTCTTCCAACCCCTCAGCCACAGTGAAGTGATAAGATTGATGGAAGAAAACAAGAAAATGGATATCAAAGTTAATGACGAACTTCAATACCCTTCATTCAAGACTGGAGTTTTTATTGAGAGTTTTATGAGAATGGGCTACAGGCCCATGTCAAAGGAAGCCCAGCTGGCGGGTTTCCTGATATATTGGCTCCGACGCTTCGTCGTACCCGGAGCAAGCGCCGTGGATCGCTTCCACCGCGGCGTGCTCTTTGCTGCTGCCCGGTTAGTCTTTGGCTACCGGATGGATCTGCTGTCGGCGATGACCTGTAGAGTGAACGCGGGTCTTCGTCTTTATGTTGAATCTATGCTCAAATGTAAAGGTGAGAAGGAGAACTTCCCTCGGCTGGAGTTGCCTTACACCTATTTATTCGAATGGTTACTTCTGCACCATCCGTCATTGATGAACCCTGACATAGGAGCAGTCGGCGGTAGCTATTTGCGGAGATTCTCCCGGAGCAAGTGGATATACACTAGTCTGAAAGATTGCAGACGTGCCTTGAACCTTGGAAAGGGGTAGAATTTCTATTGCGTTGCCCCTCCAACCGGCTATGAACATATGTCGACAAATCTAGTTGACCTTGGGAGGCAGCCGTTGGGTCGGGCAGCATTTGATTGGCTGAGGACGATTAGGCCATCATACTTGGTGTATAGATTTGAAGATGAATGTTTCTTAGAACCATATCTGCCAAGCCGCTTTGCTCGTCAATTCGGCTACGACCAGTTCCACGTAGGCAATGCTATAACTTGCCTGCAAGAAAAGGGGTATCTGATTGATGGTGCCAGAGCATGGGCTTATTACAATGCTCGAGACACAAGGACAGTGTTCTCGATGCCGACCAAGAGTGATTACGGCCCCCGGATGTTATACACATATTCGCTTTTTTACACAGCAGCGAATACATTCGCCGAGAACTTCAGCCTTGTAGATAGCTTCGCGACGGCGACGCGTTTGAAGAAGGGAGCAACTGTTATGCTAGCTCCAGGTAATGACGAGCAGCATGAGCCAGTGGATGATCCGTTGGAAGCCTCAAGGGAAGCTAACTTCCCTGAGGAGGTCAATGAACTACTGCGAGTTTTCTTGAAAGTGGTCAAATCTCCAACCAAGGAAAGAAAGAGAAGGATTAAGGAACCTTCTTCTCCGGTTGCAAAGAAGAAACTTATCTTAGATCCATTAGAGAAGGTCACCACCAGGTCACAGTCTCGCCAACTGGCCGAGTCGACCCAAAAAGAAGAAGCGACTGCGCCAACCTCTCTTCTAAGGCAGATCGATGTAGTAGATGTGGAGAGTCCAGAGAGACCTCTTCATAAAAAAAAACTGGCCTCCAGAAGAAGAAAGAGGGTGATCACTCCTCCGAGACAAATCTTGTCCTCGATGGTGGCCAGTGCTGTAGCTGGAATAACCATGTCATCCCCTACACCTGCCCCCGAGCCTAGGCAGGAGACTCTTTCTCCAGAACAGAGGTACGAGGTTGAGCAGAGGGATGATGAAGCTGAGCAGAGGGATGAAGCTGAGCAGAGGGATGATGAAGATTTGGGATCCCCTTCTCTTACGGTGAAAACTACCCAGCTTCCTGCTACACCAGGAGCGCTCCGTGAAGAAGAAGATCGTCTAATGATTGAAGCTCTAAATGATTACGACTTCGGTCTGCAGGATGATGTCGATCAAGCCGCTGCCATAACTGCCAGCGAGGAAGCACCACAGGATAGCATAAGCAATGAAGATACATCAACAGAAGGTGTTGATGATACATTAAATCCCGAAGAGGGCACTGATGTCCATATGTCTCCCGAAGCCATAGACGACACACTGAATCCTGAAGCGGATATGGAGGTGTACGTGTCTCCGGAAAAGAATATGGATGTAGAAGTAGCTCCTGTTGAAACTACTCCTGCTGATCCAAAAGGTATTAAATGATTTTATCTACCTTCTTTTCATAGATTCAAATAGCTGACATCTACATTTTTATCCATACAGAACTTGAATCGTCTCCAGTTCCTCCCGTATGCACAGATATAGTACCAATAACGGCTTGGTGGCTCTGAGGCCGGAAGTAGCCAGACAGTAATGTCTGAGGCTACTTCTGCTAGATTGGAATCTGTGCCAACGGATAAAAGACTTGTTGCTGGGGCAAGTCATGGTAAGATAGCTTTTGATCTTTTGATCCTTTTCAATTAGTTGCTAATGACAACAACAATCAATGATAAGGTTTATTTGATTTTGCAGAAGAACATCTGGGAGCAGCAGCTAGTTCTACGATGGCTCCTCTGTCTAAAGAGCCCTCTACTCACAGGGAAGAAGCTGAACGTCTATCTTCACAGACACCTGCTGCTGCTTCGACGTCTACGGGAGTAGCTACTACTCCGGGTGCTCAGGCTACTAACCAATTTATCATCATCTCCTTCAGCAACCTTTTCTTTAATTCTTTGAAACCCTTAGTAGATAGGGTGATAGAGAAAGAGGATGATGGATTCTCCACAGTCAGAGGTCCAACCTCCTATTTGATCCATGCCATCCGCAATCAAGGCGACGAAGCTCAGGCTATTTTTCTTGAACATGTACTAGATGAGCTGGAGGCTTCGGTTAAAATTTACAAAGAGCTGAATAGGGGAGAGATGGAGCTCTTGGTACAAGCTGAATTTGAAAAGATGTCACAAGAAGCTGCAGTTGCAAAGGTTGATCTGCAAGTTCTTTTAGACACTTTCTCTACCAAGTCTGCTGAATATAATTCCAAAGTGGAAGCAGTAGCATCTGTTGCTGACGAGAAGGAGAGGAAAGTTGCTGAGCTGCAATCAGAATATGCCCGTCTTAAAGAAGAGCTGAGACTTGTTCAGCTTGCTCTGGAGGACGAGGTCGCACGACACCAGGTTGCAGTTCAACAGCTGAATGCTTTGACTCAGGAGAGAGATGAGTATGTCGTAACTCATCAAGAAGAAATCTCTCGCGGAATAGTAACCATGCCATCTTTCGACGATAAGTCTGGGATGGAGGAAGCTAGGAAACGGGTGATGGAATCTCGTGAGGAGCGGCTGTAATCTTTAAAGCAGCAGATGACCAGCTTAATGACTCCACCGGCAGAATGAGAAAGACTTTTGTATCTTCAATCTTTTTGTGATATGTAATGTTGTAATGTCTTTCAATTTTTGATCAATCAATAAAAAGACATTTTCTTGGTGGCTCTATTATTTATTGTATATCTTATTCAGATATAAATAATAGCGATAGAAAATATATTCAGAGGTGCAAAACATGATATATTTCTTGATTTTGGAAAATAATTATATTCAATTATATCTGCTCAGAGGTAATGTGGACGTGGCAAATATAATTTATTGAATATCATTATTTCAATAGACAACTTAAACAAAGTTGACAAGTTGCTGATATGTGTGAACGAAATGAATCGTCAGGATGAACGGATGGACCGTCAAATAAATTAAATGAACGGATGAACCGTCAGATGAATGGAATAAACAGGTGAACCGTCAGATGAAATGAACGGGTGAGCCGTCAAATGATGAACGGGCGAACCGTCAGATGAATGTGTGAACGGGTGAACCGTCGGATGAATATGATGAACGGGTGAACCATCAGATGATGAACGGGCGAACCGTCAGATAATTTGGAATGAACGGGTGAACCATCGGATGAAATGAATATGATGAACGGGCAAACCGTCGGATGGATGTGATGAACGGATGAACCGTCAAATGAATTTAATGAACGGACAAACCATCAAAATGTATATGATGAACGGGTGAACCGTCAGATGCATGTGTCGCTTCGTTGTCGTACGAATTTCTGTCTATAAATAGAACAGAAAATTAGATAGGATGGTCACTTTCACTTTTCAACATAAAGATGTCGTCTGGAGATGCATCCAAGAAGGCTGAGATTGCCTCAAAGGTGGGAGTGGGTACTGAGGAACGTCCAGTCGAACCGGCCAAGCCAAAGCACATAGCAACGGACAAAGGTTCGTCTGCACCCAAGCCGTCAAAGGACATCTTGGACTTCCTTCTTGAACCAGGGAAGACTGAAGAAGAAGAAGCCATGAGGATGGCTGCTTGCAAGTTCCTGGTGGGTTCGGGCAAGAATGTTTTCGGCTCTTTTGCTGATCATGTTTTTGGAAAAGACGGCAGTGGTCCGCGTCCCAATTTTGAGAAGGATGATAGTAACCTTCCTTGATATTATGTACTATCATTCAAGATGAAATAAAATTAAATTTTATTTATGAACTTGTCTGATGATTACAAGCAATGTTTTGTACATTTATACATAATACTTTTTGAGGAACTTGCCATTGATAGGCATCATTGCAACTCGACCGTCTAGCTCTGTGAGTTGATAGGCCCTATTTGAGAAGACTTTGCTCACAATATATGGCCCTTCCCACTTTGCATCGAATTTGCCCTTGCTCATGTGAGTCATAGTCATAGGACGTCTGACAGTTAGAACGAGCTCTCCTTTCTGAAAGGCTCTGACTTTAACTTTGCGGTTGAAAGTCTTTGAGATACGGGCTTGGTATAACTCAATGTGCTGTTGAGCCATTAACCGTTTCTCATCAAGCGCCTCCAATTCTTGAAGTCGGAGAAGATCGTTGTTCTCTGTAGTGAGCTCATTGGCGATAGCAATCCTCAAAGACGGAATTTGAAGCTCCAGGGGTAGAACTGCTTCACAGCCGTACACCAAAGAAAAGGGTGTACAGCCTGTAGGGTTGCGGACCGTAGTACGGTAGGCCCAAAGACATTCTTCAAGCTTTTCACTCTAGTTTCGTTTGTTAGTGGACACAAACTTTTTGAGGAGCTTAATGATAGTCTTGTTGAAAGCTTCAGCTAAGTCATTAGCAGCATGATTGTAGGCTGTCGAAGCGACATTATCAATCCGGTGATCATCACAGAACCTTGTGAACTTTTGGCTGATAAACTGAGGTCCGTTGTCATGGATGATCCTTCGAGGTACACCAAATCTATAGATGACATGGTGTTTGACGAAGTTGATGACGCTGCTGGTCTTGACTTCAGCCAATGGTATAGATTTGGCCCATTTGGAGAAGTAGTCGGTTATTGCCAGTATGAACCGATGTCCCCTAGAAGAAGGAGGATTGATGGGACCTATGATGTCCATGCCCCAAGCTTCAAAAGGCCAGGAAGCAGCAGTCGGATGAAGAAATTCTGACGGTTGATGAATAAAATCTGCATGGATTTGACACGCTCGACATTTTCTCGCATATTGTCACGACACGCACCCGCTTTTCGGACGCGAGCACGTGAGCAAGCCCAGCTACGTATCGAACGGACTCCAGTCCGACTCGAATATGTAAACGCTACCAAGGCTATGGTATACTGCCAAATCATGGCAAACAAATCTATATCTCAACCCACAATAAGAATATTAAACAAGAATGAACAAGTATGGGTCGTGGTCTGCAGCCCACTATCATATATGTCCGATAAGACTCTAACGATAGTAACAAGAGTCTAAAACTGAATCAGGAAACATGATAAGGTAAGAAAGCACGAAAGGATAGAAAACGTAATAATGATACCTGAATCCTGCAAGAACTGCAAATCCTCCGTCATCCAGAACTACTAGCTAACTTCATGCAATCGCTAAACCTGAGGAGATCATCAGGTCCTCAGAGGACATAGCAAGATACATAATATACATGCCTATCTAGCAGTTTTATCATGCGCAAGAAAATAATCAAGAAAGAACAAGAACAAGACAAATGACTTCGAACACGAACACGAATACGAACACAGACACGAACACGAACACTAGAACAACTACGTATAAATGAACTGCCGGATGAACGATAATCACGAGATCAATAGAAGAAACCAAACCCTCATCCCGAGTGTGGACTCACGGGTTTGAACTAAGCGCTAACCCTCGTCCCGAGTGTGGACTCTCTGGCTAGCTCACGGCAAGACACCCTCGTCCCGTGTGTGGACTCTCTGGTGTAAATGGTCAACCCTCGTCCCGTGTGTGGACTCTCTGGTGCCATTTGATCACGACAAACACCCTCGTCCCGAATGTGGACTCTCTGGTGCACCAAACAACCCTCGTTCCGAGTGTGGACTCTCTGGTTGTGTACAATGATAATCAAGGCTATGGCAGTTCACTACACGCAACCGTTCTATGACACAAATCAAGCAAGGTACTGACGGAAACTCCAAATGTGAAACACAAGGCCAAAATATGAACATGGCTACAAACAATAAAAACAACTCCACAGAAAATAACACGAAAAGCACATGTCCGTAAACAATCAAATGACTAAAAATGAAAAAAAATACATGTAAGTAAAACTGTAGAGGAAGGCAAGATATACTTGCCTGGTGGCAGCGCGAAGAATCAATAAATACCGTCAACTGGTACACCATAACGTCCAAGTCATCACAACTGTCTCCAAAAACTGAAACAAACATCGCAAACATTCTTAGAATAGTCAAATTAGCTAGGATTGCCTGTCCTTAAGTCCAATTCTGGACATAGGGGCAAAACGGTAATTTCGGTCAAAAATGATGTCCGTCGTTGGACCCGCTTTGCACCGAAAAGCGTGCCAGAGTCAAAGGTCTCTAAAGTCGTCAAACTATATGTCTACGAATTTAGTTTTCTGATACGAACCCAACCGTATGTCCAAAGTTGGATTTCGGCGGGCCGTGCACAAAATCGCCCGTTGAGTGGGACCGTGGGGCCCGCAAAATGCCGATTTTATCAACGGTCTCAGAATCGGACCAAACTTGGCATACGGTCCTGCTGGCGTAAGTTTCGTCTCGATCTGACGAGTGTGCACAAAGTAATTAGAGAATTTGCAACGTGCACGATACGGTGAATTTCGACGGATACGCATCAAATTCGTCGCGCACACGCGACCAATTTGAATTCCGCCAAAGCCTACATGACCACGAAGCCATTACACAGCTTTCGATGCTTTTGGTTTGCGACCACGTCGCCCGAAATGGCGGGACGGACGTCGTATCGAAGGTTTCGTGAATTTTTAGTTTTTAGGAAACAAGTTTTTCGTAATTTTTGAAATCAAATAACTTTGTACCTATTTAATAAAATCTGGATCTACAAAATAGGTTTTAATCTCGTATAGGTTGTCTTCAACTATGTCAAGTTAGATTCTCGAAAACCCTAATATATAGGTTGTAAACTGGCTTCCAAGTTAGGGTTCGAGAGGGGTTTCTGTTCTGTCGTCAAGCAAGTTTTTACCCGACTTCGTGCCGATTTCTCGGACTGGTTGCTCGTCTATTTCCAAATCCCCTTGCTGGGATTTAGAGGGGGTTATATAGGGTTTCCAAAACAACTTATGGCTTCGAAAATTATTGATCGAATAGGAAGAAATTGGTGTTCGAAGTAGGTTACCTCGCTGTGGAGTTTGCAGAACAGGGTGCTGTCCTGCCGAGCGCGAGGACGTCCATCGTCGGGCGGCGGCTCGTGGCGGCGTCCTTGCGGCGGTTCAGGCCGCCTGGTGGTACGCCTAGGGTGGGAGATGATAGAGGTTTAGGGTTTAGGCGTTCGTTCGAACTTCTCTCCTCTCTTGATCTCTTATACACGCGCGGCTCGGGTTATACAGAGGACGCGGGAGGGTTCCTGTGCGGTGCTAACTGGTTGGGCTTGGCCCGGTTTGGGCTTGCTGGGCCAGACCGGGATGGGCTGGGGCTTTGTGGGGGAGTTCGTCTACAAGACATGTAGTTGAAGAATTCCCACGGTTACTGTGAAAGAGAGGAGTGAACTGGTCACAAATCGTACACTGCAGTCTGATATGTTTGCAGGAGTTGCACCTTACCAGGATAGGTACAAGAGGATCTTCATTTATGTGACAGGCTCTGTGGAGGAGTTCAGCTGCAGCTTGTAGGGGTTTTTAAGAGCTCGGTGGGCTGGGCCTGGGCCAGTGGACTGGGGGCTGGGCTTAATTTGGGAAAGAATTATATTTGGAAGGAAGAGGAAATTGGGTAACAGCAATGGAAAACACTACCCATAGTTTTCTTAAAACTGTCAAGTTCTCCTTTGAGATAAAGACAAGATGCAAAGAAGTAAAGAACCCAATGCACAAACATATTGGTGTGCAATTGTAGGAACTTGAGTTCCCTTTTCATATCTAGGCATCCTCTTATTCGACTAGGATTACCAACAAGTAATCATGTTCACCTTTTAAACAAACATCCTCATATGTAACTTAACTTGGAAACCTACAACTTATTGTACATAACTAAAAATGAAGAATACAATATGTATTCGAGCTACATCAACTCTGGTCAAACCTATCAAGAGATCCTCTGTGGTCAAGTACGCCCAAACACCAAGAACAACACACTGTTCTCTTCCAGTTAAAATATCATATTTCATATATTCTCTTAGGGGGTGTTGGTCAATGGAGATTTCAAAATCCTAGGCTGAGATTTGAAAATCAAGTGTTAGTGGACTAAGATTCCAAATACATAAATCCAAATCAAGTGTTAGTAAATTCCGATTTTAAAGCCACAACAAATAGAATTTCATAATCAATCTTCATATTCTCACATTCATTCTTTCTTTCAAAAGAACCACACCTCTTGAATGTGTAACTCTCAAATCTCCAATCTATCAGGCAATCAATATTTGCGACATCGTGAACCTTGGTATTTACATATATCCTCCCATGCTCAGCCTCTCCTGGATGGAAGCCTTATGAAAGCTCCATTAATACTCTTAAGTACAATTGTACAAAGAACTCTAGGACCAATATTACTGGCAGTCTGGTTCTTTGCTCACCAGCCACCTCCAACGATCTAGACGCACGGTCGACAATCCTGATGTATTCAAACTTGCTGTCACGACCCGCTACCCAAATTGTTGGGCCAGGCCGAGTCATGTCCAGCCTACGTTGAGATAAAACGTAGTAAGCTGTTCTAAAGGCAACAGGATAAGACTAAATGTACTAACAGTTCTATAAGTGAAGAAGAATCATAAATGCTCCAAACACAAAAGTCGTCGTATATAGTAAAATATCCAAGTACAAGTGAAACTGAAATGTAAAACTGGATACATGTCCAGTTACAAAATGATGTAGTCTAATACATGTCTACTCTCAAAAGTCTAAGTAAACAAAAGACAACTAGGCGAGGTTCCCTGCAGGAACATCCTCGTAAAGCATAGCCGGGTCCTCGGCGGTAACTCCATAGTATGAGTCGCAGAGTAACTCCTCCTTAGTAAGGACACCTACAACGTTATCCTGTCAGGACGGGAGCAAGCACTAAATCTAGCAAACTAGCATATGAAACATGGAAATGAACATGAGAATGAACATGTGAGAAATAACTGGAAAGCATGGCATCACATAGGCTATCATGGCAAGGACACATATGTCATAGAGACAGATGTATATGTAATGTTTAAAACTGTAGCAGGTACGTGATCGGTCAATAGATGTACAATGTGCTGGGGGCACATAATGAAATGTACTTCCGTACAAGTGAAACGACGACAGATGTACATACGTACAAATCCGCGTTGAGATAAAGCATACGACAAGGTATACATATAAAATGTCAACCTTGCTCGGTACATATGTACGGAAGAAGGGGGCATAATCACGTACACTACTAACAGTTTCCCCATAACCCATATTCTAATCATGTGAGAGATACATCAAGACTTTTCTAAGCATGGTAGTAACTGGAAGTGCAATATGTAGAGATCTAACTTGCTACCCCAAGGATCAGCATATAACATGGTGGGGTTTGCAGTTCATTTATGTGACAATATGTAAAGTTCGTAGAAAGTACTTGCCTCTAGCAAAGCAAAACAAAACAAGCTGCGATAACAGTGCTATGGATGTCCAGTAACTCGTCGCTGTAGAAGTAAAATATAATAACTTAGTTCTACACTAAGCTAAATCACTAGGACACTAATTGGTGCGACACGACTTGTGACTGGGCACCTAGCCAAAATGATGACTTAGCATATGAGACCCATGTGGGATGACACACTATGTTAACTAACTTTCTAGGGTCTTTACACTAGTGAGGGATGGGGTTCAATACGACTAAAACTCCAAATAACACAAAAAGCTACAAGTCGTAATTAATCAATAAATAAATCAAAAGATCATTGTGTTCTAACAATTTTAGAGATAGGCAAAAAGTCTAGTTTTTCTTAAAGTAAAGTACCAAGGTGATCCTTGTTAATCATAGAAATTTATTATAATTTTTCTGGAATTTATTAACCAGTACAAGTATTTTATAAAAATCAGTTTTTCCTAAGTATACAGAAAGTGAGTTTTGGTTTCATATGCCAAACTAGTGGCAAAACAGTAAATTAAATACTACAAAAATTATACTAAATTAGCCAACTTAACATAGTATCTAAAAACTATTTTTCCATAATTTTAGCAACACTTTAAGTATTTTTAGAAAATAAAAAACAGCAATGCACACAATAATTAATTTATCTGCGTATTTTGTCCATGTATATAATTTGAACCAAAGTTCAAATACAGGACCCAAGGCCATGAATCAAGTCCAATATGACTTGTACAGGTCTTGAATGTATGAAAACACATTTGAGCCCAAATACCCATGCTAGGCTTGGACACCAAATGGTTGCAGTAATTTAAATACAATAAAAAATACAATTTGGTGATAGTGCAAAATAAATATTATTATTTTAATAAGGTAAAGTTATGCATATAGAAAATATACCTACCTATGTTTTATAAGTACATATACATATATGTAAGGAAAAATACTTAATTTATAAGGTATATATATATGTATAAATATATATACATATATAGGAAAATACTTCACAATAGAGTGTATATATATATATTAATATATATATACATGAAAATATATACATATACATACATATATGAATATATATATAAATACAAACATATTTATATAAAATTTTACTAATTATAAAATATATACATATATATAAAATACTGTAAAAAAAACAGTATATACACATATATATATATACTAATATATATATATATACATATATATATAAATATATATATATAAAACTGAAAAAAGAAAAAGAAAAAGAAAAGAAACAGAAAAAGAAAAGAAGACAGAAAGGAGGGGCTCGAACTCGAGCTGCGCAGGGGGGGATGTTTAATCGGGTCGGGCAGGCCAGGGGGTCAGCCCGAGCTCAGTGTTAGGGTTAGAGGTTAGGTTAGTTTTATTAGGTTAGAATTAAATAACATGAAAAAAAATAATAAAACTCGACCCTGTGTCCGGACAGTTTGGGACACAGAGTCAGCGTGTCCGTGCTATGCACGACACGCACGAGCGTCCATCTACGAGTCCGAGTATGGGACGAGGGTCCCCGTGTCCTGGCGAACCACATACGTGGGTTCGAGACACGTACGACACGGTTTGAGTCATGCTACTCACGTGTCCGATTTGGGGAGGGGGTTTCGAACGAGCTGGACGGCGGTGGAGGCGTCGGCGTCGCGGCGCTTCGGTGGCGCTGGGCGCGTCTCGTCAAGGCGAACGTAGGGGTGGTAGTGGTTTGCTGTGAGGGTTTGTGTAGGGGTGGGGGTGGTGATCGTCGGAGTTAGGGTTCCGACGGGAAAGAGTGGGGAAGAAGGAGAGTTTGCGGTGGTCGTAGTGGTCGATTAGGGTTAGGGTTGAGTCTGGGGAGAGGAGGGGAGTTTAAATAGGGGTTCAAGGTCGGTCGGGGAGCTGTGTGCTGGCCGGAAATGGCGGGGGCAGTCGCCGGTCAGCCGTCGGTCGTCGGGCAGGGGGTAGGTTTAGGATTTGCAAAACAAACCCTAGAGTTTAGAAAATTGCATAAAGGTCCCCGCAGTGTTTATGTGCAAAAGAAATTTGCACATAACAATTGGGAAATTGCAAACCAATATATTAACAAATCTAATAATTACAAAATAGTATTAAAACAATTCTAATAATTGCAAATTGATACTAAAACATTTAAATAAATTACAAATTGATATTTTTGTATTTTAAAACTCATTTAAAATCATTTAAAAATTCTAGAAAAATTCCTAAAAATTCCTAATAATTATTTAAGGCTATAAATGACATTAAAAATTAATTAACACTAATTAAAAATGAATTTGAAAATCAGGGGCTTACAAGTCTTCCCTCCTTGAAAAATTTTGTCCTCGAAATTCACAAGGATTGAAGACCCGACAATAATCTAACATAGCAAGTAATGCAACAAAATGACTAAGGCTGCGATCGAAACTAACCTCTAAGGTATCAAGCGGGAACGGGTGGTTCCCTCGCAGCGGTTGGATCGAACAAGTAAGGGAATCTCTCCCTCATGTCCGACTCCCTCTCCCAAGTAGATTCACCTGGGGAGTGATGGCTCCAAGCTACTCGCACTAGGGGTATAACCTTGTTCCTCAGCCTCTTCTCTCTCCGGTCTAATATCTCCACTGGCTGCTCAGAAACTGTAAGGCTCGGTCCGACCTCCAACTCTGAATGATCTAGCACATGACTGGGGTCTGGAACATATCTCCTTAGCTGAGATACGTGAAAGACGTCGTGAACTCCTGCTAGATTGGGTGGAAGTGCAACCCTGTAAGCTACCTCTCCGATCCTGCCAAGCACCTCGAACGGCCCGATGTATCTGGGGCTCAGCTTCCCTCCTCGTCCGAACCGGATCGTCCCTCGAGTAGGTGATATCTTCACTAGCACCATATCACCGTCTGCGAACTCCATCGGCCTGCGACTAGCATCAGCCCAGTGTTTCTGCCTGTCCTGAGCTACGCTGAGCCTGTCTCTGATCATCCCGACTTTCTCTGCTGCATCCGTGATCATCTCTGGCCCAAGCATAACTTTGTCTCCGACATCATCCCAAAAGAGCGGTGTGCGACATCGTCGTCCATATAGCGCCTCGAAAGGAGACATACCAATACTGGCCTGGTAGCTGTTGTTGTATGAAAACTCTACCAAGTGCAGATGGCTCTCCCATGATCCTCCGAAGTCCAGTACGCAAGTCCTCAGCATATCCTCCAGCGTCTGTATCGTCCTCTCGGACTGCCCATCTGTCTGCGGGTGGTACGCCGTACTGAACTTGAGCCTACTGCCCAACTCCTCCTGCAAGCTCCTCCAGTAGTGGGATGTGAATCTACTGTCTCTGTCTGACACGATGCTCACCGGCACTCCATGTAGGCGAACTATCTGCTGCATGTATAGCTCCGCCAACTTCTCGGTGGAAAGCCCCACCTTGAAGGGTATGAAGTGCGCACACTTCGTCAGCCTGTCTACGATGACCCAGATGGCATCCTTCCCTCCTTGGGAACGAGGAAGCCCTGAAACGAAGTCCATCGTAATATGTTCCTACTTCCACTCGGGAATGGGTAACGGCTGCAACAAACCAGCTGGCCTCTGGCGCTCCGCCTTGACCTGCTGGCAAACTAGGCATCTCGAGATAAAACGCGATACATCCCTCTTCATCCCGTGCCACCAAAGATGTTCTCGCAAGTCACGGTACATCTTATTAGCACCAGGGTGAATAGAATATCTCGATCGGTGCGCCTCCTGCAAAACTGCCTCTACTAGATCTCCCTTCGGCACGCACAATCGGCTGCCATGCCTCAGGGACCCATCCTCTGCTATAGTGAAGTCATCCAGCAATCCAGCTAATGCCTGGGGTCGAAGTCTGCGAAGACTCTCATCTGTAGACTGTGCCTCCCGGATCTGCTCCATCAAACCTGACTAAATGTCAAGTGCCATCATCTGTATCACTGATCCTGGCCGAACAAGCTCGATACCGAGCTTCTCCAGATCCTCCCGCAAATGCCGATCAATCATCAGGTACCATGCCATCGGATGCCTGCTCAGCGCATCCGCCACCACATTTGCCTTCCCGGGGTGATACTGTAAATCGATGTCGAAGTCCTTCATCAACTCCAACCATCGTCTTTGCCTCATGTTCAGCTCTTTCTGCGTGAACACATACTTCAAGCTTTTGTGGTCAGTAAAGATTTCTATACGCTCTCCGTATAAGTAATGTTTCCATAACTTGAGTGCAAAGATCACCGCAGCTAACTCGAGGTCATGGGTAGGATAATTCCTCTCATGAGTCCGCAACTGCCTAGATGCATAAGCAATTACTTTCCCATGCTGCTGTAGAACACATCCTAGCCCCTTCCCAGAAGCATCGCTGAAAATGGTGAAACCTCCAGAACCTGAAGGTAAAGTAAGAACTGGAGCGGTCGTCAGCCTCCTCTTCAGCTCCTCAAATGCCGCCTGGCAGTCCTCTGACCAAATGTACTCTGCGTCCTTCCGCGTCAGCTTCGTCATGGGTTCATCTATCCTAGCAAAGTCCTGGACGAACTTTCTGTAATAGCCTGCTAAACCCAGAAAGCTCCTGATCTCTGAAACTGACGTCGGAGCCTTCCACATCTCAACTGCAGCAATCTTCCTGGGATCCACCGAGATTCCATCTCCAGTGACTATATGGCCGAGAAACTCCACTCGGTCTAAAAAGAACTCGCACTTCGGCAATTTGGCAAACAATCTCTCCTGCCTCAGAATCCCCAAAACTATCCGCAAGTGCTCTGCATGCTCCTCCGGCGTCTTCGAGTATATCAGGATGTCGTCGATAAACACTACGACGAACTTATCCAGATACTGGTGAAATGTCTTATTCATCAAGTTCATAAAGACAGCTGGCGCATTTGTGAGACCAAATGGCATCACCAGAAACTCGTACTGCCCGTACTTCATGTTGAACGCCATCTTCTGGATGTCTGCTGGCCTAACCTTCACCTAGTGGTACTCGGATCTCAAATCTATCCTGAAAAACACCTTCGCCCCGCTCAATTGGTCGAACAAATCATCTATCCTGGGCAGAGGATATTTGTTCTTGATAGTGATGGCATTCAAGGCCCGGTAATCAATACACAACCGGACTGTACCATCCTTCTTAGGCACAAAGAGCACTGGTGCTCCCCATGGAGAAGCACTGGATCGAATGAAACCCTTTTTCAACAGGTCATCAATCTGCTCTTTCATCTCTATGGCCTCCTTGGGATTCACTCTATAGCAAGCCCGGGATACTGGTGATGAACCCGGCACTAGATCTATAGTGAACTCCACATCTCTGTCAGGCAGAAGTCCTGGAAGATCCTCTGGGAATACATCCATAAACTCCCTAATGATAGGGTGTGGCGGTGCTGCGTCCCCGACTGTAGCACAACAGTTCGGCTCTAGGCTGATCTCCGGCCCTGTCCTCCTGACACTGAATGGTGCTGTGCCTGGGGGATTGAACACAATACTACCCTCATGGCAATCTATAGATGCATGGGCATAGCTAAGCCAGTCCATCCCCAATATGATATCATAACCGGGAAGCGGCATCACAAAGAATCGCCCTCTGAACTCTCTCTCGGCTATAAAAATAGAACACCTATAGATAGATCTAATAGGCACCGGTCCTCCTCCCGTCATCACTCTACTAATCTTCGCAGTAGGTGTAGCTACTAGATGATGTTTATGCATAAACTCTAATGATAGGAAGCTATGAGATGCACCAGAATCAAACAAACATACAGCTAGAAAAGTATGCAAATAAACATGACCTGTGATGACGTCAGCTAAGTAATCCGGCTCCGAAACCTGCTCCGGCTCCGGCTCAATGGCTAGACTATAAACCCTCCCCTGAGGTCCCTTCTGCTGCTGCAGATGCTGCCCGAACCTCTGCTGCTGAGTCGGGAGCGGTCCTCTAGTCTTCACTACTGGGCACTCTCGAATCTGATGGGTGGCAGACCCACAAGCTAAACACTGCTTCAACCTCTTCCTGCAGATGGTGTGATCATGCCCTGGTCTTCTGCAGAAAGAACATATAGCTCCCCTCTGCTGCTGCTGCTGCTGCCGGGGTCCCGGGGCTCTAACTGGCGGGGTCTGATGATGTGGTGTAGGGGGACGATAAGTCTGCTGGGGTGGCGTCGGCGCCCTCTGCTGGAAAGCCTGACGCTTGGACGGTCCCTCATGATGTACAGAAGCCGGCCTCTTACATGACAGAAGACGCTCCTCAATACTCCGGGCCAACTCTAGGCTCTGGTAGTAGTCAGTCGTACCGTTCGCCACTATAAGGATGCCAATGTCTGGAACTAGACCATGGCAAAACCTACGGGTCATCTCCTCTGGATCAGCAACCAGACTAGGAGCAAAATGGCTCAGGCGACTAAACTCTCCCGCATAGTCATCAACAGAACGGTTCCCCTGCTGGATGTTCTGGAATCGTAGCCCCATGGCTACTCTAGCAGTGGTCGAGAAGAATTTCTTCTTGAACTGGGTCTTGAACTGGTCCCAGGTGGCTCTACCTCTCGCGAACAACGGCTCATTCCTGAACCAGACTCCGGCTAAGTCTATCAGCAGAAATCCTGCTGCCTCGACCTGAAGGTCATCCGGCATCCTAACTCCCAGAAGCTTCCTCTCTACAGAATTTAGCCAGTCATCAGCTACTACTATGCCCTCAGTCCCTGAGAACTCCTTGGGATTCAGACCCATGAAGTCCTTGACTGTCCCCGCTCTCTACCGTGGCTCTACATGTGGTGGGACCACGGAACGTCCCTCAGAACGCTCCATGCTCTGGCGGAGTAGGGTGTTCTGCTCCTGATGGGTTGTTAGGAACCCCTGGATCAGTGTGAGCAGCTGGGTCCCGTCGAGAGTGACGGAAGCCTGGGTGGGTATAGTGATAGGGGGTGGTGGAAGTATCGGGTCCTGCTGGGACTGGGATGTGGAAGGTGGTATCTGGGTCTGTGGATCTGTGGAGTGGGGGAATGTGGTAGGTGGAGGTGTATCAGTCAACCGGTCAGCTGACTGGATATGGAGGGCCCCATTCTCGGGGGTGATATACTGGGACGAGCGAGTAAGCACCATCTAAATTACACATAAAAGACTTATAAGGACTTATTTAAAGCAAGTAATCATATGCAAGAAAATTTAATTATAATAGCAAACATGTGATGTATTTCCTATGTTGCAATCCTAGCATTCCTCTAAGTGTTCTAAGCGTCTTTCCTAATGTTGTCTAATTACCTTAAGTTCCTAATTGCAGGCATGCTTGGTACAATAAAGTAACCAAACAGTTTAGTCAGGACCTGCATGGGCCACCACTAAAAACATGTCACGACCCGCTACCCAAATTGTTGGGCCAGGCCAAGTCATGTCCAGCCTACGTTGAGATAAAACGTAGTAAGCTGTTCTAAAGACAACAGGATAAGACTAAATGTACTAACAGTTCTATAAGTGAAGAAGAATCATAAATGCTCCAAACACAAAAGTCGTCGTATATAGTAAAATATCCAAGTACAAGTGAAACTGAAATGTAAAACTGGATACATGTCCAGTTACAAAATGATGTAGTCTAATACATGTCTACTCTCAAAAGTCTAAGTAAACAAAAGACAACTAGGCGAGGTTCCCTGCAGGAACATCCTCGTAAAGCAGAGCCGGGTCCTCGGCGGTAACTCCATAGTATGAGTCGCAGAGTAACTCCTCCTCAGTAAGGACACCTACAACGTTATCCTGTCAAGACGGGAGCAAGCACTAAATCTAGCAAACTAGCATATGAAACATGGAAATGAACATGAGAATGAACATGTGAGAAATAACTGGAAAGCATGGCATCACATAGGCTATCATGGCAAGGACACATATGTCATAGAGACAGATGTATATATAATGTTTAAAACTGTAGCAGGTACGTGATCGGTCAATAGATGTACAATGTGCTGGGGGCACATAATGAAATGTACTTTCGTACAAGTGAAACGGCGACAGATGTACATACGTACAAATCCGCGTTGAGATAAAGCATACGACAAGGTATACATATAAAATGTCAACCTTGCTCGGTACATACGTATGGGAGAAGGGGGCATAATCACGTACACTACTAACAGTTTCCCCATAACCCATATTCTAATCATGTGAGAGATACATCAAGACTTTTCTAAGCATGGTAGTAACTGGAAGTGCAACATGTAGAGATCTAACTTGCTACCCCAAGGATCAGCATATAACATGGTGGGGTTTGCAGTTCATTTATGTGACAATATGTAAAGTTCGTAGAAAGTACTTGCCTCTAGCAAAGCAAAATAAAACAAGCTACGATAATAGTGCTATGGATGTCCAGTAACTCATCGCTGTAGAAGTAAAATATAATAACTTAGTTCTACACTAAGCTAAATCACTAGGACACTAATTGGTGCGACACGACTTGTGACTGGGCACCTAGCCAAAATGATGACTTGGCATATGAGACCCATGTGGGGTGACACACTATGTTAACTAACTTTCTAGGGTCTTTACACTAGTGAGGGATGGGGTTCAATACGACTAAAACTGCAAATAACACAAAAAGCTACAAGTCGTAATTAATCAATAAATAAATCAAAAGATCATTGTGTTCTAACAATTTTAGAGATAGGCAAAAAGCCTAGTTTTTCTTAAAGTAAAGTACCAAGGTGATCCTTGTTAATCATAAAAATTTATTATAATTTTTCTAGAATTTATTAACCAGTACAAGTATTTTATAAAAATCAGTTTTTCCTAAGTATACAGAAAGTGAGTTTTGGTTTCATATACCAAACTAGTGGCAAAACAGTAAATTAAATACTACAAAAATTATACTAAATTAGCCAACTTAACATAGTATCTAAAAACTATTTTTCCATAATTTTAGCAACACTTTAAGTATTTTTAGAAAATCAAAAACAACAATGCACACAATAATTAATTTATCTGCGTATTTTGTCCATGTATATAATTTGAACCAAAGTTCAAATACAGGACCCAAGGCCATGAATCAAGTCCAATATGACTTGTACAGGTCTTGAATGTGTGAAAACACATTAGAGCCCAAATACCCATGCTAGGCTTGGACACCAAATGGTTGCAGTAATTTAAATACAATAAAAATACAATTTGGTGATAGTGCAAAATAAATATTATTATTTTAATAAGGTAAAGTTATGCATATAGAAAATATACCTACCTATGTTTTATAAGTACATATACATATATGTAAGGAAAAATACTTAATTTATAAGGTATATATATATATGTATAAATATATATACATATATAGGAAAATACTTCACAATAGAGTGTATATATATATTAATATATATATATACATGAAAATATATACATATACATACATATATGAATATATATATAAATACAAACATATTTATATAAAATTTTACTAATTATAAAATATATACATATATATAAAATACTGTAAAAAAACAGTATATACACATATATATATATATACTAATATATATATATACGTATATATATAAATATATATATATAAAACTGAAAAAAGAAAAAAAAAAAAGAAAAGAAACAGAAAAAGAAAAGAAGACAGAAAGGAGGGGCTCGAACTCGAGCTGCGCAGGGGGGGGGATGTTTAATCGGGTCGGGCTGGCCAGGGGGTCAGCCCGAGCTCAGTGTTAGGGTTAGAGGTTAGGTTAGTTTTATTAGGTTAGAATTAAATAACATGAAAAAAATAATAAAACTCGACCCTGTGTCCGGACAGTTTGGGACACAGAGTCAGCGTGTCCGTGCTATGCACGACACGCACGAGCGTCCATCTACGAGTCCGAGTATGGGACGAGGGTCCCCGTGTCCTGGCGAACCACATACGTGGGTTCGAGACACGTACGACACGGTTTGAGTCATGCTACTCACGTGTCCGATTTGGGGAGGGGGTTTCGAACGAGCTGGATGGCGGTGGAGGCGTCGGCGTCGCGGCGCTTCGGTGGCGCTGGGCGCGTCTCGTCAAGGCGAACGTAGGGGTGGTGGTGGTTTGCTGTGAGGGTTTGTGTAGGGGTGGGGGTGGTGATCGTCGGAGTTAGGGTTCCGACGGGAAAGAGTGGGGAAGAAGGGGAGTTTGCGGTGGTCGTGGTGGTCGATTAGGGTTAGGGTTGAGTCTGGGGAGAGGAGGGGAGTTTAAATAGGGGTTCAAGGTCGGTCGGGGAGCTGTGTGCTGGCCGGAAATGGCGGGGGCAGTCGCCGGTCAGCCGTCGGTCGTCGGGCAGGGGGTAGGTTTAGGATTTGCAAAACAAACCCTAGAGTTTAGGAAATTGCATAAAGGTCCCCGCAGTGTTTATGTGCAAAAGAAATTTGCACATAACAATTGGGAAATTGCAAACCAATATATTAACAAATCTAATAATTACAAAACAGTATTAAAATAATTCTAATAATTGCAAATTGATATTAAAATATTTAAATAAATTACAAATTGATATTTTTGTAATTTAAAACTCATTTAAAATTATTTAAAAATTCTAGAAAAATTCCTAAAAATTCTTAATAATTATTTAAGGCTATAAATGATATTAAAAATTAATTAACACTAATTAAAAATGAATTTGAAAATCAGGGGCTTACACTTGCCCCCTTTCGTCCACGCCCGTGTTGTAGTCAACCTCAACATAATTAGGTTTATATGTTTTAAATGTAATATAAAGCTGCAACAGTTCAAGACAGAATTAAGACGATAAAAGGTCATTTTCACTGACTAGGAAGCACGGGCCCTATAAAAATTTGAGTTGTGTCGTGTTGGATGCTTATCAAGAACACCAAGGACACTCCGCTGGCTCGGCATTCCCCTATCATGGCTAAACACTAGTCAAAGCACACCACTGCACTATCCGTGTCATGATTCCTAGATGTCTGGTACTCTAATTCCTAACCATGGCTAAAGTTATCTACCGTAATAATTAATTAAAATAATTATTTATAAAAAAATTCTAAAATTACTATTTAAATCAAATAGATAATAATAATAAAATTTTCAAAAAAATTTCGGGAAGGGGAGCTACAAATCTACCCACCTTAAAATAATTTCGTCCTCGAAATTCTAATTCATAACTATTCCTCAAAAATCAAAATCTACTATCACCTTGATTTCCTCAAATTTAATTTCTCCAAAAATATTTTATGGCCTTCTCTAATCATTTTGTATTTACGAAATCTCGAGGACTTCTACCCACCTTCGGTCACACTACTCCCTTGAAACACAGGTCACTAAAATCTTAAAGTCTTCTAACTAGTGGCTAATAATTCAAAAAAATATCTAGGACATAGGGTATCTATAATCTCTCATATCTATAAACAACACAACTCAATAATCATGCAATATTATACTATAATTTAAGAATTTTTGATGAATCCTAGATAGCACGATCGTTCGTCACTTCGAAATAAAAGGGATGAAAATTAATGGTACGGAAAGCAAGGAAGTATAATCGAGAGCAATTATGGAGTTTTCAAGAACGTAGAGAATTTCTAGGAGAATTTCCAACGCAGAATGGATTGAGATTCCTAAGGTTTAGTCATTGTCGCAGGCTCGTATCAGTACAGTTACGTAACCGATACGATATGCTCTGACCTGCATGGGCCACCAAAAAAACTTGTCACGACCCGCACCCGCTTTTCGGACGCGAGCACGTGAGCAAGCCCAGCTACGTATCGAACGGACTCAAGCCCGACTCGAATACGTAAACGCTGTCAAGGCTATGGTATACTGCCAAATCATGGCAAACAAATCTATATCTCAACCCACAATAAGAATATTAAACAAGAATGAACAAGTATGGGTCGTGGTCTGCAGCCCACTATCATATATGTCCGATAAGACTCTAACGATAGTAACAAGAGTCTAAAATTGAATCAGGAAACATGATAAGGTAAGAAAGCACGAAAGGATAGCAAACGTAATAATGATACCTGAATCCTGCAAGAACCGCAAATCCTCCGTCATCCAGAACTACTAGCTAACTCCATGCAATCGCTAAACCTGAGGAGATCATCAGGTCCTCAGAGGACATAGCAAGATACATAATATACATGCCTATCTAGCAGTTTTATCATGCGCAAGAAAATAAGCAAGAAAGAACAAGAACAAGACAAATGACTACGAACACGAACACGAATATGAACACAGACACGAACACGAACACTAGAACAACTACGTATAAATGAACTGCCGGATGAACGATAATCACGAGATCAATAGAAGAAACCAAACCCTCGTCCCGAGTGTGGACTCACGGGTTTGAACTAAGCGCTAACCCTCGTCCCGAGTGTGGACTCTCTGGCTAGCTCACGGCAAGACACCCTCGTCCCGTGTGTGGACTCTCTAGTGTAAATGGTCAACCCTCGTCCCGTGTGTGGACTCTTTGGTGCCATTTGATCACGACAAACACCCTCGTCCCGAATGTGGACTCTCTGGTGCACCAAACAACCCTCGTCCCGAGTATGGACTCTCTGGTTGTGTACAATGATAATCAAGGCTATGGCAGTTTACTACACGCAACCGTTCTATGACACAAATCAAGCAAGGTACTGACGGGAACTCCAAATGTGAAACACAAGGCCAAAACATGAACATGGCTACAAACAATAAAAACAACTCCACAGAAAATAACACGAAAAACACATGTCCATAAACAATCAAATGACTGAAAAATGAAAAAAAATGCATGTAAGTAAAACTGTAGAGGAAGGCAAGGTATACTTGCCTGGTGGCAGCACGAAGAATCAATAAATACCGTCAACTGGTACACCATAACGTCCAAGTCATCACAACTGTCTCCGAAAGCTGAAACAAATATCGCCAACATTCTCAGAATAGTCAAATTAGCTAGGATTGCCTGTCCTTAAGTCCAATTCTGGACACAGGGGCAAAACGGTAATTTCGGTCAAAAACGATGTCCGTCGTTGGACCCGCTTTGCACCGAAAAATGTGCCAGATTCAAAGGTCTCTAAAGTCGTCAAACTACATGTCTACGAATCCAGTTTTCCGATACGAACCCAACCGTATGTCCAAAGTTGGATTCTGGCGGACCGTGCACAAAATCGCCCGTTGAGTGGGACCGTGAGGCCCGCAAAACGCCGATTTTATCAACGGTCTCAGAATCGGACCAAACTTGGCATACAGGACCAGAAAAATGATACGGTCCTGCTGGCGTAAGTTTCGTCTCGATCTGACGAGCGTGCACAAAGTAATTAGAGAATTTGCAACGTGCACGATACGGTGAATTTCGACGAATACGTATCAAATCCGTCGCGCACACGCGACCAATTTGAATTCTGCCAAAGCCTACATGACCACGAAGCCGTTACGCAGCTTTCGATGCTTTCGGTTTGCGACCATGTCGCCCGAAATGGCGGGACGGACGTCGTATCGAAGGTTTTCGTGAATTTTCAGTTTTTAGGAAACAAGTTTTTCGTGATTTTTGAAATCAAATAACTTTGTACCTATTTAATAAAATTTGGATCTACAAAATAGGTTTTAATCTCGTATAGGTTGTCTTCAACTATGTCAAGTTAGATTCTCGAAAACCCTAATATATAGGTTGTAAACTGGCTTCCAAGTTGGGGTTCGAGAGGGGTTTCTGTTCTGTCGTCAAGCAAGTTTTTACCCGACTTCGTGTCGATTTCTCGGACTGGTTGCTCGTCTATTTCCAAATCCCCTTGCTGGGATTTAGAGGGGGTTATATAGGGTTTCCAAAACAACTTATGGCTTCGAAAATTATTGATCGAATAGGAAGAAATTGGTGTTCGAAGTAGGTTACCTCGCTGTGGAGTTTGCAGAACAGGGTGCTGTCCTGCCGAGCGCGAGGACGTCCATCGTCGGGTGGCGGCTCGTGGCGGCGTCCTTGCGGTGGTTCAGGCCGCCTGGTGGTGCTCCTAGGGTGGGAGATGATAGAGGTTTAGGGTTTAGGCGTTCGTTCGAACTTCTCTCCTCTCTTGATCTCTTATACACGCGCGGCTCGGGTTATACAGAGGACGCGGGGGGGTTCCTGTGCGGTGCTAACTGGTTGGGCTTGGCCCGATTTGGGCTTGCTGGGCCAGACCGGGATGGGCTGGGGCTTTGTGGGGGAGTTCGTCTACAAGACATGTAGTTGAAGAATTCCCACGGTTACTGTGAAAAAGAGGAGTGAACTGGTCACAAATCGTACACTGCAGTCTGATATGTTTGCAGGAGTTGCACCTTACCAGGATAGGTACAAGAGGATCTTCATTTATGTGACAGGCTCTGTGGAGGAGTTCAGCTGCAGCTTGTGGGGGTTTTTAAGAGCTCGGTGGGCTGGGCCTGGGCCAGTGGACTGGGGGCTGGGCTTAATTTGGAAAAGAATTATATTTGGAAGGAAGAGGAAATTGGGTAACAGCAATGGAAAACACTACCCATAGTTTTCTTAAAACTGTCAAGTTCTCCTTTGAGATAAAGACAAGATGCAAAGAAGTAAAGAACCCAATGCACAAATATATTGGTGTGCAATTGTAGGAACTTGAGTTCCCTTTTCATATCTAGGCATCCTCTTATTCGACTAGGATTACCAACAAGTAATCATGTTCACCTTTTAAACAAACATCCTCATATGTAACTTAACTTGGAAACCTACAACTTATTGTACATAACTAAAAATGAAGAATACAAGATGTATTCGAGCTACATCAACTCTGGTCAAACCTATCAAGAGATCCTCTGTGGTCAAGTACGCCCAAACTCCAAGAACAACACACTGTTCTCTTCTAGTTAAAATATCATATTTCACATATTCTCTTAGGGGGTGTTGGTCAATGGAGATTTCAAAATCCTAGGCTGAGATTTGAAAATCAAGTGTTAGTGGACTAAGATTCCAAAATACATAAATCCAAATCAAGTGTTAGTAAATTCCGATTTTAAAGCCACAACAAATAGAATTTCATAATCAATCTTCATATTCTCACATTCATTCTTTCTTTCAAAAGAACCACACCTCTTGAATGTGTAACTCTCAAATCTCCAATCTATCAGGCAATCAATATTTGCGACATCGTGAACCTTGGTATTTACATATATCCTCCCATGCTCAGCCTCTCCTGGATGGAAGCCTTATGAAAGCTCCATTAATACTCCTAAGTACAATTGTACAAAGAACTCTAGGACCAACATTACTGGCAGTCTGGTTCTTTGCTCACCAGCCACCTCCAACGATCTAGACGCACGGCCGACAATCCTGATGTATTCAAACTTGCCCCCCCTCGTCCATGCCCATGTTGTAGTCAACCTCAACATAATTAGGTTTATATATTTTAAATGTAATATAAAGCTGCAACAGTTTAAGACAGAATTAAGACGATAAAAGGTCATTTTCACTGACTATGAAGCACGGGCACTATAAAAATTTGAGTTGTGTCGTGTTGGATGCTTATCAAGCACACCAAGGACACTCCGCTGGCTCGGCATTCCCCTATCATGGCTAAACACTAGTCAAAGCACACCACTGCACTATCCGTGTCATGATTCCTAGATGTCTGGTACTCTAATTCCTAACCATGGCTAAAGTTATCTACCGTAATAATTAATTAAAATAATTATTTATAAAAAAATTCTAAAATCACTATTTAAATCAAATAGATAATAATAATAAAATTTTCAAAAAAATTTCGGGAAGGGGAGCTACACATATTCGATAGCATCAGATACCATAGAGGGCCAATAATAACCCATGTGTCGGATACGATCCTGTAGTTTAGGACCAGGTTGATGTGCTCCGCAGACACCGTCGTGAGCTTCACGCAATACTTGCTTCGCTTCATCACCAGCAAGACAGCGCAAGAGTAGACCGTCATAAGTTCGTCGGTAAAGAGTCTTGGTGGTCTGATTGTAATAGAATCGTAGAGATCGCCGACGAATACTCGTAGCCTCCTTGAGATCTTCAGGAAGTATGTCATGAACTACGAAGTCGATGAAAGGAGTTCTCCAATCTTTATTGATAGTATTGATTTCAGTAAGATTACTGAAGTCAATATTACGATTGTTTTCGACGCAGAACAATTCTCGATTAGAGACAACCACCACCTGCTGTCTTTTAATAGGGATGGCTAAGATTGCTGCAAGATTAGCCAAAGCGTCTGCTTCAGTGTTGCAAGCTCGTCGGACATATTCGATGAAGAAGGCTTTGAATGATGTAGCCATGTTGATTGTCGCTTCAAAGTAAGGTACTAGATCTTGATGTCGAACTTCATAGGTTCCTCTAACCTGGTTAACAACCAGCTTGGAGTCACTATAGACTTCAAGATACTCGACGTCTAGTTGTTTAGCAAGCTGAAGGCCAATGAGTAGAGCATTGTATTCTGCCACGTTGTTGGAGCAAGGCTCATCTAAGGAGTAGGCTCTTTGAATAGCTGACCTGTCTGGAGAAACGAGAACTACTCTAACTCCTGCGACAATGGTACCATTGGGTTCGATCCTGGATGCACCATCACAGAATAGGCGTCAAGTAGGAAATTCTTCAGAGATTGTATTAGATTCCAATGTCTCGTCTGGAATTTCATCATAGAGTTTGGATGTCTCTGGAACAGGATGAGCCGCTAAGAAGTCTGCCAGTGCTTGACCTTTGACAGACTTTTGAGGAACATATACCATGTCATATTGGGCTAGCAGAATGGCCCACATAGCCAACCGAGAATTGAGTGTGCTAGGATTCTTCATTAGTACCCGAAGAGGATTAACTCGGGATATGACATAAATAGTTTGGCCAATGATGTAATGCCGAGTCTTCTGAACAACAAACATAATAGGTAGGCACTCTTTTTCGACCGGACTATAACGGTGTTCAGCACCAATCATAGTACGACTAAGATAGTAGATGGCTTGTTCATGGCCTTCTTTGTTCTTTTGGGCAAGTAAAGCACCCAATGAATGGTCTATAGCACGGACGTACATTAAGAATGGTATGCCTGAGATCGGTGGCACCAAGACTGGTGGGTTCATGAGATACCACTTTATGTCGTCAAATGCTCGTTGACATTCTTCGGTCCAAATGAAAGATACACCCTTCTTCATTAGTTGAGTAAATGGTCTACAGCGTCCAGACAGATTCGAAATAAATCTCCTGATGTACGCAAGTCGACCTTGGAATCCTCGTAGCTCTTTTAGGTTGCGTGGAGGACACATCTCTTGAATGGCTTTGATCTTCTCGGGATCCACGTGTATACCCTTAGAGGTAATGACGAAGCCAAGAAATTTGCCACTAGAGACACCCAATAATGACTTGGTGGAATTCATTTTGAGTTGATATTGGCGCATGAGATTGAAGATAGTTCTCAAGTCTTGGATGTGATCTTCCTTTAGACGACTTTTGACAGCAATATTGTCGACGTAGCATTCGACAGTCTTACACAGATGATCTCGAAAGATGGTACTCATGGCTCATTGGTATGTTGTACCAGCATTCTTGAGACCAAATGGCATTACAGTGTAGCAATAGACTCCGCGAGGAGTACGGAAAGAAGTATGCTTTTCATCTTCAGGATGCATCCGAATCTGATTATATCCGGAGAATCCATCCATGAAAGATATTCTTTCGAACCCACAGGTGTTGTCAATCATGACGTCCGTGATAGGAAAAGGAAATTCATCTTTTGGACATGCCTCATTAAGATCCCGAAAGTCGATGCAGACTCGAACTTTTTCGGTTTTCTTTAGAACTGGGACGACATTGGCTACCCAATCAGGATGCTGCTCTTCTCGGATAAAGCCACAAGCGATGAGCTTCTTGACTTCGTCATCGATTGTGTCCATCATTTCTGGCTTGAAGCACCGTTGTTGCTGTTTGACCGATTTTGTATTTGGCAGGATATTTAATTCGTGAGTAGCAACTTTGGGATCTAGACCTGGCATGTCTTTATAGCTCCAGACAAAGACGTCAATGTATTCTTGAATAAGAAGAATTAATTCTTGCTTATCTGCCTCTGGAAGATTCTTGCTGATGAATATTGGACGAGGTGATCCGCTCTTTCCTACATCAATTTGAACTAATTGATCTTCGGTAGGAGGTTCTCTTTGTTCGAATCGGAGTTCCCATTGGGTATCCATTCGTTGAGCCCAAGGATCAGTTTCAGGGTTTTCTTCAACATCCTCGTCATAGCCTTCTGGAAGTTCGACGGAGACCATGTTAGAAGATACAGTCAATCGATGAACTTGATCGATACTAGTGTCAGAATCCCATGATCTGGAATCAGAAGAGTTAGAGCGCTCTTCACTATCGGATTCAGAGACTGCTGGGGATAATACCGGAGGTAAAGCATATCCGAGACCTCTTTTGGTCCTGCTGTAGTACATCTCTGACTTTCCTTTCGGAACAGCCGTACGGATAGGAGTTCTTCTACCCTTGTCGTAGTTGAGGCCACTCTTGAAGTCATAACCCATCTTTCGGATGATGTCTTTTGATTGTTGACTGTAACGACGAAGTTGAAGATGTCCCGTATCGTTACTTTTGCTATCATCCATATAACTGAATTATTGTTTCGGTCCTTTATTAAAAAGTATTGGACTCTCGCCTTTATTTCGAGTGGGAACAATACGATATGAATCATTAGGATATTCGAGTAAGACTTCTGTTCGAAGAGATTGTACAACTCCCATTGTAAATGACTGAAAGCTATCTAACATATCCAAATAGCATTTAGCATGATAAATGACATCAGTATACTGGAAAGTAGATGCTTTTTTATTAATTTGTACATATGTATTTACAGCGAGACCTTTAGCCTTAGCAGGCTTGGTCAGATTGATTACAAGAGGGGGAGAAGAAGAACGTGGAGGAGGATTGGCCTTGTTACGACGGAGGTCGATAACAAGCGACTCAGAGGAGGTGAGCTCCCTTTTATCCTTGTTATGAGATAAATCTATAACAAGGGGCTCAGAAGAGGTGAGCTGCCTTTTTTCCTTGTTATGACATAAGTCAATAACAAGTGGCTCAGAAGAGGTGAGCTCCCTTTGATCCTGACCATCATCAGTTGGTTGCTTCTGGACTGGCAAGTGAATAGCCAGTGGTTTGGAAGACTGAGGACGAGAAACACGCCCTTTGACAGGTATGATGAGGGTGTCATTAGGTACTGCTTCTTGTTCTTCTTCAGTGTCCAGAGACAGCACTACCTTCATGAATTCATCCTTGTACATACGAGCATCGTTACAATATGCTTCGACGCCTTTGAACGGATAGAGATCAGCAACCTCCTTTTGAACCTCTCCATTGTCATCGACATATTTGAAACATTGATGGAGAGTCGAAGGAACAATGTTATGTTCATGCAGGAATGGTCTCCCCAACAGAGCATTGTAAGAACAACCATGGTTGTCAATGATGTAGAAGGTCACCTTTGTACGAAGATTGCCTATTTGGAGTTTTAGGCGAATCTTGCCCAGAGGCTCATTCCTTCCCTGGTTGAACCCGAGGATGGTGGTGATTGTACTGGAGAGACTATGCACTGGGATCTTCAGCGCATCTAACATTGTCTTCGGCATGATACTGAGAGCAGACCCGGGATCTATCAGAATACGATCGACTTTCATCGAGTCGACATATCCTGTATAGTATAAAGGACGGTCGTGCCTATTATCTTCCATCAACATGTCATCCTGTGTGAAGGTAATGTTTGGAATTAACTCCAAGACACTATGGCAATGGAGGCAAGAGAGTGGTTCTGCTTTTGGCTTCTTCAGAAGGACTAGATAGGTTTCTGCATGCATGAGAGCCTCACTCAGAGTTTCCCGAGTCTCTTTGGAGAGGCGCAAGAGCTCGAAAATTGACAGCCGGGCCGGTGTATTGGCTAACTGAGCCAAGATATCAAAGTTGTAAGGCTTCTCAAGTCCGGAAGGAGATGACTTTTTCAAAGGTTTATCGAAGCAGACTTGTTGTTTGCCTTTGTCGGCTACCGTCGGCTTGTGAGGAGTGAGTTCTACAACCGGTGAGGAGGCAGAAGGGATATCCTCAGTGGAAGCAGGTTGCACTGAAGCAGGCTCAGAAGAAGAAGCCGGATTCTCCTGAGCTTCGGGGTAATCCTTTAGATAGGCTTTCCCTGATCTGGTGCCCAGCAGGATTTTTTCGTCAACTATGGGGTTAAAAGACACCCTGTTGCAAGTCTTTGTCTTGCCCTTGGAGCGGTCCTTCTTCTTGGAGGAAGAGGGAAGTTTGAACTCCGAGGCAAGATCAGGGTGGATCCATATAATCTCGTCATTGTCAAGGGACAAGGGTACGAGACCTTCACTTCGTGGAGGAGGGAAATTCTCGATCTCAAGAGTAGCTTTGGGGATAGGAATGACACCATGCTGTACCATCTGCGGAGGGAAATCACCGAATTGAACTGAGACCATGTTTGCGGTAACAGTCTTCTCGTCTTGCTGCAGAGTGACAATACCAGCATTGACCTGCTCTTGAATTTTGCCTTTGAGCACATAACATGCTCGAGTGGGATGCCCAATGAACCTGTGGTAGGCGTAGTACTTAGGATGATCAGTCTTACTGACCTCATCAGGCTTCTTCGGGTCTGGGAGTTGGAGCTTATTGCTTTTAATCAAGCAATCAAAGATGCTCACAGTGTCATTCTCATCAAAGGAGTACTCTACTTTTGGACGAGGTTCCCTTGGTGGAGGTGCTGAAAGAGTAAAAGCAGACGTAGGTGGAGCTACGTTGACCGCCAGAGATTCTTTGTTCTTCAAGTTGATATTCAAAGTTTTTTTCCCTTGCGGTTGTTCTGGTGATTACCACCACCCGATGTCTGGTGTTCATCCCGGTCGGGATTAGACATTTGTACCCCTAGCTGCTTGAATTTGTCAGCACTAACTTCAGCTGCTTTAGCGTTGACAATGAAGGATGGCCAGTCTTGGAACTGAGTTGATCCCGTCCACATGCTGATGATAGGCAAAAGATTTGCCTTGCAGGTGTCTATGGTGACATCGGCCGGAGTTCCAGGAGGTATTTTTAAAGCTTCCCGACGGAACCTTTCAATGAAACTCTCAGCAGTTTCATTGTGTCTTTGTTTGATTTTATTGAGGGCTGACATGGTCATGTCGTTGATCCCCTCATAGAATCGTTCCAAGAAGATTTGTTTTAGACCGAAGAAGGAGGTGATACAACCATCGGGCAAGCTTCTGTACCAATCGTATGCTACACCGGCTAAACAGCCGACGAATACTCTGGTAAGAAGAGCGTCATTTGGCTGAAGTTGGACAGTCATTACCTCGAAGTGGTTAATGAACTGACTGGGAGAAGTGCTGCCATCAAACAGCGAGATTGTTGGAATTTTGTACTTTGGAGGAAATAGGACTTCCTTCCATTCAACTGGATAAGGTTGCTTGATCCCCAACCTCTGCAAGTTGTCCTTCTCCTTGAAGGCCTCGAATTGAGTGCGCAGGAGTTTGACAGCTTCATTAGCATCCTCCACTGATGTAGAAGGAGCAGACTGAGTCACAGTGTTAGGGGGAGGAACAGCGTGGTAAGTACTACCCCCAGCACCTGATTGGCTGGGTGTGGGTTGAATCTGTACAGGAGGTAGTTGAGGAGATGCTACCCCCAGCCCTATATTGACAGGCACCGACGATGCTATGATTTCAGGATTTGTAGCAGGTACGATCGGTGGTACTGTATGTTGGGCCACAATGGTAGAATGCACACTTGCAACCATTTCGGCCATGGTCTTCAGTTTGTCTTCTAACGCAGCTATTCGCTGTTCTTGACTTGCTGAACTGGAAGCATCTGGGTCTTCAGTGACAACATAAGCTGTCACTTCTCTAGGTACAGTAGAGGACACTGTCTGTTCTGAACTTTCGCTGTATGCATCGTAGTCGGAGAAAGAATCATCTCCTGAGTGGGAAAGAGGAAGATGACCGGAAGGATCTTGAAAATTCCTTTGACCGATTGCATCTCGGCTTCGGGATCGTGTATGTTGGAATACTCCATCAGAAGATTCTTGGAGTAGATCCAAATACCACTGGCTTGGCTTACGAGGCTTGCCGTGCTTGGAGCACTTCCTACCCCCAATGTCCCGGGAAGTCATGTTGACAGAAGCGTACATAACTTCGTATTCATCTTCTGACATAGGTTCAGAGGTTGTAAAGTTCAGACGATCGAAGACAGATCGTCTTGTTGTCTGACAACAACACTTGATGACAACCTTGTGGTTACAATAGTATCTAAGTGGTTGCACTGGAGGTGTTGAGATATTGTCCCATTTTTGCTTGAGGTGTTCTCGGAGATCGGGAACAATGACGGGACGAGAAGAAGTTCGAGGGATGTATTCTTTGACAACATTCGGAACATGGTTTCGGTTCTTCAAATGTTTTGTCCCTTGAGTGTACAGGTAAGTACTCACTTCATTAGCATAGGTGTCCGAATTTTTGATCCTGGAAGTTTGCCTCTAATGCTGGTTGGTCTTCGGCATTGGCTGTTTGCGTTTCGCCGAAGTTGGTCGATTGAGATAAGTTCTTAGATCAGCAAACTCATCCCCAGGGGTTTCTGTCTGAGACACCAACAATTTTCCCTATTTTGATCGGAATATCTTGAGAGTTGGGAGATCTTGGAACTCTGCTAACGGAGTAGGCAGAATACCTCTTTGATCAGTGTACTTCTCTTTGACAAGGAGGGAAGAAGAACCCTTGTTGGAGAGAGTTCTTGCACTGATTGGTGCCGGAGCACGTTCAGTTTGATCTTCTATGGTAAAAACCGAGGAAGACTGAGAAAAGACCAAAGGGCCTTTTCCTTTGTTTTGTGAAGAAGGGTTAGCTAAAAAGCGTTTCCCTCTGTTGTCTTCCAAGTCGTGGGACGAGGAAGTTTGAGAAAAGACCAACAGGCCTTTTCCTTTATTCTGAGGAGGAGGAGGAATAGTCAAAAGACTACCCCCAGTGGATTGCGCTGGAGCAACAGGGTGCTTGGGAAGAGGAGCAGAGTTTTTTCCCTTGCTGTGAGAAGAAGAGAGATTAGCCAAAGGGCTGTCTCTCTTAGACTGCGCTGGCGCAGTTTGCGCAGGGACTGAAGTGGCTATTGGCGCACTGGAAGGTAGCGTATGAGTAATTCTGGCAGAAGGTATTCTGGCCACAGTCCCAACCGTTTGCGCAGCAGGAATCTTGATGTCAGAGTGCTTGAGTTGCACTCTGGTTGCTGGAGTGGTGGATTGCGCAGGCAGAGTTGCAGCCAACTGTGCCAGAGGAATAGGAGTCTTGCACTTTGATAGAGCAGCATAGAAAGTAGGTTGTGCACTGGCCAGGGGAGCAGCATACTGCGCATAGGCAGTAGCAGCAGACTGCACAGCAGAGTCAGCAGTCTTGGGAACAGAGGAAGTAGACTGTGCAGCAGGCTGAGCAGCAGAGACTGTGGACTGCGCAACAGTCTTGGGGACCCACACTGGATGAACTTTGCTCGTGGCAGAAGTTGTTGCAATGCGAGGGGTGGTCCTGTAGTTGATCATCGCCTCGTAGGCCGTCTGGTTGACCTTTACAACCAGCGTCTTCTGCGTCTTTCCGATAGACGCAATGTCACATTGAGTTGTCACTTCCTCGTCGGAGGAGAAAGTCTTCCCCAGCAGAGTCGCCATTTTGTTTGCAAAAACAAAAGTTGATCTTTATTTCACAAACTTTGTAAGAAGATTACAAGAATTCTGGGAAAGTACAACTATAGGAATTCGATCTGAATGACGATCGCTTTATCCCTTGGACGATGTGAACTTTGAAGACGATAGCCTCTGAAGATTGCAGCGGCACTTTGGCAAGAACTCCTGATCTCTGGTGATGATTCTGATCTCTATGTATGTGTATATGATAATGAAGGCTTGAAACTCTATTTATAGAGTTCTAGAAATAACTAACTTTTAGTTATTCTGAGTTGCGCATGATGGATTGCGCAGACTTTAGATTGCGCAAGCAATGAACTGCGCAGGCAGTTACTCGATCGTGGACCATCTATATGTGACGCGTGGCATTGTTTGATTGAAATGCGCTTGATCGTGTACAGACGGTTGCCACATGGTGAGTAATTGATGGCATGAAGGTCACGTGTACATTTTTCAGTTGTCTTGATGGAGTACGCCACCTGAATTGCGTTGGTCTCAAATTGTGCTGGGATGGACCGCGCTGCAGAGAGTCTGGCCGATTACGCTGTATGTACAGCTGTCCTCGAGCGCTGTGCTGTACGATAAATGAACAGTTTCCTCGTTTTCCGTGCTGTCAGTTGTCAGAAGATCTGATTCTCTGTCAGGTAATGATGACGAGGCCACGTCATCTTGCGCACTTGGATGAGTGCGCAGTTCAGCCTGCGCAATTGAGTTATTGCGCAATCTATCTCCTGCACAGTTCACTTGATGGATGCAAAATTTGATTTTCATGACTTCTTTGATGGGTGCAACTTAATTTTTAGGACCTACAATTTCTACTACGATTTTTTTAAAATAAAATTTGTATTTAATGGTATTTATATTGTACTTCGTATTTATACGACACGACAAGTTCGAGTTCTCGTAATAGTACGTCGCGTGCGAAATTGCATTTTTAAATTTGCTCGTCGAGTGCGAATATGTGCGAGATACATATTTTAGAAAAATATTTTGATTTTATTATAAAGGAAGTATAGTTTTTCATATATATATATATATATATATATATATATATATATATATATATATATATATAATACCACTTATTTTTTTTCAACATGCTCCCCATCCCTGGTCTCCCCGTGCGATTGATCCACCCCCCGTGGCCGGCTTAGCCCGGCCGGCCCCCTTCCTCTCCCTCTTTCCCCTCACCTTCGCCGTTCGACTCTGTCGATCCGCCCCGGCCCTCTCCTTCGATGGCGCTACAATGGACACCGGAGGCGCTGGCCCTTATCCAGCTCCTCCCCGCCGCCCTCCAAGCCCGCCCTCCTCCTACCCCCCCCCTCCGTTCACCCCCTCGCCGCCAGTTTCCTCCTCCTGGGAAGTCTCTCCAGGTTCTCCTTCCACCCTCGCTCCGGCCCGCGGAGTCCCCGCCGCCGGGCCGCCCTCGGATCAGCTATCCGTTCCCGCTCACTTTTCGAATTACTTTGGCTCCACCTCGGGAGGAGCACCACCCAGCTGTTATGACCTCGGGCACAACGCCTCTTGGCTACTCGGGCACGCAACCCTCGGCGTCAATTCCGAGGAGAACCCCTCTGGACACGCTGCTGTTCCAGAATCCTTTTCCAGCTTTTCCCCTCTGTTTCCAGGCGGGTCCCAGCTAGAGGGGACAGCTGTTGCTCATTCTGCGCAGCTACAGGCACTCCACAGTGCCTTTGCGCACTTGCTCGCCCCCACTGTCTCAGGGGGGCCCCGCTTCCCTGCGCCATCCATCAATCCGAGCGGGCCCCAGCTGCAGGTGTGGCCTGCGCAATCCATCTGCCCGAGCGGGCCTCAGGTGTGGCCTGCGCAATCCAACTGCCCGAGCGGACCCCAGCTGTAGGTGTGGCCTCAGGCCCCCCCTGCGCAATCACAGGCGCTCCCTCTTCTGGAGTGGCCTCTTGCCCCCTCATCTGCGCCATCCATGATGCTCCCTCCCTGCCCTGCGCAACCCATCAGAACCGACTCTTCCCCTGGGGGTACCCGCCCCCCTGCGCACTCTCCTTCAGCGCAGCGTCAGTCGGTCAGGCCTCCTTCGGAGTAGTTCCATTCGATCCCCCTTCCCTTCGCACTCTATCAGCACTTCTTCCGCGCAACCCCTCAACTGCACAGCCCCCGCCCCTTCCTCTGGGGTCCACCGCACCCTTACACATTCCCCCAGCTCTTCCATGCGCCACCCTTCACTTCAGTCTTCCCTCCCGCCCCCCCGTGCGATCCAGCGCTATCCTGCCCCCCCAGCTCTTCCATGCGCCACCCTTCACTTCAGTCCTCCCTACCCTCCATCTCCCCTGCCTCCCAGGCACCTCATCCCCCCTCAGGCAATCCTGTCTGCCCTAGCTCGTCCCCGGCGCCAACCGCCCCCCCTGCCTCCTTGCCCGCCTTGGCCAGCTCCTTTTCCTTTGGGGGGGGCGCACTGCGCTCCGGCGCCCCCGGAGGCCTGCCACGCTTCCACCCCCCTCGGCATCTCCTCCATCGGCTCCGAGATCTCTCTTCTACTGAGCGGCCAACCGCTTTCCTACTCCGCCCCTTCGGGTCCTGATTCCTCCGGCCCGCCTCAACCCTCCTACGCCGCCATGCTTCGTCCGGATCTCATGCCCTCAACGAGCATTATCTTCCCAGACGTCCAACTGCCAGATATCGAATACTCTCAAGAGACATCAACCCCCGTTATTCCCTTCTCCGATATGGAACTGACGTCGCTGTCCACGGCCTTTCCACACACATTCATCCTTAAATTTTCCACCGGGTGTCCCAAACTTCCCAGGGTGCAGGAAGCAATCGCCAAATGGAATCTATCGACCGACTACCAAGTAGCCCCCTCGACCCCAGACACATTCTCCTTCACCTATCCTCAGATCGCGACCATAGGACCGTGTGGTCCAAGGGAACCTGCAAGATCGACACCCACCAGATGAAGATTATCAAGTGGTCACCTGGATTCAACACCAAAGAAGACTCAGCTACGGTCGCAGCTTGGGTTACCCTTCCCAATCTCCCTCTCATCTGCTTTGTTCCCGCAGCGCTAAAGCGCATCGCCAACTCCTTCGGGACGTACGTGGCTTCGGCGCCCGAGACCAGTAACCTCACCAAAGCCCACTACGCCAAAATCTGTGTTGAACTTGATCTCACTTCAGAACCACCCAACTTCATCAACATCGAACTCGGCAATCAAACCCACTCCCAACAAATCCTTTACGACAACCACGTGTTGTTCTGCAACCACTGTCACCTAAGAGGCCACCTTCCTAAGAACTGTCACCACCTGCACCCGGAGCTTAAGAAGAAGCCATCCAGGAAAGACAACGACCAACCGGCTGGGAAGTCCCCAAAGTCGTCCATTCTCCCCCTACCAAATACCCACATTCGATTCGACTCCAGCATCGGAGAGCCAGCATCCAGCGAAGCTCCGAGCAGGGCCCTAATCCCCTTCATTCCCCAACACATTGAGATCTCCAACCAATTCTCCATCTTCGATTCAGAGGACCCGGAGACAGACAACTCTCCAGAAGGCCCCAGCAAAACCGACCTGCCACCCTTCCCCTCCACCTCCTCGCATGCGGAGGACGCCACCGACTCAGGCAACGTAGATCATCGACAATCCCCCTCTGGCCAGGAGGCCGTCCCCCCGGCCCCTCCCACCTCCAATACAACTCATCAATCCTCCAGTGCATTCCCTGTCGAAGACGTCCTAGCCATCCTTGGACCCGACCAAGTGAGGAGAGGCCTCCAAGTTCAAGCTGCAGGAGCCCCCCTCCAGCATCTGTTGATCGAGAGTGCGCACGACTCCCTAGCTTTCCCCCCGGAGGAGACAACAGTCGACACAGCTGGCAATCTGATAGGACCTCCACCCGGGCCGCACGAATACCACAATCACAATCCGCCAACAACATCGAACGTCAACCCGGTTGACTCCCAACGGAGCAAATCAGGCTCCGACAAAACCGCCACTATCCAAACTAGATCCGCCGCAAAGCGGAATAAAAAAACACCCACACAATCTTTAAATGCTTAACATCCTATCTTGGAACGTTCGAGGTCTGGCTAACAAACCGATACTTCGGAGAATTACCAGTCTTCGTAAAATTCACAAGATCGACATCTTCATCATCATTGAACCCAAAATACCCTCCAAATGTCTCAAATCTATCCAGCTGGCTCTTAGCCTCCCCACGGCGATCGCTGGCAGGCACGACATCTGGATTCTCGGGTCGCAGGAGGTCAACCTCGATATCATCCAGGACACCCAACAAGCCCTCTCTTGCTGGGTCACCCACCCAACCCTCCTGGAGCGCGCTATCCTTTCCGCGGTCCACGGTAGCTGTGTCATCGCAGAACGAAAACATCTATGGAGCGACCTTCTCGACACATATCTCCACAACACCAACACCCCATGGCTTTGCATAGGGGACTTCAACGCCATCACCCGCAGAGACGAGAAGATCGGAGGTCGCCCTACGCCCCTATCAGCCATGCAAGACTTCAACAACTTCATCTTCAATGCTCACCTAACTCCCCTTCAGTTCAAAGGCAGCGAATTCACCTGGTGTAATATGCAGGACGGCGACCGTCGCCAATACTCCCGTCTGGACAGAGCTCTCACCAACGTACGCTGGCACGGTATGAGAACCACCTCCTCCCTGACCCATCTCAACTCCACCGAATCCGACCACGCCCCGATCCTGGTGGAAATCAAAAACCAATCCCAACCATCTAAAAAGAACTTCCAATTCCTCGATTTCTGGACCGACCATCCTCAATTCTTGAGCATCGTGGCAGAGGCATGGAATAGTCAGGACTCCCCCCATCCCTTCACTCGGGTCAGCAACAAGCTCAAAGCCACCAGGAAAGCTCTTTCCCATTGGAGCAAACAAGCATTCGGGGACATCTTCCAAGCGATACGCATCGCAGAGGACGATGTCACCCGTGCCGAAGCCTTATTCCTATCCGACCGATCACCTGCGGCTAGGAGAGCCTTGAACCTAACCAAGGCTATACTCAAATACAGGCTCAAAGTGGAGATCGACTTCTGAAAACAGAAAGCCAGATTGAAATGGGACAGTGACGGGTATAAAAACTCGAAATACTTCCACGCCTGCGTCAACGGTAAAAGAAACAAACTATCAATACATCACATTACCGACGAGCATGGCACCATCAGATCCGACCACAAGGGTATCCAGGAGGCGGCCGCAGACTTCTATTCCAATTTATTCGCCAAGGAGATGATCTTCAAAGACAACCATTTCCTTGATCAAATCCCCACCATCATTACCGACTCCGACAATGCTCTGCTGGAGCGCCCTCTGACCGAACAGGAAGTGAAAGACGCGGTGTGGGCCTTAAACGCGCATAGCGCTCCCAGCCCGGACGGCTTTTCTGGTACCTTCTTTCGCACCTGCTGGGATATTATCAAGCAGGACATCACCGAAGCAGCGATAGCCTTCTTTGAAGGAGCCCCTTACCCCAAAGCTATCTCCAGCGCCAAACTCATCCTCATCCTGAAAAAAGATAACCCCAACTACTTCCGCGACTTCCGCCCATCAGTCTTTGCACATTCACCAACAAAATTATCTCCAAGATAATCGCCACCAGAATGACAGAAACCCTACCCAAAATCATCTCGGAGGAGCAAAGCGGGTTCGTCCGCGGAAGAACCATCCAAGACAACATCATGCTGGCCCAAGAACTCATCACCTGCATGAAATTTCCGGCGAGAGGGGGCAACATCGCCATCAAAATTGATATGGAAAAAGCTTACGATAGACTCGATTGGCAATTCATGATCTGGGTCTTCAGAGCATTCGGTTTCTCCGAAAATTGGACCAACATCGTGTGGAGATCCATCAGCAACTCATGGTTCTCCACAGTTATCAACGGCCAATCTGATGGATTCTTCAAATCCAGCCGAGGCGTCAGACAGGGCGATCCTCTATCGTCCACGATCTTCATCATTGCAGCCGACGCCCTGAGCAGAAACCTCAACAACATGATCAACACTCCCAACTTCTAGCAATACCACACTGCCAGCGGTTGCCCCACCATCACCCACCTGGCTTTTGCCGACGATCTTCTCATTTTCACATCCGGGGACATCGGATCAATGGAGGTGGTTCACAACACCCTGGAGCGGTACTCCAGATGCTCCGGCCAGAAGATCAATCTCCAAGAGTGTTATCTACGCCCACCACAGCATCAAAATTGAGAACGCGACCAGACTCACCAACCTCATGTCCATTGCGGTGGCTCACCCTCCTTTCAACTATCTCGGCTACCCCTTGGTGTACGGAAAATCCAACGCCAGCATATTCGAGCATTTGATCACCAAAATCAGGAACAAGATCGAAGGATGGCATAACGCTACCCTATCTCCAGAAGGGAAAATAATCCTCATCAAACATGTGCTCAACTCCATCCCCATCCACACCCTTGCGGCCTGTACTCCAACCAAGAAGGTCATCACGTCTATCGAGCAGATCTTTTGTAACTTCTTCTGGGGGTACAACAAGGGACAAGATAAACACCACTGGGCCAGTTGGGATACTATGGCATCCCCGACCGCGAGCGGTGGGCTTGGATTCACCAAACTCGACCACATCGTCAAAGCCTTTTCAATGAAACTGTGGTAGAAATTACGCACAAGCCACAACCTGTGGACCAAGTTTATGAAGGCCAGGTACTTCAGATACATCCACCCAACGACGGCCACTGCCTACAGCAGATCTTCCGCGGCTTGGCGCCGTATTCTTCGTGGACGTGATTTGGCTGAGCCCGCGATCAGACTCCATCTGGGCACTGGCGAATCCAACCCATTCCTGAAAAGGTGGATAGGGGACAGCCTTATCCCGAACATTGACGATTCCCCAAGAAACATCATGATCAAAGACCTGTGGAATCCCACCAATCACGACTGGAATTGGGACAGGATCCGGGATTGGTCAGGCAACGAAACTATAGACAGCATTCACCATCTCGGAATTACCATCAGGACCGTTGCCGACAGGCTGAGGTGGTTGCTGGCAGCCTCAGGAGCATTCTCTGTGCATTCAGCAAGACTCTCGATCCAAGACTACGGTCCAGACCTTTTCATTGCGCGTTATTGGAACTCTTGCATCCCTAAGAAATGGTCCTTTCCCCTGTGGAGAGTCATGAGGAAGAAATTTCCCACCGACGACACCCTTAACTCCATCGGTTTTAGCCTGGCGTCTGCTTGTAACTGCTGCATCGAGCGTCAGACGGAGACTATTGACCACATCTTCAGGGAGGGAAGCCTCCCCGACAAAATCTGGAGCACCCTCCATCACAAATAGAACACCTCGCCCGAGGACGGGCGCTTTATCGATCTTCTGGCCCACTGGAGTGCCGCATCCCACGGCCACCAGATCGTTGTCGCGGCCGCCACCTGGGCAATTTGGAAGAACCGCAACAAAGCGAGATACGAGGGTCTCCAATACTCTGCCGACCAGCTAATCCAGGAAATCCATCGGCAATGCCGCAAAAGGAGCTCTCTTTGCTCCCACAGTTCTCCGGCCTTTGGGCATCCGTTCCTCTCTTAGTTTTGGCGACAGCGCCCGCACTATTCCCTGTCTTCCCTTTTGGTATACTTTTGTCTTGTATACGGGTTCGGCTTCACCTTTTGGAGCCTTGTTTTATAAAAGAGGGGGTTTTCTTTAAAATATATATATATATATATATATATATATATATATATATATATATATATATGATGGATATGTTCAAAAAATATGTATACTAGTAGATTCCCATGTCTTCTGCTCAGAGCTCCCCCTCCCCTCCCCTTCCTCCCTTGCATGGCTCGTCCATCGCCGGCAATAGCCGACCAACGGCTCCCCCCTCTCCTCCTCTCCTCCCCCCGTATGTCGCCCGCTCTCCCCCAGCCTCCGCTTCAGGTCCTTCCCCCCGGCCTTTCCGTCGAGCTCCTTCTCGCGCCCACTAAGCGTAGTCACCGGAGGCCCCTTCGTCGACTTCTGTGCGCCCAACGACGCCCCCCGCCCCTCTACCTCCCGGAGGGTCGAGGCCCCCCCAGCTGGGCCGGCTCAACCGCTCCCTCTCTTCTCGGAATACCCCTCCCACCCTCGTCAGTTGCCTGGTCCGCCGCTCAACTCCAACTGGTCGGCCGTGGCCTGGCCGCGATGGCAGCCTAGCCCCTCGGCCATGGTTCGGTCACGGTTGGGGTCGCGAGTCCCCTCCTTCCCCAGGCGGCAGAAAGGCTGGGAGTTTCTCGCTCCCCCACTATGGAATTTCGAATTTCAAAATCCGTTATCCCGCTCTCTCGTCCGGTCGAGTCGGGGTCATGCGCCCCGGCCTTCCCCCGAGGCATGCGTCCTCAGCAAGGGCCATGCGTCCGAGGGACCTCCGCCATGTGCCCTCGGCGAGGGGCATGCGCCATCTCTCGGTCCCCATTCCCTCTCCTCTTCAGGCTACGTAGGGGGGGCTGACCATGCGCCCGTTCCCTCTCTCACTGATCGCTCTCTCCCCGCGTGGGACCAGTCCATGCGCCCAGCCCTCGTGCATCCTGCCCCCCTGGAGGCCCATGCGCCCGGCACCCTCTCTCCCGGAGGGGCAGGGGGCGATCATGCGCTAGGTTTTCCCTCCTCTGCGCCCTTCACAGCGGAGGAAGCTCTTGAGCCCGGCTCCCCAGCCCATGCGCCCGCACCCTCTCTCCCGGAGCTCTCTCCTCCCACGCAGGACCAGTCATTGCGCCCCGTCCTTGCACCATCTGTGCCCCTGGGGGCCTATGCGCCTTCTCTGCTTCCAGAGTCCCAGGGTCAGGCGTCGTCGGCAGGGGCAGGGGGCGTTCATGTGCCAGGCCCCCCTCCCCGTGCGCCCTCAGCAGCGGGGGCAACTCTTGTTCACGGCTCCTCCCCTTCAGCGCCGTCCTTCCAGGAAGCCCGTCCAGGATCCCTCAACCCCCATAGATCCTACTCCTTCGCTTCAGCTTTCGGGGACCCTCGGCTCTCGCCACTGCCTCCCGCCTTAGGCAGGTCTTCTTATTCTCCAGTCGGCCCCATCCCTCCTGCGCCCTTGGGCACACCTCCTCCTCCCGGGCAATCTCCCGCGGTCTCTTTCGCAGATCTCGTGAGACCCGACCGCACAGCTCAGAAGATGCCCATCATCCCTGACGTCCTGCTCCCGAAGATCGATTCTGCCCCGTCCACCGAGGGACTGCCAATATCGATCCCATTCTCTGACGCCGACCTGTCCTCCCTACACCAGCGGTTCTCCTTCACCTTTGTGCTCCAATTCTCTTCTGGGTGCCCCAAACTCGCCAGAGTTCAAGAATTCATAGCCAAATGGCACCTCCAAGCGGCATACAGAGTCGCCCCTCTGGACCCAAGAAACATTCTGCTTTACCTATCTTCGGAAGAAGATCAGAGGATAGCCCTGACTCATGGCACCAGCAAGGTGGACTCCAAAACTATGACAGTTGTCAGATGGTCTCAGACCCTCAACCCTAAAGAGGACTCACCCATAGTGGCAGCCTGGGTTACTCTCCCCAACCCCCTCTGATCTGCTTCATCCCAGTGGCTCTCAAAAGAATAGTCAACTCGTTTGGCACATTTGTGGCCATGGCGGAAGAAACCCTGAATCTCACCAGATCTAACTACGCTAAAGTCTGCATGGAACTTGACATCTCTCAAGAACTTCCCAAATCGATCAACATAGAGTTAGGAAGCAAGACCTACATCCAACCCCTCATCTACGACAATAACGTCCTCTTTTGCAATTACTGCCACATCAGAGGACACCTCACCAAGTTCTGCTACAGAGCTCACCCGGAGTTGAAACAAAAGAAACATCTTGCCAACAAGGAACCCCTCAAGCAAAAGAATTCAGAGAAGCCGTACCTCAACCAACCACCCACAAACTCACAACTCAGATTCGAAGATAGTCCAGACTCGACCCTGGCAACCATCTCTACCCCCCCGATCAAGGCAACCCCATCGCCTTGATACCAAACCCAATACCAACCACTAACAGGTTCGAAGCGCTGGTCTTGAAAACCATTCCTGGAGATGAAGCCCAAGAGAACCAACCTCCCACCACCACAACACATCCGTCCATCAACCTAGAAGCCAGTTCAGCCGAGAACATCACAACTCCCAGCACAACGAGGCAAGACACAGAACAATCGCCAAGCTCAAGGAACCCTAGTCCAGAGGAGGGAATCCTGATAGCCACACAACCAGCGATTGAGATACCTCCCCGGATCACCTATCAGATCCCGTCAGAGCATTCCAGCCCCTTCCAGACCTAGAAGCAGCAGAAAGGATGAGCCAAGCCGTGGCAGCCGGATTCCTGGACCCCGACAACCCCATGAGCGTCCTCATCAGATCGGAAGGGTCAGAAGAAGCCATCGTCGATATTCAGACAGTAGATTCCGGGACTAGCCCCTTTGCCCCACCAGGGGCAGCCTCAGTCCCCTCGGAGTAAGCAACAACACCCCCAAAAAATCTCACAAGCAGAAGAAATAGAACAAATGTCACGCCCCAGTACCGAAATACGGAGACGGACTAGGCCAGCTACTCCATATGAGGTACGTAACGTCATACGGCGATCGTGGCTGTCGAAAGACTAGGGGGTATATGCTACAATCAAGTCTCCTATGGTCCCACAGAGTTCTATGTCTCAATCACTCAAATCACATCAGCAATTAAATGAACATTAAAGATAAAGCAGTAAGGCGTCCCCGACGCTTCATCAAAATGGTCATGAGAGACTAGCTTTATAATTTAGCTATCTCAGAGAGTCAGAAGTACAAAATTATACACAGCTGCAGTCTGTTTAATTACAATGATGTACTGACACAAAATATCAAGTAATCCGGCTAACAGGTGCCGGTGGCTAAACGCCGCAAAAGTATAAGCAGGAGTGGTGGAGAAGAAACCCACTCGAGTCCCCGAACCGCCATGCTTCTAGTATGCACCATGGATGTCAGGGAGGTAGATCGTGTCCTCTGGCTCTGCTACGAGATCTGGCCAAACAAAACCAGCGGGGTCAGCCCCGAATAGCAAGTACCGCCAAAGGGGCACAAGAGTTAAGATTAAAAACCCAGTGATAAAATGATTGATAATAGTAATACTTATGCTACTATTATAGGGTAGCGCAACATCTTCGAACCCATATGGCACCCTTACAACCAAACAAGGACAAAAGGTGCCGCATGGAGTCGGGACGTGTCGTACTCTATAACATTCACATAAGTTAAAAGGTATAAACAATAAAATCTCCTGATCGTGACTTCGGTCGATAGCCTATCGCAGCACAATAACCAACCCAACAATCAAACAAGAACATGGGTTGGATCATGCACCATGATAGACCATGTTCCTCAGTCATTCACAGAAGTAGCACTTCACAACCAGAATAAGTCTTCCGTTCATAACTTCGGTCCACAGCCTGTCATAGTACGATAACCAACCCAACAATCAAACAAGAACATGGGTTGGATCACGTACCATGACAGTCCGCTTCCCTCAGTTAATCACGGAAGGTAATAGGATACAAGCAAGTCGTTTTCACGGCCAATCAAGTCGACGAGTTTCTAGTGGGACGAGGTTATCCTCGCGTCATGTTATTAGAAAATCCTCAGATCGTATCTTTCCAGCAAGGCTAGCCCACCCAGGGGTTCGCGTAGACAGGTGTTATTGAGCACAGGTCCCTCGTAAGGCCACCTTGCCAAAACATATATTATATAGCAGGAATTAATCGGATACAGTCATCCACTCGTTGCAGATAACACAGTATCCGTGGAGACCAGCCGGCGCGTCAAGACAATATCTCAAGGCGGCTGGTGTAACACGATCTCGGGATTCTGCCCTCCCCATGCATCTAGTATATTTAGTTGCCTAGTTTAACCATAGGTGAAATCTTGGACTCACATGCTGTGGCCTGCATGATTATCCTCCTAAAGTCGTACTTTAGTACGAGTACCCCAAAGAGGATCCATGTCAATCAGTATGTCAACATGTGCTACCCTCCTTAGTGTAATGCATCATTGCAAATACGCCACGTGGAGTTACGAGTCATTTGTCGAGCATGAACAAGAACTGGGACATTCAGATACATGTATCAGGTAGGAACACTTTGTTCTCCGGGGTCACATTAGTGCTCATATCATGCTCGGGACAAAAGGCGTAAGGATATAAAATGGTCATATAATATCTGATAAAATATCAAAAGCGTACGCACAAAAGCACGCACGCTCAAGGGGTAAAAAGTCACGCAGGCTCACTCAAGGCAGCGTGCGTGAAAAGTCACGTAGGCTCAAAGGGAGAGCTGCGTAAAAAGTCACGCAGGCTCAAAGGGAGAGCTGCATGAAAAGTCACGCAGGCTCAAGGAGAGAGCTGCGTGAAAAGTCACGAAGGCTCAAGAGGAGAGCTGCATGAAAAGTCACGCAGGCTCAAGGAGAGAGCTGCGTGAAAAGTCACGCAGGCTCAAGGAGAGAGCTGCGTGAAAAGTCACGCAGGCTCAAGGAGAGAGCTGCGTGAAAAGCCTGCGAGAGAGCTGCGTGAAAAGTCACGCAGGCTCAAGGAGAGAGCTGCGTGAAAAGTCACGCAGGCTCAAGGAGAGAGCTGCGTGAAAAGTCACGCAGGCTCAAGGAGAGACACGCTTCCAACAGAAAGTGTGCTCAAACAGGAGCACACTGCTCACTGTCTTCTCCAAACAGCAAGAACACCATGGCTGAACCCAAGCTTCCAAGCATCATTACTTGGCCATCCGAACTCCAAATCCAGATTTCCAAAGTTCCAACTTGGGTGAAACTGAATGCTCTTCCACATGGAAGCATCAAAAACCCATAAAATCCAGCTAAAGTAGATCAAACCATGCAAAATCTGAAAATGATTAAAACTTAGATCTACAAAAATCAAAGCTTCAAAATAGAAATTTCCAAGTTCTAAACTAGTATAGATTGAGGAGAAGAACATGTTTTGGCAAATAGTTTTGTAAGAAAATTATTGACAAAATTATGGATCCATCTCTTGAGCAAGTTGGTACTTGCCTTGGTTGGTGGAGGAAATAAATGAGTGGAAGTAAATGAGAGGAGAGAGATTGAGATGAGTTATATATATAAAGATCTTGGACCCATGGGTTCATGATGAACCAAAGGGTTCATGATGAACCATTGGTGAACCAAGAATAGGTTACCCAAATAAGCCAAAACTGTAGGCCCAAATGCAGAAAATAAATTAGAAAATAATATTTTGTCGAATATTTTTGGAAAAATGCATGAAGAAATACTGCATAATAAATATCGTATAAATTCAAGGTAAATATAATTTATTAGTTTACGTATTAAAATACGTATTCCAGGATTGGGAAGTGACATCTCTACCCTTCTTAGAAAAATTCCGTCCTCGGAATTCCAGCCAAGACAGGATAGTGAAATCAGGGCAAGCAAGGCACAATCATATACAAGTTAACTATCATAGCAGTTATTATCCTAGATCACAAAGTGCAAAACAAGCAGGTACAGATAAGCATGGAATCGTGTCAATAAGGTGCAAAAATATACCTTATTAGTCAAACAAATGCGGATACCGAGATCTGATCTCGTCCTCGCACTCCCAGGTTGACTCTCCCGAAGAGTGATGGTTCCAAGAAACACGGACAAGGCTTATCGTCCGATTCTTGAGTACCTTCTCTCGCCGGTCCAAAATAGATACGGGTTATTCCTCGTAAGTTAGGTCGGTACCAACGACTAACTCAGAATGATCGAGGACATGACTCGGATCCGGGACATACCCACGTAATTGGGACACATGAAACACATCATGTATGCCCATCAACGAAGGCGGAAGGGCAAGTCGATAAGCCACATCACCTACCCGAGCGAGAATCTTAAAAGGACCAACGTATCTTGGACTAAGCTTTCCCCGGGTTCCAAATCTGATGATACCCCGAGTAGGCGAAATCCGCAGAAACACTTGGTCGCCAACTCTAAACTCTAGAGGCCTACGATGCTGATCTGCCCAATGACGATGTCGGTCCTGTACAACTCGAAGGCGCTCTCTGACCAACTTAACTATCTCCACAGTCTGCCTGATCATCTCTGGTCCCAACAACTTCCGTTCTCCGACGTCGTCCCATGCCAAAGGGGACATGCACTTCCTTCCGTACAATGCTTCGAACGGGGCCATCTGAATGCTAGCCTGATAGCTGTTGTTATAGGAGAACTCCACTAGATGAAGGTGATCCTCCCAAGATCTGCCAAAATCCAAGGTACACGCCCGGAGCATATCTTCTAACGTCTGGATGGTTCTTTCTGATTGTCCATCAGTTTGTGGATGATAAGCAGTACTGAATCTTAACTTGGTTTCCAAACTTTGGTGTAAGCTCCGCAAAAAATGGGAAGTAAACCGCGTATCTTGATCTGATACTATACTAACTGGAACACCGTGCTGCCTTACTATCTGCTTCATGTACATTTCTGCTAACTGCTCAGTAATCTGTCCAACTCGGAAGGGAAGGAAATGAGCGACCTTCGTGAGTCGATCTACTATTACCCAGACTGCATTCTTACCAGCCGGGGATCTAGGTAAATCGATCACAAAATCCATCGTGATGTGCTCCCATTTCCATTCTGGGATAGGAAGTGGCTGTAGCAACCCTGCTGGTCTCTGCTGCTCGGCTTTCACCTGCTGACATACCAGACACTTGGATACAAATCTCGCTATCTCTCTTTTCATGCCATTTCACCAAAAGTACTGCCTGATATCTCGATACATCTTCGTTCCTCCTGGATGAATGGAGTAAATAGAACTATGAGCTTCGGACATAACTTCTTGCCGAAGGTCTCCACTCGGTACACAGAGTCTGTTTCCAAACCTGAGCGTACCATCTTCATGAATCACTAACTCCTTCCTACGGCCTGATTCACACTCCGACCGCAACTTCTGAATCTGTGGATCTCCTGCTTGTGCTGTCCTTATCCTCTCTACTAAGGTTGATTGAATCTGCATACTGGTCATTCTTCCTATATCCCTTGGCAAAACTACTTCGATTCCCATACTCTGAAGGTCTTCTAAAATATGCTTCTGCGAGGTCAAGATAAAGGCACTGTCTCTCCTACTCAGTGCATCTGCAACTATATTCGCCTTGCCTGGATGATACTGAATATCTAAGTCAAAATCCTTCAGTAGTTCTAACCATCTTCTTTGCCTCATGTTCAAATTTCGTTGCGTGAATACGTATTTCAAACTCTTATGATCAGTATAGATCTCTACCCGATCTCCGTATAAATAATGCCTCCACAACTTGAGTGAAAACACCACAGCTGCTAACTCCAAATCGTGAGTCGGATAATTCTTCTCATGGTCTTGAAGCTGTCGAGACGCATATGCTATCACCTTTCCGTGCTGCATCAATACACATCCAAGACCCTTCCCAGATGCGTCACAATATACTGTAAAGCCTCCCGCTTCTACTGGAAGCGTCAAGATCGGAGCTGAGATCAATCTCTTCTTCAATTCTTCAAATGATGCCTGACAGCTAGCTGACCAAACAAACTCTACGTCCTTGTGCGTCAAACGCGTTAAGGGTGCAGAGATCCTGGCAAAGTTCGCCACGAACCTTCTGTAGTAACCAGCTAATCCTAAGAAACTTTACACTTCTGCAACCGTTCTCGGGACTGGCCAATGCTCTACGGCCTCAATCTTCTTCGGATCCACTGACACTCCTGCCCCAGAAATTACATGCCCCAGGAATGAAATGTGATCTAACCAGAATTCACACTTGTCGAGCTTCGCATAAAGTTGATGCTCCCTCAATGTCTGCAAGACAGTCCTAAGATGTTTCTCATGCTCCTCTTCACTGCTGGAATAGACAAGAATGTCATCTATGAACACCACCATAAATTTATTCAAATACGGCAGAAAGATGCGGTTCATTAAATCCATGAATACTGCGGAGGCGTTGGTTAGTCCGAAGGACATTACTAAAAACTCATAATGCCCATATCTAGATCTGAATGTTGTCTTCGGTATGTCTTGCTCCCGGACTCTTACTTGATAGTATCCTGACCGAAGATCGATCTTGGAAAAGACGCTGGCCTTGCTCAACTGGTCAAACAGGTCATCAATCCTTGGTAGTGGGTACTTATTCTTCACTGTTACTGCATTCAGCTTACGGTAGTCGATGCACATCCTCGTCGACCCATCCTTCTTGGGAACTAGAATCACTGGTGCGGCCCAGGGCGATTTACTGTCTCGGATGAATCCCTTAGACTTCAACTCTTCTTCATGTTGATACAACTTATCCTATTCTAACGGCGACATTCTGTAAACTCTGTCTGCAATAGGCCTCGTTCCAGGGTTCAACTCAATGCTAAATTCTATCTCTCTGACTAGGGGTATCCCTGGGAGCTCATCAGGGAAGACGTCGAGAAAATCTTCGACCACTCTCGACATCTGTCCTGGCTCTGACACTGCTGCTGAGATGATGCCTCCGGCCTGATTCTTCAAGGTTCGAGTAAAAATGAACTGCTCCATCCCAGGAACGCTGAATATGACCCTACCTCCTCTACAATCAATTGTCGCATGACTATCTCTCAACCAGTCCATGCCAAGAACGACATCAAAATTCCCCATAGGGAATTCAATCAATGATGCGGACAGTAAATGCCCACACACCTCTACCGGACATGAAAAGCGCACTCTGCTAACTTTTACGAGCCCATTGCCGGTGAGTATATCCATCCTCTCCGGCAATGCCTCAAACTCTAATCCAATCCGTGTAGCATATTGTGCAGAGATGAATGAATGAGTAGCGCCTGAATCAAATAATGCTACAGCGGGAAATGAGGTGACGAGAATTTTACCTGCCACCACGTCACTAGACGCTAGAGCCTCTCCCAAGGTCAATGTGAAAGCCTGGCCCCACGGAGCCCCTTGTTGCGGCCTTCCTCGACCATGCTGTTGCTGCCTCTGAGGGCCTTCGGCTTCCTGTACCTGGCGGAACATCTGAGCCTGCGTTGGTTGACGCTGGGCTAGGGGCCTTACTGCTAATACTGGCCCTCCACTCGGGGTTGCCACCGGAGCTGGCAATGCTGGAAACTGCTGAGCTGGCCCTCCTGGCCTCTGTATCACAGGACAAGTGGAGATACGGTGGTCTGAACTACCACACCTCAAGCATAAGCCATTCGCTGACCGGCACACCTCCCTCGTGTGCCCTGCCTTCCCACAGAATGTACAGCCCTGGGGTGCTCCCTGACGCTGTTGTTGGTTCCTCGGCTGCTGATGCCGAACTGGCACTGTATTAGTTGACACGGCCGTCCTCCGCGGTGCTCCTGCATCATAAATACGTATACCGGGTGCTGGTGCCGATGTTCGCTGTATTGCTCCTCCTCCAACCTGGGAATGAGATCTCTTCTGACCTCCTGTCCTCGATGCCAACCTCTGCTGGGTAAGCTCGTACCTCCGAGCGGCCGTCAAAACAGCGTCAAACGTCTGGTAGTCGTGTCCTTCCATAAGCTGTAATAGTTCCAAATGAAGTCCCTGCTGGAACCTCATAGCTTTCTCTGGCTCCGTTGCCACTATTGCTGGTGCGAAACGGCACAATCTGTAGAACTCTGCTGCATACCTATCTACGGTCTTGCCTGTTTGCTTGAGACTGATAAACTTCTGTTGGAGCTCATATCGAGCTACTACGCCAAAATACTTGGCCTTGAATCTGTCACTGAAGGTGGTCCAACGAACAGGGCGTCTTATACCAACTTTTTCTGATGCCCACCAGTCGCGGGCAAGATCCTGAAGTACTAATTTGACCTGATCAACCTTCTCATCATCTGGAACCTTGGCTACCACAAGAATGGCTTCGATGTCTTGAATCCAGGCATCCGCAGTGATGGCATCCTCCGTGCCATCAAAATACCTCGGGTTCAAGCGACGGAACCTTCTTGATGCTTCCGAGTCAACCCCGGCACTCCTCTCAAGAGCTAACTGAATCCCTTGGTTCAGTAACACGTTCTGCTCCTGCTGCCGAGTCTGTTGCTGTTGGTTAGTGACAAGAAACCCCCGGATGATCTCCAGGAGTGCTACGGCGTCTGGTACTGCCGTCGCTGCTGGTGCTGCAGGAGATTCAACAACCTGCGGCTGCACTGCCTCTGGTTCTATTTCTGCTCGTGTCTGCCCTGGGAAAGGTTCTCTCCCCTGTTGCTGCCCAGTCGAGCCATGCTCTTGCTGCTCTTCCTCATGGGCCTCACCCGCCACTGAGAATGAAGCACCCCTATAGAGAAAGATATAAGATTATCAAGTCTGAACGAGGAAAATTTCGAGGATGCAAGTCAGGTTAGAGATCAAGGCAAGGACAGAGAATTCGAAACGGAATTTCAAGGGGAACAAGTTTTGATTGAGACTCCTAATAATTCGCAATACCCCACAAGTCTGAAAATCAGACCTGCATGGACCACCACTAAAACCTTGTCACGCCCCAGTACCGAAATACGGAGACGGACTAGGCCAGCTACTCCATATGAGGTACGTAACGTCATACGGCGATCGTGGCTGTCGAGAGACTAGGGGGTACATGCTACAATTAAGTCTCCTATGGTCCTACAGAGTTCTATGTCTCAATCACTCAAATCACATCAGCAATTAAATAAACATTAAAGATAAAGCAGTAAGACGTCCCCGACGCTTCATCAAAATGGTCATAAGAGACTAGCTTTATAATTTAGCTATCTCAGAGAGTCAGAAGTACAAAATTATACATAGCTGCAGTCTGTTTAATTACAATGATGTACTGACACAAAATATCAAGTAATCCGGCTAACAGGTGCCGGTAGCTAAACGCCGCAAAAGTATAAGCAGGAGTGGTGGAGAAGAAACCCACTCGAGTCTCCGAACCGCCATGCTCCTAGTATGCACCATGGATGTCAGGGAGGTAGATCGTGTCCTCTGGCTCTGCTACGAGATCTGGCCAAACAAAACCAGCGGGGTCAGCCCCGAATAGCAAGTACCGCCAAAGGGACACAAGAGTTAAGATTAAAAACCCAGTGATAGAATGATTGATAATAGTAATATTTATGCTACTATTATAGGGTAGCGCAACATCTTCGAACCCATATGGCACCCTTACAACCAAACAAGGACAAAAGGTGCCGCATGGAGTCGGGACGTGTCGTACTCTATAACATTCACATAAGTTAAAAGGTATAAACAATAAAATCTCCTGATCGTGACTTCGGTCGATAGCCTATCGCAGCACAATAACCAACCCAACAATCAAACAAGAACATGGGTTGGATCATGCACCATGATAGACCATGTTCCTCAGTCATTCACAGAAGTAGCACTTCACAACCAGAATAAGTCTTCCGTTTATAACTTCGGTCCACAGCCTGTCATAGTACGATAACCAACCCAACAATCAAACAAGAATATGGGTTGGATCACGTACCATGACAGTCCTCTTCCCTCAGTTAATCACGGAAGGTAATAGGATACAAGCAAGTCGTTTTCACGGCCAAACAAGTCTACAAGTTTTTAGTGGGACGAGGTTATCCTCGCGTCATGTTATTAGAAAATCCTCAGATCGTATCTTTCCAGCAAGGCTAGCCCACCCAGGGGTTCGCGTAGACAGGTGTTATTGAGCACAGGTCCCTCGTAAGGCCACCTTGCCAAAACATATATTATATAGCAGGAATTAATCGGATACAGTCATCCACTCGTTGCAGATGACACAGTATCCGTGGAGACCAGCCGGCGCGTCAAGACAATATCTCAAGGCGGCTGGTGTAACACGATCTCGGGATTCTGCCCTCCCCATGCATCTAGTATATTTAGTTGCCTAGTTTAACCCTAGGTGAAATCTTGGACTCACATACTGTGGCCTGCATGATTATCCTTCTAAAGTCGTACTTTAGTACGAGTACCCCAAAGAGGATCCATGTCAATCAGTATGTCAACATGTGCTACCCTCCTTAGTGAAATACATCATTGCAAATACGCCACGTGGAGTTACGAGTCATTTGTCGAGCATGAACAAGAACTGGGACATTCAGGTACATGTATCAGGTAGGAACACTTTGTTCTCCGGGGTCACATTAGTGCTCATATCATGCTCGGGACAAAAGACGTAAGGATATAAAATGGTCATATAATATCTGATAAAATATCAAAAGCGTACGCACAAAAGCACGCACGCTCAAGGGGTGAAAAGTTACGCAGGCTCACTCAAGGCAGCGTACGTGAAAAGTCACGCAGGCTCAAGGGGAGAGCTGCGTAAAAAGTCACGCAGGCTCAAGGGGAGAGCTGCGTAAAAAGTCACGCAGGCTCAAGGAGAGAGCTGCGTGAAAAGTCACGCAGGCTCAAGGAGAGAGCTGCGTGAAAAGTCACGCAGGCTCAAGAGGAGAGCTGCATGAAAAGTCACGCAGGCTCAAGGAGAGAGCTGCGTGAAAAGTCATGCAGGCTCAAGGAGAGAGCTGCGTGAAAAGTCACGCAGGCTCAAGGAGAGAGCTGCGTGAAAAGTCACGCAGGCTCAAGGAGAGAGCTGCGTGAAAAGTCACGCAGGCTCAAGGAGAGAGCTACGTTAAAAGTCACGCAGGCTCAAGGAGAGACACGCTTCCAACAGAAAGCGTGCTCAAATAGGAGCACACTGCTCACTGTCTTCTCTAAACAGCAAGAACACCATGGCTGAACCCAAGCTTCAAAGCATCATTACTTGGCCATCCGAACTCCAAATCCAGATTTCTAAAGTTCCAACTTGGGTGAAACTGAATGCTCTGCCACATGGAAGCATCAAAAACCCATAAAATCCAACTAAAGTAGATCAAACCATGCAAAATCCGAAAATGATTAAAACTTAGATCTACAAAAATCAAAGCTTCAAAATAGAAATTTCCAAGTTCTAAACTAGTATAGATTGAGGAGAAGAACATGTTTTGGCAAATAGTTTTGTAAGAAAATCATTGACAAAATTATGGATCCATCTCTTGAGCAAGTTGGTACTTGCCTTGGTTGGTGGAGGAAATAAATGAGAGGAAGTAAATGAGAGGAGAGAGATTGAGATGAGTTATATATATAAAGATCTTGGACCCATGGGTTCATGATGAACCAAAGGGTTCAAGATGAACCATTGGTGAACCAAGAATAGGTTACCCAAATGAGCCAAAACTGTAGGCCCAAATGCAGAAAATAAATTAGGAAATAATATTTTGTCGAATATTTTTGGGAAAATGCATGAAGAAATACTGCATAATAAATATCGTATAAATTCAAGGTAAATATAATTTATCGATTTACGTATTAAAATACGTATTCCAGGATTGGGGAGTGACAACAAACAAGGACAACATTCGACTAGGACTATGAGGTCCACTGTAAAGCTCCAAAACCCCGATCCCCTCCCACTCCCAAATGCTTAACATCCTTTCATGGAACATGAAAGGTATCGCCAATAAACCGATGCTGAACAGAATCCTCAGCATCAAAAAATCCCACCAAATAGACATCTTAGTGGTCATTGAACCCAAACTCCCGCAGAAGAGACTCAAAGGCATCCGGCTTTACATGGGATTCCAGGACGCCGTTATCGGATGTCACGACATCTAGATTTTCTTCGCTTTCGGGACCAACTTCGGCTTAGTCCAGGACTCGAGATAAGCCCTCCCGTGCTGGGTGGAGCACTCGGACCTTCCGTCCTGGTCCTTCCTCTCCACAGTCCATGGCAGCTATGACATCTCAGAGCGCTGACAACTTTGGGATCACCGTTCAGCCTCCCTTCTCACCCACAACAACCTTCCGTAGATATGCATTGGCGACTTCAATACGATCTCTTGCAGCTCCAAGAAGTTAGTGGGGCGCACGCCTCCACTCCCGTCCATGGAAGACTTTAACAACTTCATTTTCAACGCCCAACTCATCCCCCTTCCCTTCTCCAACAACGCTTTCACCTAGTGCAACATACAGGAGGGAGCCCGTCGTCAATACTCCCGCCTGGATCGTGCCCTGATCAACGTCCCATGGTCAGACATGGGCCTCATCACCAACCTTTCTCACCTCAACTCTACCGAATCAGATTATTCCCCTCTTCTTATCGAGATCAACAGGAATTCCCATCATATCAAAAAACCATTTCAATTTCTGGACTTCTGGAGACACCATCCCCAATTCAAAGTCGTTGTGATAGCTGCCTGGAACTCGACAGATGATCTTGATCCCCTGATCAGAGTCGTGACCAAACTTCGAGATGCTAGTTCGGCACTTTCTTCTTGGAGCAAGGTCGCCTTCGGGAACATCTTCCAGGCGATCAGATCTGCGGAGGATGACGTGACCAGAACAGAATCCCGATTCGTCTCGAAACGGTCTCCGGAGGCTCGGGCGTCGCTTAATCTTACCAGAGCTATACTCAAATCTTGCCTGAAAGTAGAGACGGAATTCTGGAAGCAAAAAGCCAGATTAGCCTGGGACATTGAGGGAGATTGCAACACATGCTTTTTCTACGCCTGTGTCAAGGGGCACAGACATCAACTCAACCTCCATCGTATCTCAGATAAGAATGGCACCCATCTGTAGGATCTGTCACCCTCATTTTCCGTATTTCTCGTATTTTTCCTGAATTTCGTATTTATACTCGTATCTGAATTTTGGCATGTATTTTTTTATTTTATTTTTCTCAACTTATGGAATTTTGGTATTTCTCGTATTTTGGTTTTGGCATGGCTCGATTTTATTGGGGATGGTTCGGTTTGGTTCGGTTTTATGGGTTGGAACACCCTAGCCCTATGCTCCACCCTCAACCCACCACAACTCCCCCTCTTTATACCCCCTACCTACCACTCTCTCTCTCCTTATAACTTCCACCATTAATTTCTTTCTTCTTCTTCTTCTTCTCCTTCCTCCACAACTCTCCTAACCCTAGGCAAGTGCATCTTGCCACTACATGAGAACCCTCTTTTATTTGTCCATTTGCTAGATTAGGACATGGTGATCAACATTAGACTTGTTTTTTTTGTGATTTGGAGCCTCCATTGTTATAGATCTAAGTTATTTCTATTTTCATATTTTGTATGGTTTGAGCTACTTAAGTTAGATTTTATGGGTTTTTGATGTTTCCAAGTGGAAGAGCATTCAATTCTACCCAAGATGGAACTTTGGAAATCTGGATTTGGAGTTCGGATGGCCAAGTTATGAGGTTTTGAAGTTTTGGAGCCATTGGAGCTTCTTCTCAGCCATGGAGAAGAAGACCTAGACCCTGCGTGCGTGTTTTTACGCGTACACAGCTCTCTGCTTGCGTGCTTTTGCACGTATGCAGCTCCCTGTAGCGTGCGTGACTTTTCACGCAGCTGCTTCCTTAAGCGTGCGTGACTTTTCACGCAGCTGCTTCCTTGAGCGTACGTGACTTTTCACGCAGCTGCTCCCTATAGCGTGCGTGACTTTTCACGCAGCTGCTCCCTGTAGCGTGCGTGACTTTTCACACAGCTGCTCCCTTGAGCGTGCGTGACTTTCACGTACACTGCTCCCTGTAGCGTGCGTGACTTTTCACGTACACTGCTTCCCTGTAGCGTGCGTGACTTTTCACCTACGCTGCTCTCAGCGTGCGTGACTTTCGTACGCTGCTCCCCTGACCCCCCTTGCTTAATCCATTGGCTCTTAGAGTTTTGGTCTTATTTCCTTAAGCTTGGCTTAGTCCTGTATATTAATATTTTATTAATATGTTTGGAATGACTATTGTACATGGCATGGTATGACAAGGAACTAGCATAACACGACAGTGACCCGTGGTGGTGCACCCCTGACATGACCAACCTGACATGATAGTGGCCCGTCGTGGCGCACTCCTGACAAGTACCCTGACAGGATTTATCTTGGTAATTTAACTTGACCTGCCTTGACACCGTGGGTGGTTCTTCTTGCTTGCTTGTTAAATCCACTTGTCCTGTCTTGCATCATGTCTAGGAGGGGACTCCTGAGTACCACGGTCAGGAGTACCCACAAAAAAATGGATTAAGGTTAAATAACTAGAATAACTCAGTAGTCATGAAGAGATGACACAGCTACAGGCAATCCCGTTACCTGGGCGCTCTTCGGATCTGTAGCCTGCCGTCGAGTAGGGCACATTTCCAGCACACCGTCGAGTGTTGCACCCTCTAAGTCACCTAAGGGTACATATGTCTCCTGGACGATGTACCCACCTGAATTCAACCATAATCTTTCGTCCTGGGTAGCCTGGATGGTCTGCAGGGCTTGTGGCTGTGGAACAATCTCACTGCATCTTGTTAGTAATTAGGCCTGTGATAACCCTAGTTAGTTAAAGTAGTAAGCCGTAGGATCTGCTTGGCCGTGATTGATTGGATGAGGTATAACCAGTCTAGTCATGTCTTGATCCCATGCAAGATTACTTCATGTCTTGATTACTTACATTACTTATCTTGCCGATAAATGGTAGGAAACCAAGCTCTGTTCAGATGAAGGGTTACAATCCCGGTCCTTGTTTGGTTTACGGGTTGTAACCTGGCTATCGGAATAGTTCCATGGTTATCTCGTCGTATGTCACCCTGCCATGTTTTTTTTATAAATTCTAGTTTTAATATTAGATTTTCTTGTGCTGATTGCTGGCTTTTGTTCTTATTTCGTGGCCCCCTTGTGGCACTTGCTCTTTCTGGGGTTGACCCAGCTGATTTTGTGTGGCCAGATTTCGGAGCAGCTCCCGAGGATCTACCAAGCTTCCAGCCCCATGGTGGCGACTAGAAGGAACCCGGGCTACGAGTGGGTTTTCTATTTTGTTTCGCTCACTCTATTGTAAATTTATTCTTTTGAGGCGTTTAGCCGACGAGCACCTGTTAGCTCGATGCACTTTTACTTACTGTCTGTCTACGGGCTGTAAACATGATTAACAAATCCTAGGGTTGATCATGTATGACTTAACTCTTGCTAGTTCTTGCATTTTGTACGACTAGCTTCATGATCAGCCGATATGTACTATTTGGGACGCCTTTTATTGTATATTTGGTGGTCAAACATCTTATAATTATATTACTTGCTTGAGATTGAGACAATAGGCTTGACCTTAAGAGACTGTTGGCTTGTAGTAAACCCTCATATCTAGACAGCCGTGACCGTATAGTTGAGATGTATTCTATTTCAATATACGTAGCTGGCTATGTCTGCCCCCGCTCTCCAGTATTCTGGTTCTGGGGCGTGACAGGATCAGAAGAGTATCCAGGAGGTTGCGGCACAATTCTACTCAGCTCTCTTCGCCAAAGAGATGATCGTGAAGGACGACCAGCTTCTCTCAGAAATCCCTCACATCATCTTCGATAGAGAGAATGATCGGCTGCTCATTACTCCGTCCGCAGAAGAAGTTAAAATAGTGGTCTGGGCTCTAGACGAACATAGTACGCCCGGTTCGGACGGGTTCTCTGGGGTCTTCTTCAGATCGTGCTGGGATATCATCATCCAAGACTTGCTGGAGGCCTCCATCGCTTTCTTCCAAGGGGCCAGATACCCGAAATCCATATCCAAGACCAACCTCATCCTCATCCCCAAAAAAGACAACCCAGAGACCTTCAGAGACTTTCAGCCCATAAGCCTATGCAACTTCACCAACAAGATCATCTCGAATATTATCGCCAACCGTATGTCCGATCTTCTGCCCATGATCATTTCGGAAGAGCAGAGTGGATTCGTCAAGAGACGGAACATCACCGATAACATCCTACTTACGCAAGAGATGGTTACCTGCGTAAAATTTCCTGCAAGAGGGGGCAATGTAGCTATCAAGCTTGATATAGAGAAAGCTTACGATCGTCTGGACTGTAATTCATGATCTGGGTGTTCAGAGCCTTCGGTTTCTCCGAACACTGGATTGACATTATCTTCAGATCCATCAGCAACTTCTGGTTCTCTACCGTTATCAACGGTCAAGCGGAGGGCTTCTTTCCTTCCACCTGAGGTGTTCGCCAGGGTGATACTCTATCGGCCACCATCTTCATCATCGCAGCTGAAGCTCTTAGCAGAAACCTCAACAACATGATCAATAATCCCTAATTCTACCATTTCTACCCGACTACCGGCTGCCCCATCATATCTCAACTTACTTTCTCAGACGATGTCCTCATTTTCTCTTCTGCCAATATCGGATCTGTTTAGGTTGTCCTCAGTACCCTGGAGAGATACGCCATATATTTCGGACAGCGTGTTAACAAAAACAAAAACATCATCTACACCCACCATAAAGCGGACATGAACCATTCTACCAGGCTAGCCAATCTGACTTCCTTCACCATCGTGTATCCTACATTCTTCTACTTAGGATGCCCACTAGTCTATGGCAGATCCAACTCGAGCATTTTCGAATCTCTCGTGTCCTCTATCAGGCAGAAGATCGTGGGCTGGCACAACGCTACCCTTTCCCCAGGCGGAAAGATGGTTCTCATCAAACACGTTCTTTCCTCCATCCCCATTCACATCCTGGCTGTCTGTGGTCCTCTCAAGAAGTTTTCTCCAAGATCGAAGCCCTCTTCGCCAGTTTCTTTTGGGGTCACAGTAATGGTGAGGACAAGCATCACTGGGCCAGTTGGTCTACGATGGCCAAATCCACCGACGAGGGTGGGCTGGGATTCTGTAGATTGGAGCACTTAGTGGACGCATGCTCCATTAAGTTATAGTGGAAGCTGCGTACGGAACACTCTCCCTGGTCTAGGTTTATGAAGGCCAGATACTTGAGATCCGGCCACCCATCCACAGCCTTAGTGAACAGCAGATCTTCGGCCACCTGGAGGCGCATCTCTCGCGGTCGCGATATCGTCGAACCCCTAATCCGCCTGCAACAGGGCAATGGTCAATCCTCGATGAATTACGAGCGTTGGCTGGGGGATTCGCTTCTCACGGCCCACAACCAGCCCAACGGGGAGATCCATGACCTGTGGGACATCAAAGCTAGCTGGATCTGGAACAAAGTCAGAGACTGGCTTGGTCTGGAGGTAGCTGCGAGCCTAGCTGCCGTTAATTTGCGGATCTCTAACGAACCGAACTCCCTGCGGTGGTACCCCAATCCTAACGGCCAGTTCTCACTAGCTTCCGCCAGGATAGTCGCCAGAGGGACCGGTACGTCATCCTCCGTCATCGCCCCTTACTGGCAATCTTATATCCCTAACAAATGGTCGATCTTGTTATGGAGAGCCCACAGACGAAAGCTTCCCACAGATGACTCCATCATCTCCTTCGGCTACAGCCTTGCATCGAGATGCCATTGCTGTGCATCCACCCAGGCGGAGTCGGTATAGCACGTATTCCTATCTGGTGACCTGGCAGTGCACTTATGGACCAGCCTTAACACCAAGCTTCGGAAGAGACATCACCTTGGGGGCTTCAACTATCTCCTCGCTAGCTGGGGAAGTTCCTACGGCCGTCAGATCGTCGCAGCTTTCGGTATTTGGCTTCTGTGAAAGAATCAGAACAAGTATACGTTCGAGGGCCGTCAATTCCTCTTCCACCGATTGTTATCGAAGCCCTTCGTCAGATCCACAGAGTTCGGAGGCGCTGCACTCACTCCGAGGACAGCTTTTGGTCAGCCTTGGACTAGTCCTCTCTTTCCAGTACGGTTTTTGGTTTTCTTTCTGGCGCACGGCGCTCTTACTTGTATAGGCTTCAACATTTTACGCTTGATACATCAATAAAGTTCCTTTTTATGAATATATATATATATATATATATATATATATATATATATATATATATATATATATATATATATATGATGAATACTTAATTTGTTTAAGGTTATGAGCAAAGAGAATTTTAAACTTCATTTATTTTACCTTATAAAGTACAATTTTATTTTATATAAGTTATTTAGAAAAACAAGGATATTGTAAATATTTGCATACATGAATCTATATCATATATGGATTTTAAATTCTAATTTTTGAATTTTTTTTAATGTTAATATTTTATTATTGTAAAAGATATTTTGAAAATAATGTTTGGTTTAAATTTAAATATGGAGATCAAATTTGAATGAGATTGTTATGAATAGTTTAATTTGAAGATAGTTTTATCTAGATTGAATTTGGAGTGGAATAAACGAGTTTTAATTCGATTTGAATTAAATGGTGATTTATCTATGAGGATTTAAACAATCCTAGTCCATTTCCAACCACGGGTCCTCACCTCCTATATAAGGAGAGCCCCCATTGTTCCTTTTTTTCATAGAAATTCCATCACAATCAAAACGTGCATCGTGTCCGTGCCTCCTCCCATCCACTACATTTCTATTCGCACAAATATATTATTTCCCCGGGTCTGACAATCCCGGACCTCCGCCCACGGCTACTCTCTCCCGACTGCCCCGACCACCACCACTTTCCTTCTACCATCATCATCACTGACAACCACGACGCCAACACCAAACCCTTGTTCCTCCTCACTATCATTGCCATCAGAACCTCTCCACCACCACCGGCATAGCTACGACCACAACCACCGTAGGACCTCTCTCTGTCGAAACCTAGCCTCGCCAATCCATCTCCCCGGACTTGGCCACCCACCACCATCCTCGTAAAACATTATCACCACCACTGTCACCATCATCGACACTGCCACCGGCACCACCACCAAGAAAAACCCAAAAATCAAAGAAAACTACACCTAACTCACCTCCGCCGTGCCTACGCCTCGCTGTGCGCCGTGGCCGTACGATCTCGGTGAAGCCCCATTTTTGCCGCTTCCTCGTCCCCCAATTCGGCGTCTCCTTTCCCGGACCGCTGCCCCCGACCTTCCGCAGCGTCGCACCCGCGCCGTGGCCGGTTCGCCTCTAGCTACTCCACCTTCCTCCGGCCGATCACTCGTGCGTCAGGACGAGCACCGCGTGGGCAACCCACTTCCTCTGCCTGGCAGTGCCGGAGCTGCGCGTGCCTCTCTGTCCGCCGCCGTCGCGTGCTGGCGAGTCGTCGCCGTAACGTGAGCGCCAACTCCGCCCCGGGCGCCAATCGCGAGCCAGCGTCCCTCTTTCCTCTCGGCCGCAGCCCTCGCACTAGACCCGGTCGGCGAGCCTTGGCGCTCCGCCGTGCGCGCGACACCGGGACGACCCCTACCGAGCCCTCCCTCTGGTATGCCCCTCCCGGCTCTCTCTTCCCCAATTTTTTTCTTCTTCTTTTTTCTCTCTCTCTCACTAATGAAATTTTTCGAAAACCCTCTTTTTTCATTAAAGTAGAGAACCAACACACTGTGTTGGTTACATGTGCTACTATTATATAATTTTATAATTTTATTATTTTTTTGTTTGTTTGATAAGTTGGTGATGTGTTTAGTTCTTCCTCTTTGTTTTCATGATTAATATTATCTTTTTACTATTGTGTTTTCATTATTATCACTATAGTAGTTTTATTTAGTATTTTTATATCATGAGTTTTCATTATTATCACTATAGTAGTTTTATTTATTATTTTCATTACCTAAAATATTATCGAGATATTTGCTCCCTAGAAAATATTAGTTTTGATATAAAAATAAAATAATAATTTCTATATTTTTAAATATTATTCAAAAAAAGTATTTTGACTACGACAATATAGTTCTAGTATACTTTTCTAATATTTAAACGGGATTTTTTTTTCATATAGTTTTTATCTAGAAAAGTTTAATTTATTGCCTAAAAATGATTTTTCAAATTTTCCATATTTACTAATTAAATCGAGTCTTCAAAACTTATGAAATACTTTCAAAAATAAAAATATATGTATAATAGTATATACATCTATTCTTCCAAATTTTCCCGATTATCCTCAATGATCACGACTGATCGGGCATCCTATTTTTCTTGTGATTTTGGAGCGCCTTCGTACTGCTATGGCAATTGGACAAATCGAGGCTTATCAAATCATCGTACCACACCCGACAACATACCATACGACACATCAGGCTAGATACCTTGCCATTAGCTGATTATGTTACTTTAGCTCATATTCATGCATTATTTATTATTTATTTTCTGTAAAATAAACTGTGATACATAGCATAAGTAGATAGAATTTTTACTGTTTAGTTCTATTTCCTGCTATGTACTACTTTCTTATACATTGAACTTAGATTCACTACAAGAATAAAGGCTTTTCTTGACAGAAATTTCCCGTCAAGAAATCGGTATCTTGACGGTTGCGTATCCGTCAAGTAGGCCGGAGTCAAGAAAAGACCCCCCTTTTCTTGACGGTCGCTGGCATGGCTTTTCTTGACGGTTTTTGGCCGTCATATGAAGTAATTTTCTTGACTATTTTTAGTCGTCAAGATAGCAGTTTTTAGAAACCGTCAACGTAGGCAAACACTTTTCTTGACTCCATCCTAGATGACGGCCTTTAGCCGTCAAGAAAATCTTCAATGCAAAGAGCAATTGCAGCAAGATTGAGTTAATTGTGACGTTTTATAACCGTCAAGAGAAGCTAAATTTTGTATAGCCAAAATTTTGTTTATAATTATATATAATGAATCGAACACACACATAATATTAGTCATCCATAAGATATACACATATCAAATAACTGCAATTTTAATTTTTATATTAACAAATTATATTGTTCATACACCACAAACTTCCAATATATCCAACATCCTTTTCAACCACAAACATCCAACACACGTCCAACCACAACATATCCAACCGAAGTATGTAGTCTTTGTACATCTTAAGAATCCAAAACTGATATTTATATAACTAAAAACAAAATATGTAGCAAACCCGGCCGGAGCACATCCCTCTCATATTCACAGCACCTTCATTTTCCATGTAGTTCCTGAGAGAAGAAGAGAAATATATTTAATCATTATATGTACATGTTTGTATAAACTGATATCAACTAAGAACAAAAACTCTAAAAAAATAAGCTTATTTCAACTAAGAATAAGATATATGACAAGTGCTGTGAGGTCTAATACTCACTGTATCAGAGTGGTATCATTGTTATTTTTGTGAGAGTGTTAGAGTTAGTTAGCATTTTGGGTTGTATTGTGAGTATCAGCTTGGCCTTGGGTTTTGACCCTTGTATGTGTATGACTTGGGTAGAGGATGCCTTGGTGGCAGCTAGACTAATTAGTGTCCTAAACTAGAGTAACATTTAAAGAGTATGAGGATGAGAGTACCAGTTAATTAGATATCAATGTTAGTGTAGAGTCTTATGGGCAAGGATAAGAAGGAACTAAGTTTCAGTTTTGGGGTGAGATTAGTAGGTGGCCTATGCATTAGAAAGTGAGGATTGGGCTAGACATGGAGCTTGGGAGTGTTAGAAGGTCCTGTTGAGCCCAGACAACAGGGTATGACCCTGTCTAGGCCAGGTGGTTAGGGAGCAGGCACTGTGCTTGCTCATACAAGTGCCGGAATGACCTGTAGTATGCAGGTTGTAGGCCATTTAGGTACTATTGTAGGCCTCAGGCATGGCAGCAAGGGTACACTTGCTTATTTGCCTTGGCAAATGGTGACTTTGGGTGTTAGAGTTTTGTGTTGAGTATTTGGATTTAGAGTATTAGAGATATTTGAGAGTATCGTATTTTGGTAATGTGGTTCAGATTTGAGTGTGTGTATGTGTCATGTGAAGGTGTACCAATGTGGGTTATTAGAGAGTATCATATATTAGTGTCTGAAGTGTAGATAGTGTATTAGTGTTTAGGGATTAAGTAAATTTTGTGTGAGAATGTGTTAGTATGCGTCAGTTGGCTTTGGGTTTAAGACAGAGGCATGTGGGGGTTAGTATCAGTTAGAGACTAGGGTTACATATAAGTTTAGGGAACTTTGGCCTTTAGACCACTGTTCCATGGCAGAAAGGGGAAGGGAAATCATTCCCTGTTGTTGTGCAGGCCAAATATGGCCACTGCTTGGCAACTAGAACACTACTCGAGCGCTAGTGCAGCAGGACCAATTTGTCCAGGCCTTGGGCCATATTGGTTAGGCCAGTATCTTGAGTGTTTCAGTGGCTTGGCCATCTCAGATGGAGAGATCGTGTGAGTTAGTGTTAGTTAGGAGGTTGGCTTAGAGGTTGGCTTCATGATGTGGTGGCTGTTAATTATCAGATATAGGACATCCATGTATATGCTAGCGAGTTAGATGTTAGCTTCAAGAAATTTCAAAGGTTAGAAGGTTGTATCTTGGTTTTGTTAGTATGTTAGTATCAGAACATGAGTGTATCAGTGAGTTCAGTTGTTGGGGATTTGAGTCTTGAGTTAATAGTGTGGTTAGATTGAGTACATATTAGTGTAGCTTGATTAGGAGTTAAGTTAGAGTATCTTGGTTGGTGGTATCAGTACATGGAGATTAAGGGGCTTGAGCTTGCTATAGCAACTATAGCAACAAATGGCAATACAGCAGCAGGAAGTGGTAGTAGCTGCAGCAGCATTGTTGTAGTACTAGCAGCAGCAGCAGGCTGCAATGGCCACTTGGCCACTGAGCTTTGGCCATTTGCCATGGGTTTGGGTCTTTTGGTTTGAGTATCCTAGAGAGCCTAAGGAGGTTAGTATCAGAAATGGTTGTGAGTATCTATTGGTATCATAAAGGGGTTAGTATGTCGGTATGTATTATAGTGGTTTAGGTATTGGTCCAGTTAAGCTATTAACATAAGATAGAGGGTTACCTATAGCCTAAATAGATGGGTATATTAATATAATTATAAATGTACATATATAAGGTAATGAGGAATACAGGGTATCCTACTAGCTAAGGTATAGGCCAATACCTTAGATATCTAGGTAGATGGATTTACCTAGTAGCAAGGTTTAGAGTGTTGCCACTCTAGAGTCTAGGGTAGATTGTCATGTTATGTATATGTAAATGTACTTGTATTAAGGTAAATTGGGTATATGGATACCTAGACTAGGGTATCTTATAGGATTACTTGATATAGGATACTAGATCTAGACTTAACCTTGGTTGACCAAGGTTGCACTTACCTGTGCATGCAGGGAGAGTTCCCTACTGTGCAGGAACAAAAAGTCCCTAATCCCCCATCTCTATTATCTTCTTTCCCTTACATTCCAAGTTACCTAACTTTTCGAGCCATTGGCACACACACACTTGCATTTTTCTTCAAACTGACACGCACACACTTGCATTTTTCTTGTGCCCATGATAAATTGCCCCTTATAAAGTCACCTTTTCCAGCATTCAAAAATAAAAAGATGTAATTAGTTTTAACATCGGAACCTCATATCCTATAAGAGAGATCCCTATATCTAATAGACAATTGAAAACAAGAATAGTTGCTTATTGCATGCATGTTCCGATTCATGACCGTCCTTTAAGAGTTGTGAAGCCATTTCATTCATATACATCCTGTCATGCATGAGAAAGCACACATAGACAAGTAGAACGGAGGGGTGTCAAACATTTTCCCTAGTTGCAAAAGCATCATCATACAAGAGTTATCCCACAATATTGGGGCTGACTATTAACACTATTCAACATTGAGAAATTCGAATATACAAATTGACTATTTTTTATTTGACTATATGTCAACAATGCTGATACTCTATAATTTGTAGAAACTGCAAGCCAAGGAAGCTATAAGAAAGAGAGAAATCTTCATAAAACCTTATAAGCCAGTTGCATTCTGGGAGACTGGTATCTTGGACATGCATTTTAAATTCGGAGAGTTAATTTCAAAACACATACATGTATTAATTGAAATTTTCCAATTGGTCGTCCAAATTGTTCTTGTTGTCGAACATATGGAAGAACAACATCAAGGCATGCTTGCATAAGATCCACAGGGCCAGCAGCCAAAACAAGCCTTTCCAAATCTAGTCCTGACATCAGGACATAAACACCTGAAACAAGGAAAAGATAAAAGACTACTTCAGTTTAAGATCAGACAGGGAACATGGACATATAAAAAATAATAGTAAAGTCCGAGTAGCTATTTGTTGAGTTGTATAATAAGATAATATAACAAGATAAGCAAATAAAAAAAATAAAAAAAAATGTTTCAAAAACACCATATTAATATCAAAGGCATATAACAAAACAACTTTTTTTTTATCAAGAATCTGACCCAAACAGATTACTAACTTCCAATAGTTCCCACTTTCCTCTCGCTTCAAAGACATAATGAAACTTCCAATACGCGCACAGTACAATATTATCTTAATAACTTACAGAAATGATATTAATACCATGAAAAATGGCAGGAATTGACAAACAAATGCATACACATTAAGCTGTTGAGAAGGTAGATTAGCACAAAAGAGAAGACATGAGACCCAAACATAATTTAATTTCCTTGTAAGTTGCCCAGAAGACATATTCTTGTTTTAAGATCAAACATGTTCTTATTAAGGGCACTAGTACCTCTCGAATCAAGACAGAGTACGATAAAATGTACACAATCGTCCAAATATGATCAAAAAGTGTGGTTATAGTCGCATTCAAAAGTATCATATCTACAAACATATTAGTGAAACACCAATCAACTCGTAAACAAAGAATAAAAAACATGTAAATGAATTCGAATAAAAAATGATACCAAACTCTAGTAATTCATTAGCAAAGACGAATATCGAGACATCTATGAAGCAGGAACAGTCCAAAAATAGGTACATGTGTCCATGTAGCATCGGACATTCCAAATAGTTTCCCCATATTCAAATCTTCAATAGGGATCAACATTGTAATTTCTAGGCAAAAGTAGCATTCTCAATATAATTCTAATCATAAATCACCTCCTTAAAAGTTTAATTTCTTCCTCCAAAATAAAAATAACCACACGTAGAAGAATTCAAAGATCGCAACTTTGAAAAGAATCGAACAGAAAGATTGCAACTTTAGGAGCTTACAAGCAGTTTGTGAGGAGAGAAGCACCGGATCCTCGTGTCCGGGGAACTGCCTCCTCGACTTGGACGGAAAGCAGCCCATCGTCTCCTCTTCCCACCGCTGCCAAACTCCAAACCTCAATCCCCCAAATCGCAATCCACGAAAACCCTAATCTCCATCTCCTCCAAACTTCGATCAGAAAAAAAACCATAATTTCCTAATTCAGCACCTAACAATAAAATAGTTGACGGTAAAAAAATTGCATAATAGTTGACGGTAAAAAAACCCTAATCTCCATCTCCCCCAAATCGCATAATAGTTGACGGTAAAAAAATTGATACTTTGGGAAGAAATCCTAACCCTAACCCTAGCCGTAACCCTAGGGCTCACCGGAACGGCAGAATTCCAGAGGGAGGAACTTCGCCGGAGGGATCGAGCGGAGGGGAGGGGGAGGGGAGGGCCCTATTAATGGCGATCGGACGATCAGGATACAAAGAAGCGGCTCAAAAAGCGACCGCTCGTCCCCGTGCCCTAGTTCGGAGTTGCTGAAGACACGGAGGTCGGGCGCCACCGTACGGTAGCGTTGGTCGGTGAGGTCGAGGATCCGATGGCTCGTAGAAGCTGAGGAGGAGGAGGACCTTCGACTTCGCCATGGACATCATAAGATTTCGGTGCCTACGGAGAGTCGATGAGGGGGAGGAGAAGGACGAGGAGGAGAGAGAGGGTTTTCAGAGTGAAGGGGAATTTGGGGATTATGGTTTGGGATTTAGAAAGGATCTATAAGGGAGAAAAAAGAGGAGGAAGAGGAAAAATAGGAGGAAGAGGGTGGAGAGGAGAAAGAAGGGTTTGTTGGTTTTGGCTCTCCTTCTCCATCTGCTCGTAGAAAAATATAGTGGAGAGGAAAGAATCGGGAAATAAAAAAAATGGGATTGAAAGACAATCCGTCAACATATATCAAATTTTAAAAAAATTACCAAAATGACAGGCTAAAAAAATTATGCCAATTTTTTTAGGCATATGTTAGTTGACGGGTATTACCAAACCGTCACTAAATAAAAGGATGTTTCTTGACGGATCATCTAAAACCGTCAACTATTATACTATAAGATTGCTAAATTAACGTAAAATAAGGCATTTCTTGACGTAAGGCTAAATCCGTCAAGATAAGCTATTTTTTTGACGGTTTTTCACGACCATCAACTTATAAACCGTCAAGAATCTTTATTTTTCTTGTAGTGATTTAAGGGACCACCCTTTGTGTGTTGTATTCATAGGCCTTAACACATTTGTACCACGTTGTTGTGAGCACATATAGAACTCGAACATGCGTGACTGGCTGGCCACTAGTACGTATAAGCCGTACGATAGGATTAACCGCTAATAGAGGTTGCATGTTTAGTTTGACTTAGCGACTAATAGAGGTTATATGTGTTATGGATACAACATAGTAGGCATTGGATGGGGAGGACATATCCTTAGCGTATGGGCTACTTTACACATTTCCCTTGTCACCATACGCTCCACCGGAGATGCGGGTTGACGACCCCTTATTTACTGCTGGCTACTGACGTTCGTGGAACGATTATGCCTGAGGCCCCTGGTGCCCCAATGGGGGACCATGCCGATCCCATTTTAGCCAGGGCCCATGTGTTGGAGTATGTTCTTAAAACTGCATACACTTAGACTGGTTAGGCTACCTTATCCGTTAGGTATGAGTACTCTTGGCTTGGGTACTTGTATCTGACTGTGGCTTGGAACAATAGCTTGTTGTGGATTAGTTCACCACATCTTGTCCTTGTTTGGTTGTAGGTGTGGCTTACTACTCCGATGAGAAGGTATTGAACCTTGTTGTGATCCGGATACCATATTGGATTCGTAATTTGGAAAGATACTTCATCGTGGGTTAGTGTGCCATCTTTTGTCCTTGTTTGGTTGAATTTGGATGGTATGCTAATCCAAATGGTGAGGTATTGGACCATGTTATGATCCAATCTTACTTATTATTATTGAGCAGTATTTATTCAGTTTATATGGCATGATATTATGTATCTTGTTATGTCCCTCTGAGGACCTGGTTATCTCTCCAGGTGTGTGCTCTTATCTTTCACAGGTGTTCTAGCCATGGTCGTGATCATCTCTATTTCTTCGAGGATGATTGCACTTTGATCGCCTTTGCTTTGCTCGCCAAACTCTTTCTTTTGTTATGTATTCTCTCTCTTTTAAAATAGTTGGTAGTGGATTTGTCTCCGTCCAACATCTTGTATAAAGACATTTCATAGTTGATTATATGGTATCTTTTATTTCTTTATTTTGTGGATGAGATTAGTTAGCCTTGGTTTTACTGTATTTACAGCTTATGTATACATACGAGAATTCTATATATTGGAGTATACTTCGTATGTACGCAGCTAGCATTTATACGTATTTAGTCCCTAGAATTTTGGGACTGGGGCGTTACACGCAGAGGAGAATAACGCCCATAGTTTGCCGTAGCTCCACCGTGGCATAATTTTCATGGCCAAGTACTTGATGAGTTAGCTAGGGTTAGGGTTCGTGAAGAGGAGAAGAATGGAGGGAGGAGACTAGGGACTGGAAAGAAAATAAAGGATCTAAGAATTGGGCAGGCTTCGCTAGAACTTGAAATGAGGGAGAACAGAGGACTTGTTCTTCTTATACAGAGATTTGAGAAAAAAACAGGATTTTACAAAAAAAAAACATTTCATGGCCTTTCAAAACTAAATTAATTACTAAAAATCTATAAACTGCTTAATTAACCTATTTCCTAATTAGGAAAGTTTGTTAGATTTGCTAGGAGTTTGTTACAAGTTGGTTAGAAAGTTAGTAACAAGGGTGGGTTAGTTAGGAGTTGGTTGGGGAGGTTAGGGAGAAGGTTCTAGGCTTTTTATTTAGTCATGACTGAATTTGTGGTGGCCCATACAAGTCTAGTTTATCACTTCAGTTACGTTACTGTACCGATATAAGCCTGCAGATAGGATTAAAGTCTAGAATCTCATCCACATGCTTGATCTCCTCCTTTGATTCCAATTTCGAACTCTCATCTGACTACCTTAATTTCCTTCTGCTTGATTTCCTTTCTACCATAAAGCTTAACCTTTCCCATCAAGCCTGATAGAAAGGTTAGGAAAATAACTCATACTAGTTATACGTGTTATATTTCTCAATCACTCTATTAGTTAATTTTTATAAGTTGGGTAGTATGCCTCATAGCCTATCACCCCGTATTTTTATAACCCCTTAATGAAGTAAAACTGTGTGGCACTGAATATATGCTAGTGAAGGAAGAGATGTATACCTATAATATAGTGTTTTAGTAGCCCATACTTCATTGGTCAACCACGACCTAATACAAGAGACAGTAGGACGACTGTATAAGCAGGAACATCGGACAAGACTTAGATCCTTATGAAACTTGAACTATTTATAACTGTTTTTATCATTATCTCCCGTACTTATACTTTGCACTACCATGAATGATGTCGCTATTTATAGCCCAGTTTTGCAATCTTATTCTTTATCGAGCTTGTTCAGGACATATGTATACTGGGGACGCCCACTAACATATCGTCTAATCAGAATCAGTGTGTTACAGTGTGATCAACCTTAGTGCACTTGGTTCGCTCTTCATATAATTGTCCCACGTAGATTGAGATATAGGTGCCTCTATGAACTCATCTACAACTGCCTTGACAACTATGTTTGAATTATTCGATCGCCCTTAGAACCTCATATTTGCATTCGATTCCCTCTTCCTTGAACTCCTTATTATTTTTTGCTTTACTTACTGCGGAAAACAAATGCTCATATTTGAGAGAAGATATACCCAGAATATCCCCTTATTTTGCCATACCACCTATGGCCGTGAAAGCTATATATATATGATTATTCCATTTATTCGAAATCAAAGTTGGAGAACCACCTTCCAATTTATTCATATCTACTGTATCACGTTATCTACTATATCAGGTCTTATTCTTTATTACTCAAGGCCTAAGCACGATATCACGACTTTGAATTTCTTCTAACTTCATCTTGACTTAGTTTTAGTTCGAGAAAGGAATTCCTTAAGTGTATAGATTGTAAGCCTTCTAAATTTTAGGATTACTAGGATTACCAATTGATTAAATTGGTTCCATTAGGATAATAAATTAGTGACTCATGAACACCCACTCTTTAATTAGATCAATTGGTATCCCCGACCGTGATATTAATATTCGGAGCACGAGACCAGCTGTTACCTTCCAATAAATTTCACATACAAGACATAGACGACTCCAACCTCATGTAGACATGTCATGTCCTACTAAAACACGTCTCCTTGTACTCTATTTTTATGATACAATTTTCGAGTCAAAAAGGCTAGCTATAACCCCTACCATAATACCATTGTCCTTTCCAATTTCAGTTAGAGATCCAACCTCGACTCAAATCTTTTGACCCAATATATGGTTGTGATCTACTCGTAGCCCACTACGAACATGCCACTAGTGTGCCACTCAATTGAGTCTTCTTGTGCTACTTAAACACAAAAGTCACAGAAGGCGTATTCTAGGGCTTTATGAACCTAGTTAACCAACCCGGCTGAAAAATTAGCCCTACTACTTGACTTGGAACCTATATAAAATTACCCTAACATAGTAGAAATGGCTCAGATTGATCTCATAGCATCTCGTCCAGTCAATATAGATTTAAACCTATGATTAATTCGATCAAAGATCGATGTCCAATTTAGGAAAACCATTAAGACCCAGTTAAACCCATCCTTGCATATCGTTATAGTTGGGCTATAAAAATCAAACTTGATAAAATAGGTCCTTACACCTATGATGTAGTCCCCATCTCTTGACTCACTCATTCCCCTTCAATAAGTCCCTTAACCGTATTCCTTTGTAACCTATATTATGAGATGAATTGAACCCCATTGTACCAACTTATTTTCGATTATGCTTGACCAAGACCCCTCCTACTACCTTGATGGAAGATGGACAATGTATAATCAATGGTAAATGAGTAATACCTAGGCTTCCTATAGAGTCTATGACTACGATCAGAAGTAACTCATATCCTCAACATCTCCTTAAAATTTGATCATCTTAGAGGTCCTATTACTATGCTTTCTATGTTTAACCAATTCCTATAAGTTAGGTAATACCATGAACTTAGCATACCCTCTCTCTCTCTCTCTCTTAGATATAGGATGACATTTGTAACCGTTGTACCATTTGTTTGGAGGTTACGATGTGATCTTCATACTGCATTTTATATTCCTTGCTCGTACGCTTAGATAACCACAACAAAAGATAAAAACCTTAATTCTTCAAATTTCATTCTATTATAGAATCGTGTCTTAGTTTCAATTTCAAGAAAGAAGTTACCTTAGGGTATAGGTAAGCCTCTCTACAACG
>JANAVB010016800.1:25060358-25147790 GCA_029216955.1 Iris pallida
ATCCCTCGACAATGATGATACGACAACCTATCAGAATCCTCGACTCTCTTTCGCTTCTTGCATATTGACCCAGATTTCAATCTCTCATTTTCTTCCGGGTCCACTCTACTCCCAATCTCTTCCTCTTTTATACACGGATCTACAGAATCAATACCATCCAAGGAAGGCAAAACTGAATCAGCATTGTCTTCCGGATCGTCCTCATCAAGGCATAACGGGCTGCTAAGCGTGCCCAGCTTCTTCAACTTCTCGCTGGCTACAGAGTCGAAATGGAAACGGGTCCTCTTTGCCGGCCCGGAGCTCTGACTCGCACTCGTCGCCGCGCTACTGGTTTCCTCTCCTCCTCTGACGCGGGTCATAAGAAAAGAAATTTCGTACCTCTTCTTTACATAAACATCATTGCCGCCTTGTACTCGAGCCTCCTCGTCTGTGATGCTATCCGACTTCTCGGTACCTACATTGTCACTCGAATCCCCCATTCGACTCGTATCGTCCTCTTCTTTGCCTGTCTTTTCGCTTCCTGTCTTGCAATCATCTGCTATCACCGTCGACTCATTCGACTCCTTCTCCGATGACTCCGAGAAGTTGGATAGCATCACAGATGAGGAGGCTCGAGTACAATACGGCAATGATGTTTATGTGAAGAAGAGGTACGAAATTTCTTTTCTTATGACCTGCGTCAGAGGAGGAGAGGAAACCAGTAGCGCGGCGACGAGTGCGAGTCAGAGCTCTGGGCCGGCAAAGAGGACCCGTTCCCATTTCGACTCTGCAGCCAGCGAGAAGTTGAAGAAGCTGGGCACGCTGAGCAGCCCGTTATGCCTTGATGAGGACGATCCGAAAGACAATGCTGATTCAGTTTTTCCTTCTCCTCTCCTCCACCATGGCTATGGACCCATCTGCTCCTCCCTACTTCGCTTCTTCTTATTTGACTCTTTCAGCCACATATGATATCCAGCTCAAGTGTAGAGTCGGGGGAGAAGAAGTGGACAGGAAGAGAAGGGGAAGCAGCATAGCCGGCGGCATGACCCGGAGGAAGTACAGAGGTTTTCTTCAACATACGTAGGAGAACTATAAGGATATATCTTTTCACAATATGTTATCTTGTCAAAGACCCTTAATGTGACAACCATGTTACCGCGGTGTCGGAAGACTAACATGTCATAATTTTCTAAGCCGTGTGTTTTTACATAATCCTCCCAACTCTTTCCTCCTATGTCGTAATCTTGCATTATTACATAGAACAGAAATCCGGTTGGAGGATTATGTCAAAACACACGGCTTATAAAATTATGACATGTTAGTTTTCCGACACCGCGATAACATGGTTGTCACATTAAGGGTCTTTGACAAGGTGATATGTTATGAAAATATATATCCTTATAGTTCTTCTACGTATGTTAAAGAAAATCTCTGTACTTCCTCCGGGTCATGCCGCCGGCTGTGCTGCTTCCCCCTCCTCTTCATGTCCACTTCTTCTCCTCCGACTCTACACTTGAGCTGGATATCATATGTGGCTGAGAGAGTCAAATAAGAAAAAGGAAAGTAGGGAGGAGCAGATAGGTTCAGAGCCATGGTGGAGGAGAGGAGAAGAAAAATGCTTGATCAGACTTGAGGTGGAAAAGTTGTGACGTTGATAGCGTGAGAGAGGGAGAGGGTGGAAAAGATCTTCTCCTCCGACTCTACACTTGAGGTGGATATCATATTTTGGTTTCTGTATTTTGGCTCCAGCTCCATTTGTATTAATTTATGGTACGACATGGTGATCAGGACATAGTCCCTGCAGCCATTCGACTGGCGAGGCAGAAACTATGTAGCCGTAGATAAAGTTGACTGTCCTCCGACCCTCATCCTTCGGCAATGATGATACGACAACCTATCACTATATCTTATATAGTAGTAGATGATGTCTTAGTATTATATTATGTGAGTTCATCTTGATTCTGTTACATTCTTCAGATACTAGATACGATAAGAACATATACTACACCATATGTACAGAACATAGATGATTCACACTAATGTATGCTAGAATGAATTTTGGGTTGTGTTCTGAGCCATTCGTTCCCATATTTTGTGTGATTGTTGTAGACTTGGTTATAGGGACTAAAACCTGTGTACAGCGAGAAATGGACATTCTGTGATTGTTTGGATCCTATTCTACAGTGAGAAATGGTTATCTTTTTAAACTGCAGGGAGAAATGGATATTCTGTATTTTATTTTTTTATTTTTTTTGCAGATTTAGCAACGTTTACCGACGTTTATCGACGTCCTCCGACCCTCATCCCTCGGCAATGATGATACGACAACCTATCACTATATCTTATATAGTAGTAGATGATGTCTTAGTATTACATTATGTGAGTTCATCTTGATTCTGTTACATTCTTCAGATACTAGATACGATAAGAACATATACTACACCATATGTACAGAACATAGATGATTCACACTAATGTATGCTAGAATGAAATTTGGATTGTGTTCTGAGCCATTCGTTTATAGCGACTCCAAAAGTATGCGTCACAATACGTCGCTGATAGCGACAAACAGCGACATATTGCGACTACCTTTACTGTAATAAAATCCAACGTCGTTGATTTGTCGGAAAACATCGCTAGTTTTATTAGTTCAGCGACGTTTAGCGTCGCAAAGATTATTACGTCGCCGAATATTAAACGAATACCGACGCTTTGCGACGTATTTGCGGACGTCGCTAATTTCTGATAAAATGGGTTTCCTCGGTTCGACTTTTCATTTCTCCCTCTTCCCAAATTTTTTGTTCCCGCCCCTCTTCCCCGACCTCGACGACAACCCGACCCCCTTCCCTCCAGCGCCGCTCAACCTCCTCCTCCACCGCGAGCCCCTTCTCCTCCCTCCGGCGAGCCCCTATCACTATATCTTATATAGTAGTAGATGATGTCTTAGTATTACATTATGTGAGTTCATCTTGATTCTGTTACATTCTTCAGATACTAGATACGATAAGAACATATACTACACCATATGTACAGAACATAGATGATTCACACTAATGTATGCTAGAATGAATTTTGGGTTGTGTTCTGAGCCATTCGTTCCCATACTTGGCAATTAAGCCATTCGACTGGCGAGGCAGAAACTATGTATCCGTAATAGTTGACTGTCCTCCGACCCTCATCCCTCGGCAATGATGATACGACAACCTATCACTATATCTTATATAGTAGTAGATGATGTCTTAGTATTACATTATGTGAGTTCATCTTGATTCTGTACATCCTTCAGATACTAGATACGATAAGAACATATACTACACCATATGTACAAAACATATATGATTCACACTAATGTATGCTAGAATGAATTTTGGGTTGTGTTCTGAGCCATTCGTTCCTATACTTGGCAATTAAGCATGTGAAATAGAACTGATTATGTTTAGTTTGTCTTACGAACCAGATTTGGACATTGCTAGAATGATTGTTATAGACTTGGACATTGTGTGAATTTTGGGTTGTGTTCTGAGCCATTCTGACAACCATATTTTGTGTGATTGTTGTAGACTTGGTTATAGGGACTGAAACCCGTGTACAGTGAGAAATGGACATTCTGTGATTGTTTGGATCCTATTCTACAGTGAGAAATGGTTAGCTTTTTAAACTGCAGGAAGAAATAGACATTCTGTATTTTATTTTTTTTATTTTTTTTGCAGAATTAGCGACGTTTACCGACGTCCTCCGACGTAAGTCTGCGTCGGTAAACGTCGATAGATAATTAATATTATCCAGTCTACCGACGTTTAGCGACGTCAATATATGTCGGAGGACGTCGGTAAACGTCGGTGCACGTCGGTAATTATCCCCAAAAATTCCCAGGATTTACCGACGTTTAGCGACTTTGTACATGTCACTAAATCACCGACGACTCGACGGCAATTCGTCGGTAAATTTACCGACTTGTAGCGACACGACATATTACGTCGCAAAGAGCGACGACACGACGGTAGACGTCGGCAGTATACCGACGTATATATACGTCGACGAACGTCGGTAATTGCGACGTTTAGCGACGTTTATAGGATTAGCGACTTACATTTCCACGACTAGCCCGAAACGTCGGTAATTTCGTTGCTACTTATTTTTAGCGACGAAAATTATTATTTTAGCGACGTCTTTAGGCGTCGCTAAAATGACTTATTCTGGTAGTAATTCGATTTTTTACCAAGTGTGAGAACGGATGGCTCAGAACACAACCCAAGATTCATTCTAGCATACATTAGTGTGAATCATCTATGTTCTGTACATATGGTGTAGTATATGTTCTTATCGTGTCTAGTATCTGAAGAATGTAACAGAATCAAGATGAACTCACATAATGTAATACTAAGACATTATCTACTACTGTATAAGATATAGTGATAGGTTGTCGTATCATTATTGCCAAGGGATGAGGGTCGGAGGACAGTCAACTTTATCTACGACTACATAGTTTCTGATTCGCCAGTCGAATGGCTGCAGGGACTATGTCCTGATCACCATGTCGTACCGTAGATTAATGCAAATAGAGTTGGAGCTGGAGCCAAAATACAGTACTACTTCACCATGTCGTACCATTTTACTCTCTCACTCTCTTTCATTCCCTCCTCCGGCGCTCTCACTCTCTCCGGCGCTCTCACACTACTAATTCCCATGTGTTTTAAGTGTGAGAACGGATGCCTCAGAACACAACCCAAAATTCATTCTAGTATACATTAGTATGAATCATCTATGTTCTGTACATATGGTGTAGTATATGTTCTTATCGTATCTAGTATCTGAAGGATATAACAGAATCAATATGAACTCATATAATGTAATAATAAGACATCATCTACTACTATATAAGATATAGTGATAGGTTGTCGTATCATTATTGCCGAGGGATGAGGGTAGGAGACTCCTCGTCCTCAAGCGTCTAGCGGTCGTCCTCAAGCGTCTAGTCGATTTCGGAGACTCCTCGTCATTGCTTCCATTTTCTTCAACGGACACCTCCATCTTCGGCACATCGAAGCCGCCGCCACCGACGACCGAGTCGCTGTCCTTGGTATGAGCTTCTTGATTCTCAGCGGAGGCATTGCTGATGAGGGTCTTTCTCAGCAGTAATGCCTCCACCGAGAATCAAGAAGCTCATACCAAGGATAGCGACTTGGTCGTCGGTGGCGGCGGCTTCGATGTGCCGAAGATGGAGGTGTCCGGTGAAGAGAATGGTAACAATGACGAGGAGTCTCCGAAATTGGCTAGATGCTTGAGGACGACCGCTAGACGCTTGAGGACGAGGATGCAGTCCGGGAAGCAGGAAAGGGTTTCTTGCGCAAAAGATGAAGAGATTGGGAGTAGAGTGGACCCGGAAGAAAATGAGAGATTGAAAGCTGGGTCAATATCCAAGAAGCGAAAGAGAGTCGAGGATACTTATAATTGTAACATAAGCAAGCTAACTAAAGGAACCATCATATAATTTGAGTACATTTTCGAAAGCAGATGAAGAACTCGCACTCTCCTTGAGACAGTGAACATATACACCATGAACCCAAACCCCATATTCACATTTACTAATCCAAACACCACCAAACTAATGGATAATATGGATAACACATTATTTAGCCAATATATAAACTCAGATGAATTTAAGAAGCAAAGCCCCCCGCCGCCCGCGACCAAAGCCCGCCGCCCCAAGCCCACCGTCCAGTAGTTCGGTTGCATATATATATGAAGAGTGCTTGTGGCTGTGCGTCGGTTGCATATACCCCCGACGCCCCCGCCCCAAGCCAGCCGCCCAGCCCCCGACGCCCCCGCCCCAAGCCTGCCGCCCAACCCACGACGCCCCCGCCTCAAACCAGCCGCCCAGCCCCCGACGCCCCCGCCCCAAGCCAGCCGCCTAGCCCCCGACGCCCCCGCCCCAAGCCAGCCGCCCAGCCCCCGACGCCTGTAAATCCCCTATTTTTTTAATTATATTTTTTTATTATTTTATTAGACTTAAAAATAAATTTATACAATTTATGGTTTTATTTATTTTTATGACCCGGTTTGGCCAATTCAGCCCGAACAGGGCCCGAACAAAATTTAAGCCCATGTGAGCATGTGGGGTGATTAAGATGGCCATGTAGGAATATTTCATGTGTGTACAAATATTTTTAAATAATTTTGAGACTTGTTGAATATTTATTGACTTTTGGTACAAAAGTCATGTTTTACTGATAAAATAATATTTTATAAGATGGTACAATTTCTGGACCCATACATGGATGAGCGGTAAAGTTCACCCATTGGGACGATTATTATTCTTTTATTATAATTTAAGTTATTTTGTGGAGATTTAATAAACATGTTTTCCTATTTAAATATTATTACTATATTGAGTTGATTTATTAAGGATTGAATTTATATATATGTAGATATGCTCAAATATATTAAATAATTGGTTAATTGACTTTTAAATGGTATTTGGATTTTAAATAGAGTTTTGGTGTATTTATGGATATGTACATATATATATATTAAACTTATAAGATAAGGTTTAAAAGATTTAGAAAAAAAAAATATATATATATAAGTTGATGGGTGGTCGGCCCCACCCGACCACCCATGCGTGTGCAAGGCTGTGATAGCAGCACATTGCCTGCTTATGTGCGCCCCTCCTCCTTACATAATAGCACATTGCTTTATGTGCTTAAAGAGCAGCAACTAAATGGTCGAACCCCCTCTCTCCATATATATGTATATATATTTATATATATATTGAAAAACCCTAATCCTTAATTATTTCTCCTCCTCCACTCTCCTTCCTTCCTTCCTCCTCTCAACTCTGTCCCAGTACCTCTCCTCGGTATGCGTGCCACCTCGCTGGAGCGACAACGGTCCCGTCTCCCGGTCGTCAACAACATCAACAACAACAACAACAGATTCCCACTTTAAGGTACCCCACTTCCCCGTTTGATTTCTCTCTCGATTCTAGTCTGTTTTTAGATCCGTAAATTCGTGTAGAAAGCCCACATGACCCTCTTCGAGATCCCCCAGGTGGATTTCGACATGGCCATCCAACTCGCTCGAAAAATCGAGACGAAGTTGGAGAAAAACCACTTTTCTGAAATATTAAAAACTGTTTTGGAACATCAACTTGTCGGCCACTTTTCTCGCTGTCTATTAAACTTTCGTAAAAACTAATTGAAGGAAGTCAAAGATAACATAACCGAGATTGTAACGCACCTTCTGGATGCACTTTTCAACTAGTATATAGAAAGTAACACGTTGTTAAAGTTTCACGAAAAATTGTAAATTCTGTTTTCAAAAAGTGGAAAAACACCTGATACGGCATGCGCCCCGACAAACTTGGCGACGTGGTCGCGTACTATATACATCAAAAGGTGCGTATGGATGTTGTCGACATGTGGGAACTTACGGAACCCGATTTTGTTGCATGTGCGCGACAAAATCAGTACGTATCCGTCGAGATACCCCGTATCGACCCTTTTTCAAATTAAGTCACAACTTTGTGCACACTCATCATATCACGATAAAACTTGCGCCATTGGACTTGAAATATTTTTCTAGTCCTATGAGCCAAGTTTGGTCCGATTCTAAGACCGTTGATCGGGACGCTATTTTGGCGGGCCCACAATCCCACTCAACGGGCGATTTTGTGCACAGCCCACCGGAATCCAAAATTGGACATACCGTTGGGTTCGTCTCATCAAAACAAATCTGTAGAAATATAGTTTGACGACTTTAGAGACTGTAGATATTGGCACTCATTTCGGTGCAAAACGGGTCCAACGGCGGACATCGTTTTGATCCAAAATTACGATTTTGCCCCTGTTCCAGAATTTAACTTTTGGACAGGCGTTTTCTAGGCATATCTTTTATTCCAAACTCGTTCGTGATATTTGTTTCAGCATCCGGAGCTTCTTGTGGATTTTGACTTTCGTGTTGACGATTCTGATTGTTGGATTTTGCTGCTTCTCGCACCACCCTCAGGCGAGATACCTTGCCATTATACTGTTTGTATTCAGTTGCATTTTATTACATATCACTGTTCATTTATTTCCAGTTCTTACCGTTCCTGATTTACTGTTTGCTAAGTGATATTAGATATACTTTGTTATTATCCTTTGATTGCATGTGGACTTAGAGTTAAGAGACTACCGTTTGTAGTGTATTGCATATACCTTGACACAGTTGTACCACGAGGATGTGTGAGATGAGTAGCATGTAGAGGTTCTTGTGTGTGGGCTGATCCCCCATGCGCATGCGATAGGGCTAACTGCTAATAGAGGCATGTCAGGAGACTTAGCAGTTAGTAGAGGTATATGAGACATGGATGTGACTCTGTTAGACATTGGGTGGGAAGAACAGTTCCTTAACGTATGGGCCAAGTATGCACTTCCCTATTGCCGGTTATCTCTGCGGGAGATACGGTCCTGGATCCTGATACTGATTTACTGCTGGCCTCTGACATTCGTTGAATGTTATGCTTTGAGGTCCCTAGTATCCTTATGGGCCATACCTGAGATTACTGCTACTGAGCCAGAGTGCCCATGCGTTGGAGGTTTGTTCTTAACTGCATAAATATTGTAGTACGGTTAGATTACCTTATTGTCGCTTGTCACTTATTTCAGGTTGTGACATATTATATATTTAGTTTATTATGGCATGTTCTTTGTATATCTTGTTACGTCCCTCTGAGGACCTGGTTATCTCTCCAGGTGTGTGCTTTTGTGATTTTGCAGGTGTTCTAGCCAAGGCCGTGATCTTCTCCATTTTTCGAAGACGATTGCGCTTGGTTCGTCTCGTTATTTTTTCGATCACTCCTTGTATAATTTTTTGAGATAGTTGGTAGTAGACTTTATCTCCCCCCAATGATTGTATACATGACAAATTCAAAGTTACTTTTATATCATTTATTTATCTAGTGGATGAGATTTAGTTATTATGGTTCTACTGCATTTTATAGCATATGTATACATACAAGGTTTCCATATATTGGAGTGTACTTTGTATGTATACAGCTGGCATGATACGTTTCTAGTCCTACATATTTTGGGACTGGGGCGTTACAATGCCCCCGCCCCAAGCCAGCCGCCCAGCCCCCGATGCCCCCGCCCCAAGCCCGCCGCCCAGCCCCCGACGCCCCTGCCCCAAGCCAGCCGTCCAGCCCCCGACGCCCCCGTCCCAAGCCCGTCGTCCAGCCCCCGACGCCCCCGCCCCAAGCCCATCGCCCAGCCCCCGACCCAAGCTAGTCGCCCAGCCCCCGACGCCCCCGCCCCAAGCACGCAGCCGACGCCCCCACCCCAAGCCCGCCGCCCAGCCTTCGATGCCCCCGCCCCAAGCCCGCCGCCCCCGCTGCCCCTACGACACACAGAGAGAGAGAAAGAGAGAGAGAGAGAGAGAGGGGGGGATTACCTTCGGAAGAGAGAGAGGAGAGGACGCCGACGCCGACGCCGATCACCGAAGCCGCGAAAGAGAGAGAGAGAGAGAGGAGAGAGAGTGAATTTGGGGGGAACGCGAAAAGTTCCCCCCGCCGTTTTATTTTAAGTCTGGAACGTATATTTAGCGACGGACTAGCGACGGCTTTTCGTCCGTCGCCCTTTATCGCTATTTTTAATACTTGCCGATTGAATATCCGTCGCTACGTAGTCGAAAAAATGTCCCGTCAATTCTCCACATAATTCCCGCCAAATAATCGACTGCGTAGCGACGACTGAATATCCGTCGCTATATCTCTGACAACCTAGCGACGGATGTGCGATCTTTTCTTCCCCTAATAATTAAAAAAATGTAATGGCTTATCGTCGGTAATCCGTCGGCTTGCTGTCACAAAGCCGTCGCGAACGCCGACGGAAATTTTTTATCGCTAATATTCGTTCGCTAATTTACTGTATTTTGGTAGTGAATATATAGAATCCTCGTATGTATACATAAGTTGTGAAATACAGTAATCCATGATACTAATCTCATCCACAAATAATGAATCAATAAAAATCAACACTGGACTGTAATTTGTACAAAAGTTGGGCGGAGACAAAGTCCACTACCAACTATCTCAAATGAAATGTACAAGAAGTGATCGATAAGATATCAAGACGAACCAAGCGCAATCGTCTTCGAAGGAGTGGAGGAGATCACGGCCTTGGCTAGAATACCTGTAGTAAATCATGAAAGCACACACCTGGAGAGATCACCAGGTCCTCAGAGGGACGTAACAAGATACAGGAAGAACATGCCATAATAAACTGAATATATAATATATCATAAACCAAAATAAGTGACAAGACATCCATAAGGTACCTAACCGTACTATGGTGTTTATGCAGTTAAGAACAAACCTCCAACACATGGGCATCTGGCTCAGGAGCAGTAATCTCAGGTATGGTCCCATCAGGATACCAGGGACCTCAAAGGATAACATTCCTCGAATATCAGAGGCCAGAAGGATCAGTAATAGGAAAGTGCATAAAGGACCCATACGTTAAGGAACAGTTCTTCCTATCCAATGACTAGTAGAGTCACATCCATGACTCATAACCTCTACTAACTGCTAAGTCTCCTAACATGCCTCTATTAGCAGTTAGCCCTAACACATGCACAATAGGGATCAGCCCACACGCAAGAACCTCTACATGCTACTCGTCTCACACATCCTCGTGGTACAATTGTGTCGGGGCATATGCAATACACTACAAACGGTAGTCCCCTAACTCTAAGCTCATATGCAATCAAAGGATAGTAACAAAGTAAACTAATAATCACTGAGCATGTAGTAAATCAAGAACTATAAGAACTGAAAATAATGAACAGTGATATGTAATAAAATACAGACTGAATATAAACAGTATAATGGCAAGGTATCTTGCCTGTGGTATCTCCTGGTGGTGCGATGTTCTGTCATGTACCAACAGTCCAATAGCCATGATCGAGGCGTAGGGTCCGAAATCCATGAGAAAATAGGGAGGCATGATTTAGTCATGATCAAGAATTGATAACCGATGGATTTTGTGTAAATAATACATATATTATTTTGTAAAAATATTTATAATACTTTGAAAAATATATTTCATTAGTCCAAAATATTTTAGATAAATACATACTTGAAAATGAGTTTTTAATTTGGAAACTACCATTTTTATTAGTTAAAATAATTTAGATAAATATATTGAAAATATAGCTTTATTAGTTAAAATGATTTTACGAAACTACTTGAAAAATAATAATTTTATATATAACAATTGGAAACTATCTTTTATAAGCCAAAATAACCTACTATATGGAATAGAATCCTTCTAGGACAAAACTGTAATTTGGTAGATAAAAATAGCTATTTATTTGAATAGATCAAATAATTAATAAATATTTTAAAACTATATTTTATTTAGATGATAATTTTTATAATAATATAATCTCTTGAAAATATAAATTTTACATGTGTAGATATTTTATAACAGTAATAATATTGTAAATGATGAAACCCCTGGTGATAAAATAATAATTATACTAATAAAAGTAATAATAATAATAATAATAATAATAATAATAATAATAATAGTAATAATAATAATAATAATAATAATAATAATAATAATAATAATAATAATAATAATAATAATAATAATGGTAATAAACACAACCTTAAGGTATTGTTTGGGAAGAGAGAAAAACGGGGGGAAGGAAAATTTTGAGGGAAAATGGGAGAAAAATTAAAAGTAGTGGTGTTTGGGAAGAGGGAGGGGAATTGAGGGAGAGGAATGTGGGAGGAAAATTCATGTGGGTCCCACTCAAAAAAATTTCTCCCAAAAGTGGGAGGAAAATGGAGAGAGATGGGAGGATTGTGAAATAAATTACCCAACTACCATCCAATAAAGTAGTTATTAATTATGATTTGAAAAAAATCAAGAACTAAATGGTAATTATATCTTTCTCCATAATAAATAAAATATTATTTTTAAAATTTTCCTTCCCCTACTTTTTGTTTATCCAAACAAGTGAAAGAAAAATTAATTTTACCTTCATTTTACTCTCCTCCATTTTTCTTTCCCTCAAATTTTCCTCTCCCTTCCCTCCTAGGTTCCCAAACACAACATAAAAGAAAAGGTACTCCTCTTTCCCCAATTCACACAGTAAGAGAGAGAGAGATGGGAAAAGTGAGCAGGAGAAAAAGGAAGGGGACGAACGGAGGACTCACCGGAATGCGCCGACTGATCGGTCCTTCTCTGGAGAAACGGAGGCTTACAGGGGCGGCTCCGGCGGTCCAGCGTGAAGGAAAGTAGGCCGGCGGCGGACGGGAAAGAAACGGGCGACGGACGCTGGAAGTAGTGAGCGGTGGAGGCTGAGTGCGCGCACGCCGGAGCGGTCGTGCGGCGACGTGCTGCTCGGGGTGGTGCGCTCGGCCTGCAGCGCTAGGCGAATGGATTTCGGCCACGCTGTGGCGGCAGTGCAGAAGGCGCGGTCGGTCACCGGGGTTTGGAGCGGAGAGTCGGCAGTCGACGCCAGACGGAGGGACGCCGGGGGACGCGCTGCTCTGGGGGTCGACGACGGAGGACCCGACGCGGCGGCGCACGATCGATCAGGTTAGGGTTTTAAATTATTCGAGTTTTTTTTTGCTGTTGACAGAGGTGGTGGTGGTTACACTGGTGGTGGTGGGTCGAGAAGTTGGTCGACGAGTGGGCACCGAGAGGAGAAGAAGGTTTGGCGGTGGTCGGTCGTGCTTGATGGTGGCAGCGGTGACCGGGTGATCGTCGGAGGAACCTGGACTTGGCCAGGGAAACGGGCATGTGGAGTCGGGCTCGCCGGAGTTGGGTTGCTGCCTTTAGTGGTGACGACAGGGAAACGACGGGGAGGAGGCGAGATGATGACGGCGGTGCTGGGTGGACAAGAAGAGTGGCCGGGGGACGACAGGTTTAGGATTAGTTTGGGTGATGTCGGGGGTTGTGTCGGGAACTAGAATATCGTGTCCTACGTGACACACAGTGACAAAGTGGTGTCCGGCATGTCGGACGCGAAGGGGAATAATGTACATATACTAGGGGAATAGTGGATGTGAAGGGGCACAGACACGATGCACCTTTTGTGTTGTGGTAGGAATTTTCATGGAAAAAAGAGGATTTGGATGGTAAAATTATGGAGAAAAAGAGATTAAGGGGCTCTCCTTATATAGGAGGTGGAAGCCCTATTTCGATAAGGATTAGGATTGTTTAAACACCTCATTAGATAAAGTCATATTTATTTAAAAACACTTTATTTAAATCAATAATACTTTACCGAAATATATACACACTTATAAAAACTGTTTAAAAATATTTAATAAAATCGAATGCCTATTTAAGTCATAATAAACTAGTTTAGAGTTATCTTTTATAACTTGTATAATTAGCATAATAATAATTTCGAAAATTAGATATAAAAATCCTTACATGAATTAGATTTATGTTCGAAATTATCCATAATCAAAACATTTTCTATTTACTATTATATTTATACTATAAAATATAATAGCCTTTTATAGAGTAAAAGGAAATAAATCTTTGCCTACAACCTTAGGCAAATTAAGTATTTATCATATATATATATATATATATATATATATATATATATATATATTAAAGAAAACCTCCTTATTTTATTAAGGACGGCTCCAAAACCGAAGCCGAAGCCAGAACACGTATACAAGGCGCAAAATGCCGAAGCCTATACAAGTATACCACAAAACGAAAGGGAGGGGGAGGCAAAATAACCGCCAGGAACTAGGGGGAGCACAGACCATAATGCTCTCGGACTGTGGGAGCACAGAGTGCTCCGCTTGCGGCATTGGCGGGATACTTCCCGAATGAGCTGGTCGGCAGAGTATTGGTGACCTTCGTATCTCGCCTTATTGCGATTCTTCCAAATCGCCCACGTAGCGGCCGCTGCGACGATCTGGTGGACATGGGAGGCTGAACCCCAAGAGGCTGCTAGATCGTGGAAGCGTCCGCCACCCGGTGCGATGCTGAATAGCTGGTTAAGGGTCCTCCATATACAGTCTGGCAAGGTCCCTGACAGAAGGTGTGTCGATGGTCTCCATCTGACGCTCAGAGCAGCAGGTGCATGCTGAAGCTAAGTTGATCCCGTTAGTGTTGAGGATGTCGTCTATGGGTAATTTCTTTCTAATGGCTCTCTACATAAGGAATGACCACTTCTTTGGGATGCAAGTATGCCAATAGTGCGCAATAGGGTTGTGCTGCTGCCCGGTTCCCTGGATGGCGCTTCTCGCCGACCTCACCGAAAAAGCCCCCGACGCTTCCAGCTTCCATCTCATCTCGTCAGCATCGTCTCCGATGCGTAATCCGCTCGCTCGTATGCTGTCCACTGCTTCGTTACCGGACCATTCTTAAATCTGGTCCCAGTTCCAGTCGTCGTTGATGGGGTTCCACAAGTCCCTGATTCTACTGCCAGTCGGGATCTCTGTGAGACTCGGGATCATACTATTCCTGACCCATCTCTCCAGGAATGGGTCCGAATCACCTGCACCCAAATGGAGTCTCATCGCTGGCTCAGCAAGGTCACGGCTAATAAGGATGCGACGCCAAGCTGCTGGGGATCTGCAGTTGGAAGTGGCCATTGAAGGGTGGGTGTGTTTGAAGTACCTGGCTTTCAAAAACCTGCTCCATAAGTTGTTGCTCGTACGTAGTTTCCACCACAATTTTATCAAGAAAGCTTTGACGATGTGAGTGAGTTTGGTAAATCCCAAACCTCCTTCGCCAGTAGGGTGAGCCATAGAATCCAAGCTAGTCCAGTGATGCTTATCTAGGCCGTTGCTATGCCTCAAGAAGAAATTACAAAAGATCTGTTCGATCGAAGACAGGACCTTCTTGGGCGGCGAGCATGCAGCCAGAGTAGTGGCGGATCCAGGGGTCGGGTGGGGTGTGCTGGAGCCCACCCCAAAAAAAATATTTATATTTTTTTCCATATAATTTTTTTTGCTTTTCTTTATATGGATTTATCTACTTCCAGCCCACCCAAATTTTTGTCAGCCCATCCGAGATATAATTTTTTGATCCGCCCCTGAGCCAGAGTATGGGTGGGGACGGAGGTGAGCACGTGATTGATGAGGATCATCTTGCCACCAGGGGATAAGGTAGCATTATGCCACCCATCGAGCTTCTTCCTGATTCTATTGGTCAAGTCCTCGAATAGGCCAATATTGGATTTCCCGTACACTAGAGGGCAGCCGAGATAGTTGAACGGAAGGTGAGCAACGGAAAAAGATGTTAAGTTGGAGAGCTTGATGGCATGCTCTCTACTGGTGTTGTGGTGGGCGTAGATAACGCTCTTAGAGTGGTTGATCTTCTGTCCGGAGCATCGAGAGTACCTCTGCAGGGTGTTGTGAACCACTGCCACCGCTCCTTCATCCCCGAATACGAAAATGAGTAAATCGTCAGCGAAGGCCAGATGGATGATGATAGGGCACCTGCTGGAAATGTGATAGTGGTGGAAGTTAGGGGTGTTGACCATGTTGTTAAGGTTCCTGCTCAGGGCGTCAGCTGCAATGATGAAGACAGTGGCGGATAGAGGGTCACCTTGTCTAACCCCGCGATGGAATTTAAAGAACCCTTCGGCCTGGCCATTGATGACTTTCGAGAACCAGGAGTTGCTAATGGATCTCCAAACGATGTTGGTCCAATATTCTGAGAACCCGAAAGCTCTGAATACCCAGATAATGAATTGCCAGTCCAGTCTGTCGTAAGCCTTCTCCATGTCGATTTTGACAGCGATGTTGCCCCCTCTAGCAGGAAATTTTATGCAGGTGATTAACTCTTGGGCCAGCATAATATTGTCCTGGATGTTCCTCCCGCGGACAGACCCACTTTGCTCCTCCGATATGATCTTAGGAAGAATTGTAAAACCCCTAAATTTTTACTATTTTTTTATTTTATTTTATTAAATTTGGTACTGATTTAAAATTTTGTATTGTACGTCGCATAGTCGTATTGTACGTCGTGTACGAAATTTTATTTTTCGTATTTGCTCGACGAGTGCGAATATGTGCGTGATTGGATATTTTTAGAAAAATATTTTTCCTATTTTTATAGTTTCAAGATAATATATAATAATTATTTTTAGCTATAAAAATTTCTAAATATATGAGTTATTTATGAAAAGCCTTTTATTTAGACAAGTTATAATAAATAATATTCTTATAAAATGGTATACTAGAAAAGTATATATTTGTAAATATTATTTGTGTATACATATATATTTAGTAATTATTTATTAGTTTATTTTTAAATAATAAGGTAATTTTTGAAATTATTATTATTAGTATTTTTTGAAAACATATTTTGAATTTATTGTGGCAATTTAAATCTTAATTTGATTTTTTTGATTTATTTAAATGGATTAAATTAATATCTATATTTGGAATTTGAATTATCTTATTTGATTTTAAACTCAAGGATGGAAATTAATTAGATTTAAATTGGATTTGTATTTGGATTTGGATTTGATTGATTTTATATTGAGTTGCGAATTATCTATTTTTGGGTTTAAAATATTCCTAGTCCTTGTCCAACTGGGAATTCCCACATCCTATAAATAGGCAAGTACTCCTCCATAAATTTCTCATATCCATAAAAATATTTCTCCAACCTAATCCCGTGCATCGTGTTCGTGCCCCTATTTTTCCCTTTTCACTATTTTATTTACATGTACATTTCATCTTCTTCGTGTCCACACACCGGACACGAACTCGACCACAAGGCTATGTCTCGCAGGACAACCGACACCAAACCCAACCCTAAATCCTAAACCTAGCCCTACCAATGACACCGTAGCCATGCCGCTCGACCCCGTCTTCTCCGCCACCTCCTCTGCTCCCTCCCGTTCCTCGACCACGGACTGTCCCACAGAGACCCGACCGCAACCTCTTCTCCACCATGCTCGCCTCCATAGACCACCGCAGATCGCTCCATCAATATCCCCAATTCACCCATGCCCCACCACCGGACTTCCCAAATGATCCTGGCTAACTCCGGCAAGACCACCACCAGCCACCCAACATCACCACCATGGCTAGCGCCGTCTCCGGCCATACCAACCCGTCCACCGCACCCAACAACCAAGCACCACCACAACTACCACCCCGCTCAGTCGAACCCCTCGACTCCGGCCAACCTCACCCAAAACCTCCGAAACAAAAACCCCAAAAATTAAAGAATACCACCAGCACACCACTTACTCCCACGACCGCCTGTGAGCCGCCCCCTTGCCGCCCAGTCTCTGTGCCCGTGATCCGCCGCACTCCGCCCCACCTTGCCAAGCCCAGTCGCCGATTTCCTCCGTTCTGCCCTCGCCATCACCGTCGTTTCCTCCGCCCGTCACCGTCGACCCACACCGCCGTAGCCTTTCCGTCCGCCGCAGGCCGACTGAGCCGACCCTCCTCCGCCGGAGCAGCCGCCTTCCCCGTTCCCCTTTCTCTCCCCCTCTCTCGCGCCCTCTCCTCCGAAAAACCCTTGCCGCCGCCGGGCCGAGCTCAGCCGAGCTCCCTCCGCCTTCCTCTACTCGTCCGCCCCTCTTTCTCTCTCTCCCCACACTACTCCCCCCCCCGCGCTCTAAGTCCCTCTCTCTCCCCTCTTTCTAAAAAAAAGGCAGCTGCCAGCTGCAGTCCAAGGGAATAAGAGTTTATTAACTCATTTATTTATTATTATTAATATTTTATTGTTGTTATTTGATATTAGTAATATTATTATTATTATTATACTTTATTATTATTATTATTATTATTATTGTTATTATTATTATTTATTATTATTATTATTATTATTATTATTATCATTATTATTATTATTATTATTTTTCTCCTTGTACAACAGTATTATTTTATGAATATTTCTTTATATGATAAAAAGGATATATGTTTTGGATTGTAAATTAGTACGTAAAAACATGTATATATGTTACATATAAATTTTATTTTATTTACTGTTATTAATAAGGATAGTAATTATCATTATTAATTTCATTGGATCTACCAAGACCTATATTGTTATTTTGTTCTCATGATATTTAGGTAATTCTAAATATATTTTTATAATATTTTATAATACCTTATTTACGTTTTTTGGCCTAAAAGGACTTCCAACATAGTTTTTTAAAATACTTTGATCCATAAAATGTAGTTTCGAAATTTCAAATACTCTTTTATTTCTCATATGTTTTAACTAATATAATTGATATCCCAAAAACCTATTTTTACAATTTAGAGTTTTGCCTAAAAGTGACTTTTTTATTATTATTTCAAATAGCTATCTATAAACTATTCTTAATATATTCTTAAGATAATAGTATAAGTTTTGTGAAACACAAATCCCTTCATCCTTCTATGACCAAGTCATTCTTTCGCCAATTCTAGACTACCTTATGTCCATCATAACTAATTTGACCCTTCTGGACCCAATGGAACTGTCCGTGCCACCACCCGAGGTCACATTGTATAGTTGTCGCACCGAAGTCGCAGTTCATGCCACCTTGATCATCGCAGCACACCAGGCATCCTACCAGGCAAGACACCCTGCCGTTTGCTGTTTATTTATTTTAGCTCATATTTCATGCATTATTCATTATTTTCTTTATGCAAAATAAACTGTGATACATGGCATAACCTGTTAGAACTTACTATTCAGTTATATTTCCTGCTATGTATTATTTTTTTACACATTAAACCTAGATTTAAGGGACTACCTTTGTGTGTTGCATCCATGGCCTTGACACGTTATACCACGAAGTTGTGTGTCGCATGTAGAACACGGACGTACGTGATTGGCTGGCCACCAGTACGTACAAGCCGTGCGATATGATTAACCGCTAATAAAGGTTGCATGCTAGTTTGACTTAGCGGTTATAGAGGATTACTGTTGTGGATACAACATAGTAGGCATTGGGCGGGGAGGACAATTCCTTAGCGTATGGGCTTCGATGCACTTTCTCTTATGACCCGAAAACTCCGCTGGAGATACGGGGTTGATGACCCATGATTACTGACGGCCACTGACGTTCTACAAAACATTATGCTCTTACTGATTGGGCCTCTGGTGCCCCAAGGGGGGACTACGCCGATCCTACTTAGACAGGGCCCATACGTAGGAAGGATTGTTCTTAACTACATCTCACTTAGAACGGTTAGGCACCTTTATCCGTTAGGTACGAGTACTTTTGGTTTGGGTACTTGTATCTGACCATGGCTCGGAACAATAACTTGTCGCGGATTAGTTCATCACATCTTGCCCTTGTTTGGTTGTAGGTGTGACTTACTACTTCGATGAGAAGGTATTGAACCTTGTTGGGGTCCGGATACCATATTGGATTCATAGCATGGAAAGATACGTCACCGTGAATTAGTTTACCATCTCCTGTCCTTGTTTGGTTGGGGGGATGGTAAGCTAGTTCAACAGGTGTGTATTGGACCATGTTATAATTCAATTGACTTATTTATTTGAGCAATATTTATTCAGTTTATATGGCATGATATTATGTGTCTTGTTACGTCCCTCTGAGGACCTGGTTATCTCGCCAGGTGTGTGCTTTTGTCTTTCGCAGGTATTCTAGCTCTAGCCATGACCATCTCCATTTCTTTGAGGATGATTGTGCTTGGATCGTCTTCTCTTCGCTCGCCAAAATTATTTCTTTTCTCATGTATTTTTCCTTTACTTGTTGGAAGTGGATTTGTCTCCGCCCAATATATTGTATCAAGACAATTCATTATCATTATATGATATCTTTTATTTATTTATTTTGTGTGGATGAGATTAGTTATGGTTCTACTTCATTTTACAGCTTATGTATTCATACGAGGTTTCCATATATTGGAGTGTACTTCGTATGAATACAGCTGGCATGTCTACGTTCCTAGTCCTACGTATTTTGGGACTGAGGCGTTACAAGAATTCCTGTCATTCTGGTCGCGATGACCTTGGACATGATCTTGTTGATGAAGTTGCAAAGACTGATGGGGCGAAAGTCGCGAAAGGACTCCGGATTATCTTTTTTGGGGATAAGGATCAGATTGGCACTAGAAATGACTTTGGGGTAAATAGCACCTTCGAAGAAGGCGATGGCCGCTTCGGTGATGTCCTGCTTGATAATGTCCCAGCAAGTGCGAAAGAATACCCCCGAAAACCCATCCGGACCTGGCACACTGTGCTCGTTCAGAGCCCACACGGCATCCTTAACTTCCTGGGCAGTAGGGTAACGTTCCAACTGGGCGTTGTCGGTATCGTTAATGAGTAGGGGAATTTTGTCAAGGAATGGCCTATCTTTGTAAACTGTCTCTTTGGAGAATAATTTGGAAAAGAAGCCTATGGCAGCCACTTGGATACTCTTTTGGTCGGTAATGATGTTCCCGTTGTCATCGGCTGTCCGGTGGATCGACAGCTTCTGTCTGCGACCGTGAACGCAGGCAAGAAAATACTTCGAGTTTTTATCCCCCTCGTTGTCCCATTTCAACCTCGCTTCCTGCTTTCAGAAATTAGTCTCCACTTTGATCCTGAATTTAAGCATAGCCTTGGGGAGGTTGAGGGCTCTCCTGGCCGCTAAGGAGCGATCCGTGACGACCAAGGTTTCGGCTCGGGTGACATCGTCCTCGGTGACCCGAACGGCTTAAAAGATGTCCCCGTAGGCAAGTTTGCTCCAACAGGACAAGGCTAACCTCGTAGCCTTAAGCTTGTTGCTTACCCGAACTAGGGGGTTAGGAGATTCCTCACGATTCCAAGCTTCCGCTACGATGCCCAGAAATTGGGGGTGCTCGATCCAGAAGTCTAGGAATTGGAAGTTCTTTTTGGATGAATGAGTATTCTTTTTGATCTCAACCAGTAGCGGAGCGTGTTCAGATTTCGTAGAGTTTAGGTGGGACAGGTTGGTAGTGATCCCCATTCCATGCCAGAAGGCGTTCGTGAGGGCCCTGTCCAGTCTGGAGTATTGACGACGATCGCCTTCCTGCATGTTGCACCAGGTGAAGGCATTGCCAGTAAACTGGAGAGATGCTAAATGGGCATTGAAGATGAAGTTGTTGAAGTCCTGCATGGCCGGAACGGGAGGGGGCCGGCCTCCGATTTTCTCAGCGCTGCAGGTGATCGCATTGAAGTCCCATATGCAAAGCTACTGAGAGTTGGTATGGTGGTGATGGATGTCGAGGAGGTCGTTCCAGAGGTGTTTTCTATCCGCTATGTCGCAACTGCCATGGACCGCTGATAGGATGGCTCCATTTGGGAGACTTGGGTGATCAAACCAACAAGAGAGGGCCTGTCTGGAGTCCTGGATGACTCTGAATTTGACGTCCTTCGTGCAGAGGATCCAAATGTCGTGTCTGCCTGCTACGGCCGATGGAAGGCCCAGCTGCAGCTGGATAGATTTTAATCTTTTGGACGGGATTTTGGGTTCAAGAATATTAAAGATATCAATCTTGTGGATTTTTCGCAGACTGGTAATTCTCCTTAATGTAGGTTTGTTCGCCAGACCGCAGACGTTCCAGGATAGGATGTTAAGCATTAAGGACGTTGTGGGGGTGTTTTTTGTTCCGCTTGGCGGCAGATCTGGTTTGGATGGTTGTGATTTCAGTGGGTCTTTGGTAGGCATCGGCCCCACTCGAGGTTGACGTTCCAACCTCGGTCGAGGCGGGGTGATCGTTGCAAGGTTGCTCCGGAGGGTCCGGGTGCTGACCGACTGATTCCCCGACGAAATCCAGGATAGGGTTCTCGGGGAGGATCGTAATAGAGTCACTGGTGCTCCCAGTCGGGAGAATAGTTTGTTGGAGAGGGTAACCCGCGGCTTCGACCTGTAGTCCTCTCCGAACTTGGTCTGGCCCCGGAATTACTAGAGCATCAACCACATAGTCTTCAATGGTTTGTTGTTGATCCGTGACGATGATGTCAGTGTCCGGTTCCACGTTATCCGGATAGGGGTGAATCTCGGTGAGCACGCGATCGGCTGGGGGAGATGATGTCTCCGATGTGGATTCCGCGTCTTCCGACTCTAAAGCATCGAATTGGTTGGAGAGGGTGATAGCTTGGGTGTTGAAGGGGATCAATACTTTGCTGGGGGGTTCGCTCGGATCTGTTATGCCGTCACTGGAGCCGAATCGCATGTGCGAGTTCGGGCGTGGTAGGAGGGGTGGCATGGGTGTCCTCCCCTCCGATGGTACGCTGTCTTTCCGAGGGTGTTTCTTCTTTAGTTCAGGGTTTAGACAGTGGTAATGTTTAATGAGGTGACCTCTTAAATGGCAATGGTTGCAAAACATGATGTGATTGTCGTAGAGGATTTGTTGGGTGTGGGTCTGGTTGCCCAGCTCGATTGTGATGAAATTAGAAGGTTCGGAAGTGAGGTCAAGCTCCACACAGATTTTAGCATAGTGAGCCTTGGTGAGGTTGCTGGTCTCAGGGGCTGAGGCTACATACGTGCCGAAGGAGTTGGCAATACGCCTGAGAGCTGCTGGAATAAAGCAAATGAGAGACAGATTAGGCAGAGTGACCCAGGCGGCGACCTTCGCTGAGTCTTCTTCGGTGCTAAAGCCTGCTGACCACTTGATGATCTTCATCTGGTAGGAATCAATCCTGCAAGTGCCTTTGGACCAGACTGTCCTATGGTCTAACTCGGATGAAAGGTGAAGGAGAATGTGTTTGGGATCAAGGGGAGCCACTCGGTATTCCACTGATAGTCTCCAACTGGCTATCGTCTCCTGCACCCTAGGGAATTTAGGACAGCCGGTAGAAAATTTGAGGATAAAAGTGTGGGGAAAGGAAGTCGATAACGATGACAATTCCAAGTCGGAGAATGGGACCGAGGGCACCGGGGACTCCTGAGAGTACTCAATGTCCGGAAGGTCGATGGCTGGGAAGAGGGGGCCCTTCGCTAAAGCAAGATCCGGGCGCAGCTTGGCAGCATAGGTCGACGGAGATGCCCCGGACAGAGAAGGAGGATGGTACGCTCTGCTGGAAGGAGAGGTAGCAATCGATGGTGGGATCAGCTCGGGGAGGGGCAACGGGGCGGGGGGGGACGGCCTGGGGAAGACTCCCAAGAGGAGGGGCGGATGGGGGCGCGCTCGCAGGGGAGGGGAGGGCTAGAGTGGGATCCGCCCCGCCCACAGGGGGCAGCACCTCGGCAACCAGAAGTGGAGAGACGGCAGGATCCTCTAGCCTGGCCGAGCGCGAGGTGGAGAAGACTGAGGGAAAGACCGGGCTACAGTTCGCGGGATCCAAAAAGGCGGGGGGGTCGGAAGAGAGGGCGCTGGATCGGAGACGGTGGCCTCAGGGGGGTCGACGAAGGGAGCTGCGGGCGGGGAGGGGAGGGGCAACGGGACGGAGGGGGCGGCCTGGGGATGGAGGGCCGGGATGGAGGTTTGGGGGAGGATGTTGGAAGGGGCAGCATAAAACTCGGAGGGGGCGACATGAGGTGAATGTGCGTAGAGGGGAGGGTATGCGTAGAGGTCGTGGAATTGGAGGGGTCCACCAGCATGAGAGGGGAGGGGGTTAAGCGTAGAGGGAAAATACGCCTGGGGCGAATGGAAGTCCGAGACCACGTGGGTCCCAGGGGGAAGGCGGGCAGCGTAAAAGGTCGAGTGGTCTCCTCCCCCGTGCACAGCGTAAGGGAGGACCCACCCGAAAGGGACGCGTAAAATGGCGCTGAACGCGCAGAAGGGGTATAATGAAGTGGGGTCCCCTCGAAAGGATAGCTGCTAGCAGCGTAATCGAGGGGCCAAGCGGGGGGAACCCGAGACCTGCACCGTAGGGGGGCTCCCACCCCGAGGGGGAAAAACTGGGCTGTTCGAAAATTGAAAGGAGTGGGAGGGCGACAAGAGAGGGTCGAACCCCTGAGAGCTCCCGGCCCGAAGGGGAGCAACCAGGGGATCGCAGAGCGCGGCGCTGGGGATCCACTGTGGGCGAGACGAAGGGCTGCCCCAGCCCGAAGGGGAGGGATAGGGCAGGAGACGATGGGAAGGGGGTAGCCGGAGACCCCGGGATGAGGAGACGGAAGGAGAGGAAGGGAGGGGTCAGGCCAGCACCACGCTGGGGGCGGGACCGGGCGGCCGGAAGAGGTAGGGAGGAAGGGGCTGAGAGGGAAGACAGAGGAAGAGGAGGGGGCGGGGGGGCGAGGAGGAAGGGGGCGGCCGACCAGGGTCATGCAGTCGGCCGGCCAGGGATGCGCCATCGAGCGCCGGAGGGCGGGTGCCGGCAGAGGGCTCCCCTAAGGGCTCCCCAGGAAGGAGAAGCAGCTAGAATATATATATATATATATATATATATATATATATATATATATATATATATATATATTGAAAACTACACTTCCTTCATAATAAAATAAAATTATTTTCTAAAATATGTACCTCGCACATATTCGCACTCCATGAGCAAATACGAACGATACGACAAATACAACTTCACACGCGACGTACGAATACGAAGTACAAAAATCGATATCCAATAAAAAAATTTAGTAGAAAATTAGGGGCTTTACATCCTACCCAACATAAAAGAATTTCGTCCTCAAAATTTTGGATAGGTAGGGTTGAGGAGAGGGAAGAGGTGTTCGATAAGAAATTACGATTTAATTCGTTGGGCGAGGGGAAGAAACGACATTCAACAAAAATTGACAAATTAGATAACTAAAAGAATAAATCAATGGTGTAGTTTTTAAATAATAATGTGCATGACATCCTTCTGTGTCTAATTCGATCATGCTATCATCAATGCTAGAATCGATAAAATCACAAAGATTGTTACTAATTCAATATTGGAGTCGCGTTAAATATCGTCATGATCTTCGAGTCGTGACCATTGCCTTTATTAATAATAAATCTTCAAAGCTTTGATTTCTTCTCAAGTTTCATATTCCATAAAACTTAAAAGGCACTTTTTCTTCTCCCCCTTTTTTTTGAAACATATTTTCATTCCTTTGTGACTATCCTCAAAATAAATCTCATAAACTATTAAAAATTCTTCGAAGCATACTTATGTATATATCCGACCTTCAAACCGATATTTATTCCAAAAAATCCAATTCACAAAATTTTGATTCCTTAAAGATATGTTTAAATCCTATATCTCGCAATAGAAATTTTGATAAGTTAAACTTTCGATTCAATAATCTCTAATCTTCTTTTAACATCTATTTATATACCTCTTTTTCCTTGAGCTAAATTTTGTCTTTCGTAATCCTCTTGAACTTGAAATTCAATAAACCCTCAATGAATTTAGTCTAAGTAAAAATTCAAACTCTTCATATACTCATTTAACAACGTAAAAATTTATCTTTAAGGTACCATCATCGAAATCCATCTTCAATATTCTTGATTACTCTTGAACATGTTTGTCAATCACAAGTATACCATCTATATAATATCACCTTTTCTCAATTCCATCTAATAACACTTATCAAAAATTTAACTTATGTCAAATCTTATATACCTTGTAATCGCCTACTCGTCTTAACCAACTATACCATTAGTCTCCTCTATGGAATTTCCTAATCTAGTCCCGTGTGACTGAAAGGGGTAGTGATCCGGTCTCCATCTTTGCACAAAATCATATACGAACCAAGGCTGCATGAATCATGAAGGAGTTTAATAAAATTCTCGAGAGGAAGCTAGCCAAAAGAAAAGAAGAAATATATGACTAGGTTCAAGGGTCGTAGTGAGCATTTATGGAATTAAGTAGATCACAATCATTCCTTGGGTCAAAAAGATTTGAAGATTTGGTCTCTAACCTAAGTCAGAAAGGACAATATTATTATGGTAGGGTTTATAGGCTAGCCATTTTGACTTGAGAGTCGCATCATAAAAATAGAGTGCAAGGTGACGTGTTTTAGTGGGACATGATATACCTACACGAAGGTGGGCTTGTCTAGGTCTTGCATATGAAATATGGTATTGTGCTCCAAATATCCAAGTCACGGTAAATGACACAAAAGAATTTAAAATAGAAAGTGGAAGTTTATGAGATAATGATTAACGCACAAAATAAATGACCAAGTTAAAGCATGAAACAAAGATAATTCAGATTCTAGTAGATCAAGGTAAAATAAGTTAGGAATACAGTTTCTAGAGATATGATAGCCACTTGATGGGGTATGATCAAGGAGCAATCCAATTATTTTTCAAGTTTCAAATGGTTAGAAAGTCACGATTAAAATCTAGATTTGAGGGAATGTCGAGGGAATCAAGATTGAAATATAACCACATGATCTTGGAGATGACTAACAACACTTGTGTATACACTACTATCATGGTCGTAGGGGATATGGCAATTAAGGTGAATCCTTCGAACTCGTTAGGGTTATGTTGGTGGCCTACCATTTAAAACTCAAATTCCCTTCAAAAAGTTTCTAATTAATTTCTCCAAAATGAACAACCATATTTGTATTCACTCCAAGCTGTTTAATTTAATCGTGATTAAGAGTTTAACCCCTTCCAAAATTCTCTAAGTGACTTTCATCACGTTACTACTAACTTTTTCAAAATTTAACATTTTCACTCCAACTTTCAAACTCAAGAGTTCATAAATCATGAATCTATAAAATTTAAATATTACTTCATAATTTTAAACTCCAAGAGTTTCTCAAATAATCCTAAAGATAAATCCTTAGCATATCACGAGCAATCTAAAAATTACAGCTTAATATTTTGAAGCACTCATCAATCATAACTTCTATTTCTAAGTTATTCAAACATAATCACAACTTTTAAATGGTAAATTCCTTTAATCAATCAAAGTAACTTTTCTATTCAAATGATCCTATCAGTCATAATCATTTTTTTCTTAAATTTGATATACATGATCACAACTCTTCAAACCCAAAATCTACTTAGATTTGTGAATCTTAAATCAAAGTGCAAATTTCAAATTTGAAATTTTTCCTCAAGAATCGTTTTCATATCTTCCAAATATTTTAAACCAAACTTTGTACTATCACTACGTCAAACTTACAACTCGAAATTTTATAAACTTATTAATCGTGAATCGTACGACTTAATTTAAAACCTTCATAATTTACCAAATTTGATCAATCTCACTCATAAATCTTGCAACAACATTTAAAATTTAAAAAATTATTTTTAACTAACTTTATATCTCTTCAAGGATGTATAGCTATAATCAAATAAATCATAAATATTTTTCAAAAATCAAAACTCAAAAAAATCACATCAATCTCCTTTCTCAATTGTATATAGATCTCACTATCTTTTTGTAGATCCAAATAAAGTTCTAACAATCCTTCGAAGTTATTGATGTTACTACTACCCAACTTGGAATTAACTAACCCTTAAGTTCATACTTCTAGAAAAATATGGTTCCTCTTATCCTTATATCTTTATAACTCAAATAGGATCGCAATGCATACTAGTTGTCAATGTAATCCTACTAGCCATGGGGTTGACATGTGAGCATATACTAGATGACATATACTAGTGTAGTCATCTTCCTATCAAGTATGGAAATAAGGATTACGGTAGGAAGAGCTCAAGCAAGATGTAGATCAGTGGAGTTGAACAGGTGATTCAAAAATTTTAGTCAAAGAAGAGGGTCAAGCAAGTGGATGAGATCCTAGACTCTAATCCTATGTTGTAGGCCCGTTCAGTACAGTCACGTAACCGAAACGGCAAACTTGACCTGTATGGGCCACCACAAAAACATGTAACGCCCCAGTCCCAAATTACTTAGGACTAGGTACGTATCCATGCCAGTTGTATACATACGAAGTATGCTCCAATATATGGAATCCTCGTATGTATACATAAGCTGTGAAATACAGTAATCCATGATACTAATCTCATCCACAAATAAAGAATCAATAAAAATCAACACTGGACTGTAATTTGTACAAAAGTTGGGCGGAGACAAAGTCTACTACCAACTATCTCAAATAAAATGTACAAGAAGTGATCGATAAGATATCAAGACGAACCAAGCGCAATCGTCTTCGAATGAGTGGAGGAGATCACGACCTTGGCTAGAAGTAAATCATGAAAGCACGCACCTGGAGAGATCACCAGGTCCTCAGAGGGACGTAACAAGATACAGGAAGAACATGCCGTATAAACTGAATATATAATATGTCATAAACCAAAATAAGTGATAAGACATCCATAAGGTACCTAACCGTACTACTGTGTTCATGCAGTTAAGAATAAACCTCCAACGCATAGGCATTTGGCTCAGGAGCAGTAATCTCAGGTATGGTCCCATCAGGATACCAGGGACCTCAAAGCATAACATTCCTCGAATGTCAAAGGCCAGCAGGATCAGTAATAGGAAAGTGCATAAAGGACCCGTACGTTAAGGAACTGTTCTTCCCACCCAATGCCTAGTAGAGTCACATCCATGACTCATAACCTCTACTAACTGCTAAGTCTCCAAACATGCCTCTATTAGCAGTTAGCCCTAACGTATGCACATGGGGGATCAGCCCACACACAAGAACCTCTATATGCTACTCGTTTCACACATCCTCGTGGTACAATTGTGTCGAGGCATATGCAATACACTACAAACGATAGTCCCCTAACTCTAGGCTCATATGCAATCAAAGGATAGTAACAAAGTAAACTAATAATCACTGAGCATGTGGTAAATCAAGAACTGTAATAACTGGAAATAATGAATAGTGATATGTAATAAAATGCAGACAGAATATAAACAGTAAAATGGTAAGGTATCTTGCCTGTGGTGTCTCCTGGTGGTGCGATGTTCTGTCATGTTCCAACAGTCCAATAGCCATGATCGAGACGTATGGTCCGAAATCCATGAGAAAATAGGGAGGCATGATTTAGTTATGATCAAGAATTAATAACCGATGGATTTGTGTAAATAATACATATATTATTTTGTAAAAATATTTATAATACTTTGAAAATTATATTTCATTAGTCCAAAATATTTTAGATAAATACATACTTGAAAATGAGTTTTTAATTTGGAAACTACCATTTTTATTAGTTAAAATAATTTAGATAAATATCTTGAAAATATAGCTTTATTAGTTAAAATGATTTTACGAAACTACTTGAAAAATAATAATTTTATATATAACAATTGGAAACTATCTTTTATAAGCCAAAATAACCTACTATATGGAATAGAATCCTTCTAGGACAAAACTGTAATTTGGTAGATAAAAATAGCTTTTGTTTGAATAGATCAAATAATTAATAAATATTTTAAAACTATATTTTATTTAGATAATAATTTTTATAATAATATAATCTCTTGAAAATATAAATTTTACATGTGTAGATATTTTATAACAGTAATAATATTGTAAATGATGAAACCCATGGTGATAAAATAATAATTATACTAATAATAATAATAATAATAATAATAATAATAACAATAACAATAATAGTATTAATAATAATAATAACAATAATAATAATAATAATGATAATGATAATAAACACAACCTTAAAAGAAAAGGTACTCCTTTTTCCCCAATTCACACAGTAAGAGAGAGAGAGATGGGAAAAGTGAGCGGGAGAAAAAGGAAGGGGGCGAACGGAGGACTCACCGGAACGCGGCGGCTAATCGATCCTTCTCTGGAGAAGCGGAGGCTTACAGGGGCGGCTCCGGCGGTCCAGCGTGAAGGAGAGTAGGCCGGTGGCGGACGAAGAAGAAACGGGCGGCGGACGCTGGAGATAGTGAGCGGCGGGGCTGAGTGCGCGCATGCCGGAGCGGTCGTGGGGCGGCGCACGGCTTAGGGTGGTACGCGCGGCCTGCAGCGCTAGGCGAATGGATCTCGGCCACGTTGTGGCAGCAGCACGGAAGGCGCGGTCGGTCGTCGAGGTTTAGAGCGGAGAGGCGGCGGTCGGCGCCGGGCGGGAGGACGCAGGGGGACGCGCTACTCTGGGGGTCAGCGACGGATTGACCCGACGCGACAGCGCACGGTCGGTCAGGTTAGGGTTTTAAATTGTTCGGTTTTTTTTGCTGTTGACTGAGGCGGTGGTGGTTACACTGGTGGTGGTGGGTCGGGAAGTTGGTCGACAAGTGGGCACCGGGAGGAGAAGAAGGCTTAGCGGTGGTCGATCGTGCTTGATGGTGGAAGCGGTGACCGGGTGATCGTCGGAGGAAGCTGGACTTGGCCAGGGGCACGGGCGTGTGGAGTCGGGCTCGCCGGAGTTGGGTTGCTGTCTTTGGTGGTGACGACAGGGAAACGATGGAGAGGAGGCGAGATGATGATGACGGTGCCGGGTGGACAGGAAGAGTAGCAGGGGGATGACAGGTTTAGGATAGGTTTGGGTGATGTTGGGGGTTGTGTCGGGAACTAGAATCGTGTCCTGCGTGACACACAGATAAAGTGGTGTCCGGCATGTCGGACGCGAAGAGGAATAATATACATGTACTGGAGGAATAGTGGATGTGAAGGGGCACAGACACGATGCACATTTTGTGTTGTGGTGGGAATTTTCATGGAAAAAAGAGGATTTGGATGGTGAAATTATGGAGAAAAAGAGAATAAGGGGCTCTCCTTATATCGGAGGTGGAAGCCCTATTTCGATAAGGATTAGGATTGTTTAAACACCCCATTAGATAAAGTCATATTTATTTAAAAACACTTTATTTAAATCAATAATATTTTCCTTAAATATATACACACTTATAAAAACTGTTTAAAAATATTTAATAAAAACGAATGCCCATTTAAGTCATAATAAACTATTTTAGAGTTATCTTTTTATAACTTGTATAATTAGCATAATAATAATTTCTAAAATTAGATATAAAAATCCGTACATGAATTAGATTTATGTCCGAAATTATCCATAATCAAAACATTTTCTATTTACTATTATATTTGTACTATAAAATAAAATAGCCTTTTATAGAGTAAAAGGAAATAAATCTTTGCCTACAACCTTAGGCAAATTAAGTATTTATCATATATATATATATATATATATATATATATATATATATATATATATATATATATATATATATATATATATATATATATATATATATATATATATATATATTTGAAAACTACACTTCCTTCATAATAAAATAAAAATGTTTTCTAAAATATGTACCTCGCACATATTCGCACTCAATGAGCAAATACGAACGATACGGAAAATACAACTTCGCACACGACGTACGAATACGAAGTACAAAAATCGAAATCCAATAAAAAAAATTTAGTAGAAAATTAGGGGTTTTACAGTATCGGAGGGGTATTCGAAATGTTCGACGAAATGCCCCTTAGAAACTTTTGTTCTCTATTTTCTAAACTAATTACATAATTTTGTAGCTAATTATGTGTAGATCATTTATCAATTTGACTGAGTTGATTTTTATGGGTTTTCTGTGTCAGATTTGGACACGGGGATGTGCGCTGCACCTAGCTGCACTGTCTTGCTGCCACGAGTCCAGATCTCAATGGACACGATACGATTTGGAGTGCCACTTGTTGGACAGGTAGGGGCAACCACTGACACATGGTCCCTAGAGTTTGGCTCGAGTTGGTTATGATTTCGAGGAGAAATCCAACCTGCAGTGGTCAGTCGAGTGACACACACACACACAGTTATTCACTGCTGATACGCACATGGACACGGGCCTCAACACTTCGTGGACACGTCCTAATGGACTCAGAGGACACTTGGACCCCTAGTTGACACCTTGACACTCTTCACAACACATTTTCTATGACACTTCGTGTTATATATGCCTCGACACACACGCACCACACTTTCCTTTTCAGTCTTTGATATACTTCTGATACACTTCACACACACTACTCAAAACCTATGGACACTCTTCACCACCACTGGACACATTCATTGACACACTAGTTTACTTATGATGCCATACAATCACTCGACACAGTATCACATTGCCATGACACTCACTCATCTTCACACTCACACTCACTATACTAGACACATGTTGACACCCATTCACACTATGACACTTCTCTGGGGATACTTGCTATGACATAATCACTTGGCACTACCCTCTGGACACTTGGACACACACACACTTGTTTGTGACCCCATTTGGACACCATGTACACTGATATTTCATTACCTGTGCACTTCACACACACACACACACACATGTATCTGATACCTTGCTCTGTGACACTCACTCATTCACAGATATTCTTATACACTGCAGCCACTGTATTGACACTTCATATTTCACTCGACACTAGTTTACTATTTGACACTGCTCTGATACTTGACACTGCTGCAAATCCTCTCTTGTTCTGGTACTTTCCTTTTTGGGTTTAGTAAGTATCAACCTATATTCAGTGTACATTATATATATTTTGTATAAATGGTAATATATATATATATGTATGTTATTTGATAGATTGAATAGGGAGGTGGGTTAGTTCCTTAGTTTCAAAATAGAGGCCACTTGGCCATTGTTGCTTTAGCTTTGCTTTAGTTTTGCAGAGGTTGGCATAACTCTGGCCAATTTAGTCTTGCAGCAGCTGCATTGCATTTGCATTTGCATTTGCATACAAGCAATAGCAGCAGCAAGCTACAGCAGTGGCTTGCAGAGCAGTAGTACCAGCAGCAGCCATTGCAGTTGCAGCAATAGGCAGTAGCTTAGCTAAGTGATGTGAAGGTGTTCTGCAGAAGAAAGAGGGGATAGGTTTGAGTTATCCTAGTGTATCCCTAAAAGAGTGTCTTGGTAGGTTAGTGTCATGAGTGACCTAGATAGGATTTGGATGTTCGACTTGTATATATATCTGTATATGTAACCTAGGATATAGTTATATATGTGATATGTATATAGGTAAATATATAAGAAGTGGTAGAGAGGCCAGGTTTGGGGAAATACTAGTTGAGGGGTTATGGCTATGGCCAATTGGCCATTGGCCATGTGTTTGAGGGTTAAGTGAAGGGTTGGTCAGGGCCTAATCACTACAACAAAAATACCTTTTAATGACGGCTAAAAAGCGTCATTAATTGCAAACCATGACGTTTTTTTTTTCAGTCCAAGCGTTATGAAATCGGGTGTTATAAATGTTTTTAAAAGCGTTATAGATAATTCATCCAAAACCGTCATTAATAGGTTTAATTTCTGCAACGTTTTATTTTTAAAGCGTTATAGATAGTTATGAAAAACTGCTGTATATGGTCGTTGTATCACATTTATAACGCTCTATATTGGATGTTATACATTCCAAACGCTGCTCAATTCAATTCAAAAACAACCACTTTGAACCATATTCACAACAAAGCATTGAAATGTAATATAAAGTACCATTCTCCATTTCATTGTCTCAAAATAGAGTATTTTAGCTACCATTCTACATTTCTCCATTTCATTATACAAAATATATAGAGTATCCAATATAGAGTACACTTTAGCTACATCAAAACTATCGACATCAAAAATCTCACAGATACTGTAGCGAAGAAGCACACTTATAACGCTTCAACTTGGTCACATGAAGACTGTCCATAGCACATGTACGTATAGCAAAACCCTCACTTTTAGAGTCTGTCAATTTTAGAGTCTGTGATTTATATCGAAAACCCGAGAGTATCAGCGTACTCTAATAAAAACCAAAACCGACAAATAAAGTAAAACATCTAGGCATGGCATAGTGGACGTAGTCCCAAAATCAACGATGCAGGCATGCTAATGGAGATGTCATTTCCGAAATAGAAATACTCCCAACTAATATATATATACCCGCAGGGGTGTAGCAATCGCACATAACCTGGAGTATAAAGTGAGAAAATGCAATACATTAAAATTACAAACAAATTAAATCAACAAAGAGCTTCAATTCTAATAACACAGCTATGACAATTGATATGGGAAGTCAAAAACTGACGTGTTAAACAATGAGCTTCAAATCGTTAGTTCCTCTCCTAAATGTATTCAGAGGCTAATAAAATGAAATAAATGTTTAATCCACTATATTAAGTTGTAATGTATAATGTGCTAACACAATGAACAAAGATGACTTCAGAATGCACAAATGTATCATAATATTATGAGTATCGTAGATTTGCAACTTTCACAAGCAAATCCATTTTATTGTTCTCCAGAAACAACTAACAACCTTTAGAGCCAATCCATTTTATTTTAGCTTTTGGGTATTTGTATTTAGTGAACGATGATCAATATCTTTACCACCAATGCTAGGTTATCAGCAATGCTAGGACTATCTTATATAAAACAATATTCAGCCGGTAAAGCATAAGATACTAATAACAACGGAGAAAAGGTTAAAAGTAAATCCATACTTTACAGTATCGGCCGGTACCGATACGATACTGCCAATACCGATACAGTTTGGCATGTGCCGATTTGATGCCAACCGCTACCGATACCGACATTGGAGGTCTCTTTCGCAGTCAATTCGACATAGAAAATTGAACAAAAGAGATAGAAAATGGAAAAATAATGCCAATGCAATAATTCACTTTGCAGTGTATCGATATGATCCCTTATCAATAAATTGTTCAGTACGATTCCTGATCGATAAATTATAAATATTATTATTTGTCGAAGGTGTATATCTATAAATTCACAACATTCATCGATATTACTATTACTCCAATTAAAACTAACCATAAGCAAAATTATGTATACTCCGATCCGAGACAAGCAAATATAGATACTCATAGGAAGGGGCTGAAACCGATTTCGATATTTTGAACCTTGGTTAAAACATATGATTCAAACAATAAGTGGATGAATAATGGCGATGACTCCGAGCAAAGTATTGAACTTACAAGGATATTGTTCCCCCTCCTGAAAGGATCCTTGAAAATTGCCTGAGGACTGCACATCAATGTTACAAATAGAGGATCATAAATATCCAAAACAGAGACTAGCATCATCAATAAAAAGGGTTAGAGAACTTACTACAAATAACTTCACTATCCTCTCCTGAAGCTTGACCAGTGCTCGACCCGTCGTAGTTCCACTTTGGGAGCTGGCTAGGATCCTTAATCGGCCCAGTAAGTGTCTGCGCAAATTACAATGGTAAACATAAGTTGTTGTATGCTTTACAAGATTAAGTACATCAATGAGGAAGGACCCAATTGGGAAGTTAATCAAAAAAAGTGATTGTATAACAAATGGCTTCAATAATCTTACCCTTGCTTTGCTGTGAAAGTCAGTGCCACTTCCTCTAATCCTGTTCAAAACATAAGGTATCAAAAAATGTATAGATATATAAGAAAAGAGTATAAATAAATCAAAGAAACAAAGCCCATAAGCAAGAATCATAACAAATCCCAAAAATTTTGGGTCACCAAGTTTGAAAGTGGACAACTAAATAACAAGAACAAAATCTTCATGGTAAAGAACCGAACATGATCTAAAGATCATTCCCGCTTCACAAACAAAGACAATCGTAAGATCGTCAAGCCAAAATCGAACCCAATACGTATCAGTCGATAGAAACCCTTTTTATGTAGGGATCGAGATCCAACAACATCATCGACAAACAAAATAAACCCAGAAACTGAAATCAATCAAGAGTTTAGAATTTATACCCCAGAATTTAGTGTCAGAATCCGAAGGAAGGCTTCGGAATCGGCTCGTAGGCACGCACAACACCTCGCATGGTCACGGCTGTGACTGTGGAGAGGCTTCGGACTCGGCTCCCCAAATGTAATTATACTCCTTTGAACAAGAACAAACAGAAAAAAAAATCAAAGAACCCTTTTAGGGAAAAAAAATCCAAATCAAAAATTAAGAACCCTAATTTTTAGGGAAAAAATTACACTCCCAACAAAATCTTTTTTTAGCAAAAAAATTCAAATCAAAATCACTCACTTAATCAAGACAAGTCAACGATGATGCAGCCCTTTTCGGAGCATCGTCGACGTGGACGGAGACGTCGGAAAACCCTAAAATTAAGAACCCTAATTTTGGAGAGATGGATGCATGTATGGTTGTCAAAAATTAGGAAATTTTTGAATTTAGGGCATAAAATAAGTAATGATCGAGATTTTAGGACAAATCGGTGGTGAAGGCTATGCCGGTGACAACCTTCCCTCTGCGGTGGAGTCTGTAACCGAGGGAAGCGAGGAACGGGCTGAGGAAAGTTGGGGAGCGGGAAGCGGGCTGAGGGAAGTTGGGGATCGGGAAGTGGGTTGAGGGGAGTTGGGGAGCGGGAGGAGAAGGAGAAGGAGAAAGAGAGAGGGTTTAGAATTTTTCTTAAGTGCGGGAGAATTGCGGGGGAGTCGAGGTTTCGACTTAAATTTTTGTGCTTTTTTTATAACGCTCGTATTACTGGAGCACTATCAATAACGTTTTTAATATAAACCGTCATAGATTCTAGTCTTGCTGAACATTGATGACGCTTCCACATAAGCCATCATGAAAACCACTTATCAAGCGTCATTAATAGGTCTTTTTGTTGTAGTGAATTGACCTGGACATGGAGCTAGGTGTATGAGTGAATACCTTAGGATGAGGGCATGAGAGAGTAGGAGCAGGGTACATTGCAAGGTTAGGAACTGGTGGGGGAGCCACATTAGTGTATCAAATGACTGATACCTATAGGCTTGGGTGTTTTGGACTGATGTGAGGGTTAGGCTTGGGTTGTATGTTGACTCTAGGTTTAGGTATGTCATTGATACATAAATGTTATAGTATATATATATATATATATATATATATATATATATATATATATATATATATATATATATATAGTATCCGAGAATTTGTCCATGGTTAGTTTTGAGTTTAATATAGAGTTTAACCTAGATAGCCTAGTTAGCACTAGTTGACCATTGACCAATATTAACTGATTAACCTTATTGACTAGTCTAGATTGACCAAACACTAGATGTTGACTTGGGTTGACCAGAGTTGACCAAGAGTTAACTTTCACCTAGATTGACCTAGAATCATGTAGATTGTATCGTAAACTTCAATTATTACTTATTGAACATATTATAACCTGTATTGCTCTAATAGGACATTGTGACTCCGATTTGGAAATCAGTATACATCAGTCACTCAGGGTATCAGGCGAGTACATTCTCTCATAGTTCTTTTATTTACTTGCTGATTACTGTATTTCAGTTCTAGTTAGTTCTATTGATTCTCTGTCGACACGGATTGGTATTTATGGATCCACTGTATGCGATACTCACCTTTTACATGTCTGGCCTCTATTACTGGAATCACCCTTACTGGAATTATTACTGGCATCATCATGTTCTGGCTGAACTTGTACTTTATTTTTGTGTCGTTTCTGGATTCACTTGTACTTGTCGGGCAGGAAAATATTCGAGTAGACATATAAATAGTCCAAAAATGCTGGAATCACCCCATATGGTCTAATCTGGAATGACAACAGTCCTACACTTGCCAAGTGTACGATGAGCTGTATTTAACCCCTATCGTTTATATGTCGATCTCGGTATTTCAAAACACACTGGTTAGTGTCATGTTTAGGATTCACACTGGGATCACACTTGTCTATATTAAACTGTCTGAACTCATATCATACTATTCTAGTTCAGTTAGTTTTACTTTTACAGTCTTCATTGCTATGCTCTTCTGAATTTGTTATATCACTCCTCTTGTACTTTAAACTGTTGCTCTACTTCATTACCTGTCTCAAACTTACCATGCTTCATCAATATAACTGTCTATAACTGTTTTATAGTCTTTGTCATTTACTTGGGATTGCTAGATGAGGTGTGCTCGTTTCATCCTGACTGGATATATTTTTCATATGATTGTCCTAGAGATACGTGCCCTTGCTATGGTCCTGAGGAGGGATTAGCCACTTTGAGCCCTGACCTTCAGGAGTGACCAGATGACTAGCTTAGTAGACTTGTTCTTGATTATTATGTTTGAACTTGAATTGTAATAAGTTGAGATATTTGACTTGTATTTTGAGATTTTTTGAGATATTATTATTTAGTAGTTTATTTTAAGTTGTTGTTTGTTTAGTCTTATTAGTTATCTAGACTTCTGTGTTATCTTATCGTGCTTAGACTGTGATTGAGTTTTACTATATCTTTACTTGTCCTCCATTCGGAGTTAAGATCCATGACAGGTACATCATATATAATTGCATGAGTTGTTTAAATAGTGACCTAGTATAGCGTTAACTCTACCGTCGATTCTACAGCGTAGGCTGAGCGCAGTTGTTACGCACTTGTGCCCTTATACCGGGTGCGGGTCGTGACAGGATCTATTTTGCAAATAGATGCCTCTAAGTAGACGAGCCCATTGTTGATGTGGGTTTGAGAGGAAACTCTATAGAAGTTTGTCTATCAAAGCTTCATTCACCCATAATGGGTTCCTGAATCCCAAGCCGCCTTCCTTCAAGGATTTTGTGAAGTTACTCCATGCCAGAAAGTGCGACTTCCTTCCTGCTGCAATATGTCCCCACCAAAACATTCTGTGAAGAAGTCCTAGCTTATGACATACTGTGAGGGGGATCTTGTGAGTCGACATCGAATAAATCGATATTGATGCCAAGGTCGATTTTATAAGAACTGTCCTTCTCGCATGAGAGAGCAACTTGGATTTCCATCCATGGAGGCGTGCACTTACTTTGTCGATCAACCCATTGAATGTAGAGATTCTATCTTTAGGAAGGAGGATAGAATGACCAAGATAGCGATCAATGTTACTCAATCAATGTTACTCATGTTCGATAACTGTAGGATGGAGGCGAGCTCTGTCTTCTCTTGGGATGTGACTCGGCTGCTGAAGTGGATGCTCGATTTACCTAATTGATTTTCTGGCCCGACCATGCAGAGAATTGGTTGAGAATAGCTTGCACATGCAGTATAGAGTTCGGGGAAGCCTATCCAAAAATGAAGATGTCATCTGCAAACAATAAGTGAGAGATAGAAGGCGTGTACCGGTTGATACGAACACCCCGATATAGATCATCTTGTTCATAGCAGTAGAAGAGTCGAGAGAGAACTTCTGAGCAGAGAATGAAAATATACGGGGACATTGGACATCCCTGCCTGATTCCTCTCTTTGGCAGAAAGAATCCTTCAAGAGTGCCATTGACTAGAACAAAAAAAGAAGCCGATGTGATGCAACTCAGTATAAGTTGATTTGAACGTCCTCGAATCCCTATTCCATTAAGCACCGATCTGATAAAAGCCCAAGAGGGCCTATCGTAAGCCTTAGCCATATCAATCTTCATCGCAAAAGCATTCTTCTTTTTGGAGAAGTACTTCAGGGCATGGAAAACTTTCTACGCTATAATAGTATTATCAGATATCTGCCTGCCTGGAATGAATGCGTTTTGGAAAGGTGATATAAGTTTATCCATTAGAGACCTCAGCCTAACCGCCAAAATTTTGGATATGACTTTATATGATACATTGCATAACAAAATGGGACGAAAGTCCGTTGGAGTAGTAGGTGTTGGGCATTTGGGGATGAGGGCTAAGTGAGTGTGGTTGAACGATTGGCATAGCTTTCTTGTGACGAAGAATTGCTGAACTGTGTTGGTGAGATCCTCGCCGACTACTAGCCAACATTTTTGATAAAAGAGAGCTGGGTATCCATCTGGCCCTGGGGATTTCAGAGGTCCCATGCCTCGGACGGTCCTCTCGATTTCTTTCGCATTTGGAATCAAACATATCGTATCATTTTCTTCTGTAGGCACTAGGTTCGAAGTGACAGAGAACCCTGGGTACATTGGGACAGACTCGTCAGCACCAAAGAAGTTTGTGAAGTGGTCGAGGATAGAGGAGATGATCATCTCTTGATCTGATGTCCAATTGCCATCATGTAATTTGAGAGAGCGAATTTCATTCCTTCTTTTTCTGGTAGAAGCTTTAATGTGGAAATATTTTTTGCTATTGTCACCTTCCTTAATCCACATGCATTTGGCCCGTTGTCTCCAATAGGTCTCTTTTATGAGAAGAAGGTCGTTAAGCTCGGCCGTGATGTTTCTTTCCTGTCGCAATATGTTCGGTGTCGATTCTTTCTGTTGTAGAGACAATAATTTCGCTTGGATGGATTGAATTCAGGATTTGATGTTGCCAAAATTTTCTCGACCATATTTTTGGAGTTTCTTCAGTGTGTAATGCAGGTTATGAAGCAGGCTAGCATTCGGCTTGGACTTGGCTTCCTGCCATGTAGAGGATAGGGTCTCTGTGAAAGTGTCGTTGGACAGCCAATAGCTTTCGAATCGAGTGGTCTTCTTTTTTGTTTGAGCATGTTGTTTGTGTTGAGAATGATGGGTACATGATCACTATTATATCTGGGCATTGTGTGGACAGTGTAATGCAGATGAATACTACACCATTCCGCATCAGCGAGAGCCCTGCCCAATCTCTCTTTAATAAATTTTTTTGGACTACATCCATTTGACCATGTATAGACTGGACCAATGCACCCAAGATCTATAAGCCCACAATGGTTGATCATTTTCATGATGTTGCCATTTGCCTGTGGTTCAAAAGCTTTGCCTCATAGCTTCTCCTCCGGTTTAGTGAGAGCGTTAAAATTTCCAATACAACACCAAGGTACGATGAAAGTAGCAGAGAGATTCCTGATATAATCCCATAATGTAGATCGATCCTTCTTCCTGGGGCAGCCATAGATATAGAAGCATGGAATTTCAGGCGCATCTAAGGCCGGAACTCCTATGCGCCCTAACTCTCATGTGCCAGAAATTAACATGCGCCAGGAACAGAATACTTGGCACAATAGAAAACAACAAAGAAGTAGAGACATATAAATATGGCTTTTATTTCATATGAAAGTCTATTACATGTCTTTTACAAAGGAGAATTATTTTACAAAAGAGAAAGAAAATCCTAAAAGCTAAAGTCAGGCACAGTGCTACAGTCAGGCGCATTACTTCAACGTACAGTCAGGCACATCACTTAAGTTTTACAGCCAGGCGCATCATTCCAGCATCTCAGCGTATGTGCATCCCCGTGCATAGTCAGAGCAAATAATTTCCTCGTCATCATGCGGGGACTCTAGCAGGAGGAGTGGCTTTTCTAGCCTAACCAAATCGGGGCACGATAGCCCCGACCTACGACACTTCCAGCATAACAAAAATCGGGGCACGACCGTACCGATCTTTGGATGCAACAGGCACCTTCAGCCTGTGTCGGGACACGACGATCCCGATATTTGGATGCAACAGGCACTTTCACAGGGCCGATGGTGAAAAAACCAGCTCAATATATCTTCGTCTTCGGAAGGAGTTCAACGTCAACTCGCCAAGGCAGGGGACCGATCGAGTTCGTCTCCATGAAGGAAAGCTAAGTGAAATAAAAAAAAAATACTTCACAAAGCTATTTATAGGCCAGAGCAACCCTCGCCTATGTGCCAAGTGGCAGTTTTCTCGTATTCTGTGCAATGAATTTGCATTTACGACGATGAATATGCCTCTTCAAATTCAGCCAAGTCAAATAGCCATCAACTGCCTCGAAGAACTCAACAGACGTGCCAATAAGGATGCACCATGCGGCAGATGCGCTGTCAGCAGTATGCGCTCCATACCGATGCGCCCATTGGAACATAGACCCATGCGCCTAGTGGGACACAAACTGATGCGCCCACTTCAACTCGTCACCCATCAAACATTTAATGCTATGTGACAGAGTCGGCAGCACGCTTCCCGAAGACTGAACAGTTGACAGCTTTTTATAGAAAATGAAGAGCCGCCAACATCATCTTCATCATTACATTTTGTCGGCTACAGCTGTCCTTGCCACGTGGCCGACCGATCACTTGCAAGTGCCTCCACAGCCATGCACCCAAAAATTTACATGCGTCTCAAAAGCCATGCGCCCTGACTTACTCCTGATCCCAAAAGACAGAAGCCAAGTCTCTGTATGCGCTTCCACAGCCATGTGCCCAAATGCTCTGCATGTGCCTCAGAAGCCATGTGCCCAGACTTGTCTGTGACCAATAAAAGTCACAGATCGAGTCGCTCCATGCGCTAGATCCTAGGCGTATCCTGACAGATCATTTCCCCTATAAAATCCGACATTTTTGAGGCACAGACATGAGCCACGTGTCTTTTGACTCAGTTCTGCTCAAGAATGGGTGCTAACCACCCAAGATCTCAGCAACAACTAAATCTCCACAACTGCCATATGTCAGCTCCACCGCAGTCCAACAGTACAGTTCAAACAAGATTCAGCTTCAACTCAGGGCGCATCGTCCATGCACCCCACAACATCAACCACGTGGCGTTCCCACGTACAGGCGAATCCTACATATGCACGCATGAGCAGACCAGTCTACTGTCTATAAATAGAAGGATCATTCCTTCATCCAGGAATATACACAGAGAAAAAAAATGAAGATCATGTCTATAGACAGAAACGAGAAGAGAGACACTTAACGTCTTATTCTCCTCAAAATGCTCCGACATCCAGAGTAACCTAGACCTTCAGAGAGTCCAAGATCGTCTTCAGATCAACGGAGTCAATGCATTACCACTCGCTCCATCGATACAGTTTCCAGATAAAAACAAAAGTGTACTCCTAGAACTACGTCTAAGTTCTACATTGTATACTGTTATGTTTGTAATTGAAATACCAAGGTTTATCAATCAAAAAGACCTTGTCGTATTTTCGATGGCGAACAAGCTGACTCAACCGGGGGTACATTCTACCTCCAAAGCTAAAGGCAAGAAGACCAAGTCTTGCCGAATGGTGACCTCCTCTCCCAAGGAGGCACTTCCAGTACAAACACGTTTATAGCAGAACGCTCAGCCTGAGGAAGCCCCTATCGAAGTGTCACCTCCTGTCACCACCTCGGTTGCTCAACGTGAAGGTTCTTCCCAACTTCCAGCAACTGACAAACAGAAGCATAAGGAGGCTCGCTTCGACAGGCCTCTACGAATAGACAACGCTTCGGGGTTAACCAAACCCCACAACTTCGATATACTGGCACAACTTGCCAGTACTCCAGCTCGACTGTCCTTGTTTCGAGCTCCTCCATCTGCCTAAAGATACTCGGGAAGCTCTCTGCGAAGCCCTGAAGGATGATGAGTCTTTCATCAGTCAGGTCAAGCAGCCTGTGGACGATCCAGCAGCATGTCCACATTGCCATAGTGTAGGAGAGATCATCCCCAACATCATATTCACTCAACAAGACAGCTACTCAAGAACAACCGACACAACAGACCGATGTATTACACAGGGTATGTTGGGGCCGTCAAGGTGGATCGGATGCAGATCGACCCAGGGTCTTCTCTCAACATCATCTCCTGGACTCTGCTTCAGACGTTAGGAATCCCAATGCATCGTCTGACAGCGTCTCACACAATAATTAGTGGCTTCAACACCAGCAAGAGTGAGCCGCTGGGCAAGATCCGACTGAAGTGTCATATCGGTGATCTCCAGATCGAGGTGACTTGTTATGTCGTGGATGCGGACGTCAACTATAACATCCTGTTGGGACGGTCATGGCTACACAAATATATGGTGGTGCCATCTGCTCTCCATCAATGTATGAAGTACGTATCCACCAACGGTATAGTCAGAACAGAGTTTGCTGATGTCGATCCCTTCAGGGGGATTAAGGCCTTCTTCACCGACTCTGACCTATACAAGTCGATTCACCTCGAAGATGAAGCCAACAACGCTGATGATAAAGTCGAAGCCGAAGCTGATTTGGAGGCAGAAATGATAAGTGGTCAAACTTCGCAGCAGAGCACCAACTTTTCAGGGCCATACAAACAATGAAGCCCCTTTAAAGATACGACTCAAGGGAAAGTCTCCCCAAGTGACGGCTCCTCTCGTAGCAAAACTATGTGGGAAGGCACCAATCATCGGAACACCAACTGAGGCACCTCTCAAGGTGCGATTTAAAGGCAGACCTCCTTAGTCTGCAACCCCTCTTAAGCTTCAAGAGAAGGCCCATGTATCTCTATCGGCACCAGAGCCGACAAAGGCCAAGCTCCCAATAGGTTCTCCTGAACCTCCTCAGGCTACTCTAGTACTCACTAAAAATGAACTGGGAGAGTACATATCCACTAATGTGGATGCACTATTCCTTGATGATGTAATCCCTCGGAACAAGATCCCATATTTTATCAATAAAAGGGTGTCTTTCAATTATTCTAGTCTTCAACATTAAAATGTCATGTATACTCTAGATAATGCTCTACAGTCATTGCAAACACAAATAGCGACTGTTAATCATGTAAATCGAGTCGTCCTGTACTAAGGAGTCTGTTATATAGTCCCGCCTCGAAACCAGGACGAGAAATATATAACGCCCCAGTCCCAAAATAGAAGGACTAGAAACGTATCATGCCAGTTATATACATACGAGTAAATGAAAGGCTCGTATGTATATATATGCTGTAAAATGTAGAAAGCCAAGACACTAAATCTCATCTACGAAGATAAATAATGATATAAAAGCAACTTTGAGTTTGTCATGTATACAATCGTTGGGCGGAGACAAATCCACTACCAACTAATTTAAATAGGAAAGAAATATACAAAGAAAGTGATTTGGTCGAGCGAAGGGGATGACGATCCCAAAAGCAATATCTAGACGGAATAGAGCGCAAGTCATAGCCTTAGCTAGAGCACCTGCAGGAAGTCACCAAATACACCTGGAGAAATCACCAGGTCCTCAGAGGGACGTAACAAGACACATAATATTATGCCATAAACTGAATATAAATAGCTCAATAGAAAAGTACATAAACCTAAACAGATAAGGTCCCTAACCATTCTATGTGAAACCATGCACTTTTGGAGACAACGGTCTATGCAGGGGCTGTATAATATGCTACACAAATAAAAGAGGATTGGCAGCACGTAGCGCTCTTACGAGACACTATCTGCCCTGGGCCGCAAGTAGCGCTCATCTGAGTCACTATCAGCCCAAAATATGCATAAAAATAAAATGTAGCCCCTACGCTAATAGCTGTCTCCTTCCTCCCCATGATATTATACATGCATCGTCTCCACGACACACAACATGAATCGTTTCTACGACACTGTTTTAGTCTTAATAACTACTAGGTCTTCTATACAAATCTATTAGCAGTTATATCCTAACGCATGGCCTATACGCACCAATGATCAATCAGTACGCAAGTTCGTATCTATATGCGACTCGCGACTTCGTGGCACACAAGTGTCGAGGCCAATGAATGCAACACACACAAAGGGTGGTCCCTTAACTCTAGGCCAAAATGCAACAAGAAAACTAAAGTATAGTAATTTGCATCTACATACAGTTTTGAAAGAACAATTTATATTCGCTAGAAATAAGTAAAAGCATGCATGATATTGAGCAACTAAATAAACAGTAAAGACAAGGTGTCTTGCCTGGTGTGTCGCCTGATGTGGTACGATGATCTACCATGTCCTATTTTTTCCAATAGCTAAGGTCGATGTATAAGGGTTCGAAATTCCCGAAAATTAGGACGTACGATTAGTTACGATGGGGATGACAGATAGTGAGAATTTTCGAAGAAAAATAGTTATACTATATTTAGAAAATACCTAAAAATATATTTTGGTCGTTAAAATAGTTTTAGAAAATTACTTTAAATTCTAAATACCATTCTAGGCTAAAAACTAAGTTTACCAAAATAAAATTTATAGATGGAGAAACTATATTTTATTAGTAAAAATAATTTTGATAAATATTTTTTTAAATATTTAGGAAATCTTTTTAGTATTAGGAACTATATTCTTATGGGTAAAAATATAGTTCTAGATACATATTTAATAATCTAGAAATTTTGTTTAGGGCCTTAAGACCATATTTTGAAATACATGCTAAGTCAAATATAATATTTATATGTAGTTGTACATTGGTATTTTTATAAAATTATTTTGAAAGGATTGTTATACCTAATAATTACCATGATAAAATACCAAAATAATTATTAATAATATAATCTAAATACAAATAAAACTATCAATAGCATTGATACTAATTGTAATAATATACAACAATAATAGAAAATAATTATAATCCTTAAGCTTTAGTCAAATTGTCATAATAATAATAATACTAAAACAAATGTTGACAGCAGTATTAATAATAATAATAATAGTAATAATAATAACAATACTGTTATAATAATATTAATAATAATAATGTAATAAAAACAAACCCCTGAATCAGAGAATGGGAGAGAGAAGGAGAGGAAATCGAGGGAGGGAGGGGAGCGGGATTGGGGTTCGGGTGCGGCCAGGAGAAGGCAAGCGGCCCACCTAGCTACGGGAGGAGGCTCGGAGGAGCTGGATTGCGTGGCGGGGCTCGGCTCCGACGCTCTCCAGCCGCGGCGGAGGAGCACTGTGGAAGCTTGACGCGCTGAGGAGGCGGCTCATTGGGGCTGTGGCATTCGACAGGTGCCTCGACGACGGACAGGTGACGCGACGGAGGGTACGGCGCAGCTCACAGGGGTTCGGGGTCCAGCGGAGGCGGTTCAGCCAGCGGAGGCGGGCGTACTGCTGGTAACTGCCAGGTGCGACGGTCGACAAAAGGTTAGGGTTTCCCTTTTTCTCTTTTGTTTCTGGGTGTGGTGGTGAGGATGGGGCTTGTGGTCGTGACAGGGTGGCCGTGGTGGCGACGATGGTGTGGTTGTTTGTGTGGTGGCGGTGGTCGGCATGAAGTATTGGTGGTGGCGGTTCATGATGATGATGGTGACGGGTGTGTTGATAATGATGATGGTTTTGTTGATGGTGGTCGGTGGTTATTCCGACAGTGGCGGTGGTGAGGATGACGGATCGGGATCGGAACGGCATATGGCTGACGATGGGGGTGGCGGTGTCTCGATGGCTAGCGGCGGGTTGTTGGCAGCAAGTCGGTGGAGTCGGATTTGGATTGGGTAAGTTTGTGCCAGGATTTGTCTGACACGAACGGTGGACGTCCGGGATTGTTGGACGGGGCAGAATTATGTATATGTAGAAAGGAATATAATTAGTAGATGGGAAAGGCACGGACACGGACACGATACACATCTTTGGTAAAAGTTTATTTGTGGAGGTGTTGTAGAGAATTTCTTAGGAAAAAGGACAATGAGCCTATCCTTATATAGGAGGTGGTGCACCGAGTCGGATAAGGCCGAGGGACGATTTAAATTTCAATGTGGATAATTACCCCTTTAATTAAATAGATTTAAAGCCAATCCAATCTAATCCAAATCCAATTTAAATCACAACTTTAGTTTAGAACTTTTTTAAATAAAAATAAGATAACCAAAATTTAAATCGCCATAATAATCAAACATTAAATCACACTATTTTGAAAATATCTTTTCATAATTAATATAAAAATAAAAAAAATTCGAAAATCAAAAATATATACATGAATAAATTTCATGTACCTTGTATGCAAACAAAATATTTACATAAATCATGGTTTTTCTAAATTACTACTAACTTTAAACAAGAAATAAAATAGTCTTTCAAAAAGTAAAAATAAACTTTTTGGCAATTATCGTGGGATGCCTTTTTGATAGAAAAATACTTGCTTATACCATAAAACAAAATATCGATTTCTATGTAAAAAAAATAATAATAAAATATTTTGTATATGAATAAATAAATATTTCATATTTACGTTTTTTTACGCATTCGCACTCGACATATGATACAAAAAATAAAAATCCATGTCAAAATAAATAAATTTAAAAATTATAGTAGAAATTTAGGGGTTTACATCATACCCAACTTAAAAGAATTCCGTCCTCGAAATTTAGGAATAGTTAGGACAGATAGGGTTGAAGAGTTAGAAAGAGTTTTGTCATAAGGAAACCACGATTTAATTCATCGGATGAGAGAAGAAACGATATTCAATGAATATTTTAAACGGTTAGAAGATAGTTAATGCATGACAACCTATCAAGGTTGTACAATCAGTCAACGCTACCTTTTCCCTATACGCATGCAACCTCATACATATTTCCTATAGGCATGCAACCTTATAAATAGATAATAACTTCTTCGATCTTAGTTTTGAATTGTAACCCACTAGGATATCAAAGATTCTTCAAAGTTTATGTTTTCCTTCAATTTCTTTAAAGCAATACTTTCTTTCCTTTATTTGAATTGATAGCTGTCCTTAAAATAATCTCAAACACTACGTAAATTCGTGAAGCATACTTATGTATATATCGACCTTCAATGATGTTTTATTTAACTCACAAAAATAATTGATACCTTAAAATATTTTTCAAACGCGATATCTCATAATTAGAAATCTAGTAAATCATGAAACTTTAATATGCGGTCTTCATCTTTCAACATATCTATATATTCTCTCGAGCTTTAATCTTCTTGAAACTTCGAGCTCAACAAATCAATTTAGTCGAAAAAATAATATGGTCAAGGTTATTTTAATATGAATTTATAACCAAAATCGCAAAATCTTTGATAAGTCCAAACATTTCTCTAATACTCTTCTTCCTACATATTTTCTTTCATGCTAGTCCCTCTCGCATAATTACCTTCAGGAATAAAATTTCTTCACCCAATTTAGTCGAGAGTAAAATTTATCTCACCTTGTTACGACCTTTAATTAAATTTACCATTATCATATAGTTAAATTCCTAAATCATCAAAAATTTAAAATTTTACACCCTTCTGAAAATCTAATAACTTCAAACACCCCATTTATCATCTCAAAATTTCTTAACACTAGATTACCATGAGTAACCACTTTGTTGATCAAGAATCTACTCTCATTAAATCATGAAATGTACTCCGCCTAATAGGGTTTACTGTAAGATTTTACTTATGCGTATTCAACCATTTTATTCAACTATACCACTACTCTCCTCTGGAGGTTTCCTAATCTAACCTCTACTAACCATCGGATGTCATGATAAAATTTCATCTTGGCATAAGGGAATCATACAAGAAACAAGAGTTACATAATTTACGGAGGAGTTTAATTAAAACCTTCAATGAGTTGTGCAATGAAATTGGAGAGAGAGAGAGAGAGAAGTCCATATGGTTAGTATTTAAAGATCATGGTAACGTTAGAGTTTAGCCTTTTGACTCGAAAGTCGCATCACAAAAATAGAGTACAAAGGGACGTGTTTTAGTGGGACATGATATACCTACATGAAGGTGGGGTCGTCTATGTGTTGCATTTGTTGGGAAGAAACAGCTGGTCTCATGCTTCGAATATCAATGTCACGGTAAGGGCCACCAAAAGATCTAAATGGGAAGTGGGAGTTCCTAGATAATGATTATCAGGAAAATAAAATGGATTAAACTAAGGCATGAATTAAAGATAGTCAAGGAACCTAGTAGGTCAAAGTAACATGAGTTAGGGACACGATTTCTAGAGGGAAGATAGTCTCCTAGATGGGGTATGTTCAAGGTACGGTTCTAATTGTTTCCAAGTGTCAAGCGATTAGAAGATTACGATAAAAGTTTTAGAATTGAGGGAAGGTCAAGCAAGTCAAGGTTGAAATATAATCACATGGTTTGGTAGATGACTAACTTCACTTGTATATGTGCAATTATCATGGTCATGGGTGATATGGTAACAAATGGGGTATACTTCTATCTCATTAAGGTGACCCCATGTCTATCTTGGTTTCTTATCAATGCAAGTCTAAACTTCTAATTTTATGTCGTCAAATATAATCATACTTTAAAATTTTAATTCCTTCAATCAATCTCGAGATATTCCTTTAGAATATTGTCAACACCTTTTCTCTCCTCCCTTTTTTTGCCATCGTTTAATATACAATCTAAACCTTAAACTCAAAATCTAAATAACTTTATTCTTAAATCACATGACACGAAAAAAAAACTTAAGATATATTTTTTTTCACATCCTAATATATCATAAGTATTTCTAAAACTTTCAAAATAAAATTTTGTTTTCTCCATCTTATAGAATCTATCGGTCCTTTCGTGAATACCTCCCCAACACTCTCAATTTAACCTTTATCATAACACTAATAAATTTTTCACCAAAGTTTTTAATGTTATCAATCCAACTTTAAACTCAAATAATCTTATCAATCAATCATAAAATATAAATTTGAAATTTGAAATTTCCTTCAATCGATTTCATATCTTCCAAAATATTTTAAACAAGAATTTTATTATCAACCTTCAACTCAATATTAAATAAACTTGTAAATTTTACCACTAAATTTTAAAATCTTAAGCTATTTCTTAAATCGATTTCATACTCAAATAAATTATAACAATTTCACCAAATCAACATTTTGTTTTCTCAATCTATCAATTCTTTAGTAGTATCAAAATAAAATCCATCTCTACTTCCCAACTTAGAATTTACTAAACCTTAAGATCATACTTTTAGGAAGCATAAATGCCTTTTTAACTCAATTAAGACCTCAATGCATACTAATTGTCAATGTAATCCTTTAAGCCATATGTTTGACCCATGATCGTATACTAGTGTAATCATCTTCCTAACCGACATGTAGTACGAAAAATAGGGATTTAGTAAGAAGTGTTCAAGCAAGATGTGATTCAAGGAAATTGAACAAGAGTTTCGAAAAATAAAGTCAAGGAAGATGATAAAGTATGTGGATGAGATACCTAGACCGTAATCCTATATTGCAGGCCCGCTCGGTACAGTAATGTAACCGAAACGGCAAACTTGACCTGCATGGACCACCATAAAAATATGTAATGCCCCAGTCCCAAAATAGAAGGACTAGAAATGTATCATGCCAGTTGTATACATACGAGTAAATAAAAGGCTCGTATGTATACATAAGCTGTAAAATGTAGAAAGCCAAGACACTAAATCTCATCCACGAAGATAAATAATGATATAAAAGCAACTTTGAGTTTGTCATGTATACAATCGTTGGGCGGAGACAAATCCACTACAAACTAATTTAAATAGGGAAGAAATATACAAAGAAAGTGATTTGGTCGAGCGAAGGGGATGACGATCCCAAAAGCAACATCTAGACGGAATAGAGCGCAAGTCATGGCCTTAGCCAGATCACCTGCAGGAAATCACAAAACATACCTAGAAAAATCACCAGGTCCTCAGAGGGACGTAACAAGACACATAATATCATGCCATAAACTGAATATAAATAACTCAATAGAAAAGTACATAAACCTAAACAGATAAGGTCCCTAACCATTCTATGTGAAACCATGCACTTTTGGAGACAACGTTCTATGCAGGGGCTGTATGATAAGCTACGCAAATAAAAGAGGATTGGCAGCATGTAGCGCTCATACGAGACATTATCTGCCCTGGGCCGCAAGTAGCGCTCATCTGAGTCACTATCAGCCCAAAATGTACATAAAAATAAAATGTAGCCCCTACACTAATAGCTGTCTCCTCCCTTCCTATGATATTATACATGTTTCGTCTCTATGACACACAACATGAATCGTTTCCATGATACTGTTTTAGTCTTAATAACTGCTAGGTCTTCTATACAAATCTATTAGCAGTTATATCCTAATGCACGGCTTATACGCACCAATGATCAGTCAGCACGCAAGTCCGTATCTATATGCGACTCGCGACTTCGTGGCACACAAGTGTCGAGGCCAATGAATGCAACACACACAAAGGGTGGTCCCTTAACTCTAGGCCAAAATATAACAAGAAAACTAAAGTATAGTAATTTGCATCTACATACAGTTTTGAAAGGACAATTTTTATATTTGCTAGAAATAAGTAAAAGCATGCATGAAATTGAGCAATTAAATAAACAGTAAAGGCAAGGTGTCTTGCCTGGTGTGTCGCCTGATATGGTACGATGATCTACCATATCTTTTTTTTCAATAGCTGAGGTCGATGTATAAGGGTCCAAAATTCTCGAAAATTAAGACGCACGATTAGTTACGATCGGGATGGACAGATAGTGAGAATTTATGAAGAAAAATAGTTATACTATATTTAAAAAATACCTAAAAATATATTTTGGTCATTAAAATAGTTTTAGAAAATTACTTTAAATTCTAAATACCATTCTAGGCTAAAAACTAAGTTTACCAAAATAAAATTTATAGATGGAGAAACTATATTTTATTAGTAAAAATAATTTAAATAAATATTTTTTAAAACATTTAGGAAATCTTTTTATTATTAGGAACTATATTCTTATGGGTAAAAATATAGTTCTAGATACATATTTAATAATCTAGAAATTTTGTTTAGGGCCTTAAAACCATATTATGAAATACATGCTAAGTCAAATATAATATTTATATGTAGTTGTACATTGGTATTTTTACAAAATTATTTTGAAAGGATTGTTATACCTAATAATTACCATGATAAAATACCAAAATAATTATTAATAATATAATCTAAATACAAATAAAACTATCAATAACATTGATAGTAATTGTAATAATATATAACAATAATAGAAAATAATTCTAATCCCTAAGCTTTAGTCAAATTGTCATAATAATAATAATAATCCTAAAACAAATGTTGACAGCAGTAATAATAATATTGTTATAATAATAATAATAATAATAATAATAATAATAATAATAATAATAATAATAATAATGTAATAAAAACAAACCCCTAAATCAGAGAAGGGGAGAGAAAAGGAGAGGAAATCGAGGGAGAGAGGGGAGCGGGATTGGGGTTCGGGTGCGGCCAGGAGAAGGCAAGCGGCCCACCTAGCCACGGGAGGAGGCTCGGAGGAGCTGGACTGCGTGGTGGGGCTCGGCTCCGACGCTCCAGCCGCGGTGGAGGAGCGCTGCGGAAGCTTGACGCGCTGCGGAGGCGGCTCATTGGGGCTGTGGCTTTCGATAGGTACCTCGGCGGCGGACAGGTGACGCGGCGGAGGGTGCGACACCGCTCACAAGGGTTCGAGGTCCAGCGAAGGCGGGCGCACTGTTGGTAACGGCCCGGTGCGATGGTCGACAAAAGGTTAGGGTTTCCCTTTTCTCTTCTGTTTTTAGGTGTGGTGGTGAGGATGGGGCTTGTGGTCGTGACAGGGTGGCCGTGGTGGCGGCAATGGTGTGGTCGTTTGTGTGGTGGCGGTGGTCGACATGAAGTGTTGGTGGTGGCGGTTCATGATGATGATGGTGACGGGTGTGGTAATGATGACGATGGTTTTACTGATGGTGGTCGGTAGTTATTCCGACAGTGGCGGTGGTGAGGATGACGGATCGGGATCGGAACGACATGTGGCTGTCGATGGGGGTGGCAGTGTCTCGATGGCTGGCAGCGGGTTGTTGGCAGCAGGTCGATGGAGTCGAATTTAGATTTGGTGAGTTCGTGTCGGGATTTGTCTGACACGAATGGTGGACGTCCGGGATTGTCGGACGGGGCAGAATTATGTATATGTAGAAAGGAATATAATTAGTAGATGGGAAAGGCACGAACACGGACACGATGCACATCTGTGGTAAAAGTTTATTTATGGAGGTGTTGTGGAGAATTCCTTGGGAAAAAAGGACAATGAGCCTCTTCTTATATAGGAGTTGGTGCTCCGAGTCGGATAAGGACTAGGGACGATTTAAATTTCCATGTGGATAATCACCCATTTAATTAAATAGATTTAAAGCCAATCCAATCAAATCCAAATCCAATTTAAATCACAACTTTAGTTTAGAACTATTTTAATTAAAAATAAGATAACCAAATTTAAATCGCCATAATAATCAAACATTAAATCAAACTATTTCAAAAATGTCTTTTTATAATTAATATAAAAATAAATAATAAAATAATTTTGAAAATCAAAAATATATACATGAATAAATTTCATGTACCTTGTATGCAAACAAGATATTTACATAAATCATGGTTTTTCTAAATTACTACTAACTTTAAACAAGAAATACAAGTCTTTCAAAAAGTGAAAATAAAGTTTTTGGCAATTATCGTGGGATGCCTTTTTGATAGAAAAATACTTGCTTATACCATAAAATAAAATATCAATTTCTATAAAAAACAATAATAAAATATTTTATATATGAATAAATAAATATTTTATATTTATGTTTTTTTACGCATTCGCACTCGACGTACGATACAAAAAATAAAAATCCATGTCAAAATAAATAAATTTAAAAATTATAGTAGAAATTTAGGAGATTTACAAAACCTATCATCTTCGGCAAAGTCGAGCGTCACCAAGACCTTCCACCGACGGAGCCAGAACCCGACACCAGCAGAATGCAAATATATCGATATAATGATCGAGCCAAGTATCTCATCCAAAAGATGGGCTACAACTTGAAAAGCGGCCAGGGTCTAAACTATGGCAAGGGCCGACGTCTTCCCTAACAGAGGTAAAAAGCTCAAAGGTGATCAGCTTCATCAAGCATCACGTCATCTACCATTTTGGGGTACCCCGGAGGATCATCCACGGTAACGGTCCACAATTTATCAGCCATGTGTTCAGCAGATTCTACGACAAGAATCGCATTCAGAATGTGGCATCAACCGCCTACAATCCGACAGCAAATGGATTGCTGAAGCTTTTAATAAAACCATCATCAAGCTACTCAAAAAGGTCGTGTCATCCAACAAGCACGATTGGGACGAAAAGCTCGGTGAATGCCTTTGGGCCTATCGTACGACGATACGGACCCCAACGGGTAACACACCATTCTCGTTGGTCTATGGAAGCGAAGCAGTACTACCTCTAGAGATCCAGATACCCTCACTCCGAGTGTCAGTCACGAACCAGCTGACGGAAGAAGATAATCAACGTCGTCGTCTGCCAGAGTTGGAAGCGCTCGATGAAAAATGCCACTTGGCTCAACAGCGCATCAAACTTTATCAAGCCCGCATTTCACAAGCTTTCAACAGAAGTGTCAAACAGAGAACTTGTCAAGTAGGCGACCTGGTTCTGGCATTCAGAAGACCGATGGTGATGACTCACAGGACACCGAGAAAGTTCGAACCCAAATGGAAAGGACCCTTCATCATAGAGACGGTATACTCAAACGGTGCTTACCGTCTCGCTCAACCTAATGGGGACTTGTTCATGATGCCCATCAAGGACAAGTTCCTAAAGAAGTACTACTCCTGACATCCTTCAAATGTACTTCCCTCTCTCCAGTGAGAAAATTTTTGAACTTGACAAACCAAGTTCACGCCCCTCCTTTGACAATCACATGCTCCTGGAACCCAGTTGTTCCGTTGCATCCCCAGTAGGAGAACAACCATGTCCACATCACTTCTGAGTTGCTTCTCTACACCCCACAAAGTAGAACCTTACACTATGTAAGATCACGCTCATTACTATGTTTACCACATCCACATTACCTCTGAGTAAACATCCCGTGCAACCACCTCTGCGTTGATGTACATTGATCATAGAACATCCACGTCTATATCACCTCTGAGTTGTTCTATACATCCCTACAGAGTTCACTCCTACCACGTCCATATTACCTCTGAGTAGGAAAGCTCTACCATTAACCCATATTTACCACGTCCATATCACCTCTGAGTAAATATGTCGGTTTTCTCCTTCTCAAACTTATTATCTGTACCTAGAAATCAAGGTGCACAAAAGATAATAGGTCCACCCAAAAAATCACAGATTCATCACAAGAATAAATAAAGCAAAAAGTTCTTTATTTCTTCAAAATAGGAAGTGGAAGGACTACATTTGCAAAAGAAACAAAAAAAGAGACAGCTGCGTCTCTAACTAAAAGTAACAAAATAAAGGATAAAGGAACTAAGGGTCAGCAGACGGCTCGTCAATATGATGATTCAAACCTTCGGCCCTGGTCTCTATAGTCGCTAAAACGCGACGCTCAGCCTCGCGACGCATAGTTTGTCTGGCCTCAGAGGCGAGGTCAGCTGTATATTTGTCGTCCAACTCCTTCTGACGAAACAAGAAGGCCACATGGCGTGTGAAGTTTGCCTTTTCTTCTTTAAGCTGGACGTGGTCATCCTGTGCTCATTCAGAATCAGCCAGAAGTTGAGCATGTTGCTCCTGAAAAAGGCGAATCTTGGCATTGACTTCCGCTATGTTAGCATTCAGGGCTTCCCACAGACTGACATTTTCTTTCATAGACGAAGACCATCTCTCCTCCTTGGCCTCAGCATCGGCCAGCTCCTACTCCCAGATAGCCATGGTGTCAGAATAGGCTGACTCAACCTCAGCCACTAGCTTGTTATGCTCCTCCTCTATCAAAGTAGAAAAATCATTTTACCGAATGTTCTAGAGCTCAAAAAGGTGATAATTGAGCTCAGCAACAGAAGCCTCCAAGATCTCTGCCATGTGGTCGTGATCCTGATGAGTTCGGATCAACCTGATATACGGGATCGCCATTGCCTTCGCAGTCGCGAAGCACCCACCTTCATCCAATACAGATGACACCCCCTTCTCAATATCTTGTATACGGCCTCAATGATGAACTTTATATATTCATCTGCATCGGCCAACACTTGAGGTATCATAGCAGGAGTTGTTGGAGCTACTACATGGGCCGGGAGAACAGTTGACCCTGCAGAGGCTTTCATACCTAAGGCTGACGACGTGGCCACCGCTTGGCTCACAGGAGACTCAGTCACCGTACCTTCAGGGTTCAAGGCCAGAGCCACGGTATTCACGACCTCTGTCTCACCAACAATGTCGACGGAACCACCAACCGTCGGAGTTGAGTCTCTGGAGGGACTCAACACTGTCCCCCAAGTTGAAGGAACGGAGGGGGTATCTTCCACCATAGGGCCTTTGCCCTTGTCTGAGCCGGTCCCAGAGGGCCCCACAAAATTCGGGTCTGCAATAACAGACCCTGAAGCAACACCTGCAACTGGGACATATTCCTCTACCCCTGACGAAAGGACAAAAGCAGCATATAGAGGGAGAATGGACCCTTCTGTCTCTTTTTCAATCAAAACAGGAGTAGGACTCGGCAAATGAGTGACTTCTCCTTTATCAGCATCGATTTCCAGAACGGGAGTAGGGCTTGGCAGACAAGTCATTCCTCCCCCTTCATTCCCCATCACTGGGATAGGGGTAGGACTCAGAAGTGAAATTTCTCGCAAAGTCGGTTCCTCCATACCGTGACTAGGAGAGGACTTAGCCGCTAACTCATTCTACTCCTCCCCACCCGTCATGGAGTCCTCTTCAACATTCTTAACATCCTCTTAGGAGATGTCATCCGAAGAGGATGTACCATTCATCCCCCTCACCTAAAGAATCTTGCATGATAACTTCCTTCGGAGATCCCACACCAGTCTTTGGGGGACCCACAGTTATTTGCTTCATCGTCTGTGAAGACTCTGCTTCACCTCTTCGACCAGTTGGCGGAGAAGGTTCAATGTTCTCAGATGCTGCAGCATCATCTTCGGCCCGGTCTAAAGAGGCCGGAACCTCCACCGGAATGGCATCATCCAAAGTCTCCTCCACGAAAGATGACACAATCGGAGGGATACGCTCATCAGACGAGCTCGCCACCTCCTTCGATTTACTCGAACCCGGCCGCGAGGATCGGGGTTTCTTCTTCATCACCTCCTACAAAGAAGAGGCATATAAGCACAAGAGGAAAGACCGAGTCAGACACATACTAAATTACATATCACTACGAGAGCTGGTTCTGTTGGTACCACCAAAGGCGGTATTATGCCCCCATCCTTAGTAGATAACATCTTCTTGGGCTTCTTGGAAGCCGATGAATATGCCTCTGTCGAAGCACGCCTCTTCAGCTGACTTGCCGTGGGCTCCTCTCGAGAACCTCCCATTGGTACTGTAGGGGCAGCCTTGAAAGCTGCCACGTCAGGAGGACGATACACCCGAGCCTTCACCAGCATACTCTCCAACGCCTCAAGTTACATCCCGACAATAAAACTGGTCTCCCGGTCATACCCAGGGTAAACAGTATTCATCGCATAATAGAGCTTCACGGCAGAAAATAAAATATGCGGCTAAGGATTGTGAACCGGTAGCGTAAAACGCACTCCGGTACACCCAACATTGTAATACTGCTAACCCCGAGCCCCATCTAACAAACTTCCAACAAACCCCAAACAATTACTGGGGTTTTTCAACATCAACTGGGTGTAGCCAAACTGGCGGGCAAAATGACTCGGCAGGTACGGTTCTAAGAAACAATAATTCTTTTTCCGATACACTAGGTGGGACGGCTGAATGCTCTGCAGCCAACGGAATCCCCACAACGGCAAAGTGATCGCATCCTCGCCAGAGTCCTCCAGCTCTTCATCTGCTTCAAAATCCAAGAAAACTGAGCCAACCTTGGTGATCTCCCACCCTTAGAGGTAGGATAGAACTCTCCGACAAACTGGAACGCCTGTATGCAGCCACTTCCTTCTGTAGTAGCGGCAGATAAAGGCGTCACCAGCAATATGCTCCTCTTCCGAGCTAGGGGTCATTGTATTTGGATGGTGCAAGATCAACCATCCCATCAAATAATGGAAAGGCAGCTCCGCAAGAGGGAAATTACCCTTCTTACCCGTCTCATAGACCACATTATCTACAAATTCCCTTAGGCCCCGCTTTAGGTTGCACACCATAGTGGAAAGCAAGGCCAAATAATGACCAAAGACCAGCTTCACAGCCGGCAAGATAAGATTTCTGGCTACCCTCTCCACGGAGCCAAATCTACCAGCAAACACATGGTCTCCAAGCCATATCATCAGATAGGCCGCCAGTATTGCCTTTGGAGACATTCTATGAACACAATGCCAGAAGCAGCTGTAGATGTGGTCGAAGGGCTCCTGGGGAGTAACAAATCGAACCTTTGAAGGGTCTTTCATGTCTTGTTTGAAGACATAATCCCTCCAAGCAGTCACATGAGGCTGTGCTTTACCTTTATCCCTCTGTTGGGCCAAGTAATGATGGCTCGCCACCTCTTTGAAGACTTGTCATCATCTCAGAATTCTTCTCTTCCAAAGCCAGGAGCTCCTCATTCGTTGGGAAGTACTCCTTATAGGGCTCAGACCCCCAAGGAAGCTTCGAGACCTCATACATCTCATGTAGTGCCAAGCCTAACTCCCCTACGGGAGTAAAGAAGGTACCAGTATGAGTGTTGTACATCTCCATAAGAGCAAGAAATATAGGCTGGTTTATATCTACGCCCGCCTGAGTAGCACGGTGTAACCACCACTTTTCTAAAATAAGGATAATTTTGAACTTTTATAAAAATCTATCGTTTAATATAAAATAATAATTTATGGTGAATTTTAATTAATTTAAAATTATTTAAATTAGTGTATTATGATTTTGGTTATTTTTTATATTTTAATATTTTAGAAATTTTTATATTTTAATATTAATTTTATGGGATTTGTTAAATCGGGTTCGATTTTTATCTCGTTTCGACTTGTGTTAGTGAACCGGATAACTTAAACTCTAGGTGGAACCCCAAGATTAGTTAGGCATGGCCCACAAACCCCACTAATTAAGTTAGTGTCATTAGACTAATCCCACTTGTTTAGAATGGTTAAATTAGAGACTTAAACTTGACCTTTTTGACCACAAACCTTGTCATGACTTAAGTTGACCCAAAGGAGACTTGTAGGGGCATCTTGGACATTTCACATAGGCCCATTAGGCATGTATGGCCAGCCACCTATAGGGGGAGAGGTGTTTCTCTCTTTTATTTCTCACTTGCCTCTTTTCTCCCCTAAATTTGTTCTTTCCCAAACTTGAGAGCTTCCTTCTTGATTTTGATCTCCAAATCCCTCCATTCTTCTTCCAACCTTCCATCATTTCTTCTCATTCAACCAAGGAGGAGGTGCTAGCAAGGATTGGAAGCAAGGAGCAAGGAAGGGTATCCATTTTGGAGGAGCTTTCGTGTCGGAACCGTGTCCTTTTAGTGTATCATTGGGATCCCACTTCCAATAGGTATAATCATCTCTCTATTTCAATTTTTCTTGCATTTTAGTTAGATTTGAATCCATAGGATCCACCCCCATGCATGTACAACCATTAGATTTTAATTTGAGGCTCTTTGGAGTCCTCTTTAGGAAGTTTGAATAGGTTTGGTGTCCGACTTGTGGAGTTTCCAATATAGGACGTCCCATGTAGGGCTGTGCAAATAACGGTTTTAAACCGTTAACCGAACCGACCTGACCCGTAAAAGCTATTTGGGTCAATTTTTTTTATTCGGGTCGGGTTTCGGTTTACAGCCTCTAAAAATATAGGTTATCGGTTCGGGTGACGGGTTTGGAAAACGGTTTCCGACCCGAACCGATAACCGATTTATATATATAATTTTCATTTTTTTATTTAGTAAATTACCTATCTACTCCTGTAAAAACCCTAACTATTTAACTTCTCTTCTCTCAGCCTTCTCTCTCCTCCCCATTCATTTCTGATCTCCTCTCCCTCTAAAAAACCCTAACCGAGCGGAGCGCCGTTCTCTGCTCTCCGCCTCCCCCCTCTCCCCCATACCGTTCTCTGCTCTCCGCCTCCCTCCTCTCCCCCACACCGTTCTCTACTGCACTTCGGCAGCTCTGCCTCTCTCGACGACTCCGTCGCCTCTCTCGATCGCCACTCTCGACTCGATCTAGCCTAGATCTTTCTAGATCTGACCTAGATCTGTCTAGATCTGTCTAGATCTAACGTAGTTCTCTCGAGATCTAACCTAGATCTTCGAGATCTATCATAGATTTTGACGTGGAAGTGGAGATCCAACCCAGATCTGTCTAGATCTGTTAAGATCCAACCCAGATCTGTCGAGATCTAACAAAGATCTCTCGAGATCCGGTAAGATCCAACCAAAATCTAGTTTTTTTTGTTTTTTTAATTTTAATTTTTAATTAACGTTTGTTATTCTTGCATGGATGATCTTTCGCCGTAGAATGGGAGGAAATTTGGGTTCAAAATTGTATTCCAGTTGCTGTCGATGTTTGAACTCACTGTAAGTTCATCTTTTGTGACTTTGAAAGTTCTATGTTGTGTATCTTTGTTGTTTCTGGACAGGTGCGCTACTGGTCTGCTGGGAAAAAAATATTAGCTGCAAAAAAATATTTGCTTGCTGCCAAAAATTGTGTTGCCAAAGTTGAATACTTGCTTTCCAATTCCATATTTTAATACTTGCTTTCCAATTCTATGTTTCCAAAAATTGTGTTGCCAAAGTTGAATACTTGCTGCCAAAAATTGTGTTGGTTTATTATATCATGATGAGATGCTGCAGATGCATGTAATGAGCTGCATGTAAATTTAGTTCAATGTGGTTTGGCATACACTGCATGTAAATTTAGTTCAATGAGATGCATGTAATGAGCTGCATGTAAATTTAGTTCAATTATGTTATGTGGTTTGGCATCTCATGTTGAGCTGCATGTAAATTTAGTTCAATGTAGAGTTCAATTTAGTTCAATATAGATACTGCTCTATGTAGAGTTCAATTTAGTTTAAATTAGTACCATGTTTCATGTTTATGTAGACATAAGACATTACTCTATGTAGAGTTCAATTTAGTTTAAAAGTTTAATGTGCAGTGGGATTTCATATATTGTGCACTGCAGTTTATATGTAATATTGTAATGTGCAGTGGAGTACATATATTGTGCACTGCAGTTTATATGTAATGTGCACTGCAGTTTATATGTAATGTGCACTGCAGTTTATATGTAATACCAATCTACCATCTATGGCAACCACTTCCTATTCATGCAATTTGTGTAGACTAGGAATGTAGTAGGGTTAGGTAAGGATTAGGTAGCTTAGATTACTTACTTAATTATGTGATGTTTGTTAGGTAATACCAATCTACCATCTATGGCAACCACTTCCTATTCATGCAATGTGCGTACTTCATTTTCAATGTGCGTATTCTTTAATTTTTATTCAAGTTTCATGTCCATACACTGCCATTGAAACAAATTAATTTTTTTAGATGTCATACGAAGTTGATCCACCGCAACTACCAACTAGTTCTCAAGGCACTAATGAGCCAATCTCCATTCCTAATTCGAGTCTTCGCGTTACTAGAAAGCCTACAAAAAAAGTGCTCCTTTTTGGACAGATTTTATTAGATCCGTTGATACGGAAGGTCGACCAAAGGCAACTTGCAAACACTGTAGAAAAGAATATCACTGTCATAGTAAATTGAATGGAACAACAAATGTGAGAAATCATTGGAATGCATGTTCGATGAATCCAAAAAATCAAGATTCCAATCAATCAATATTGAACTTGCAAGCCAATGCTAAAGGCAAGGATAAAATTCTTACTAGTTGGAAATTTAATCAGGATGATGTAAGAAAAGCCTTGACACACATGGTTATAGTTGACGAGCTTCCGTTTCGAACTGTGGAATGTGAAGGCTTTAGACACTTTCTGAGTGTTGCGTGTCCTATATTCCGTATTCTATCAAGATGGACCGTGGCACGAGATTGCTATGATATGTACTCTACTGAAAAGACTAAGTTTAAATCATACTTGAAAGAGTCTAATCAAATGGTATGCCTTACAACGGACACATGGACGTCATTACAAAAGATAAATTATATGTGTCTAACTGTACATTTCATAACTGAAGAATGGGAATTGAAGAAAAAAAATTATAAATTTTTGTCCAATTACTAGTCACAAAGGGGAGGCCATCGGGAAAGAGGTTGAGAAATGTTTGCTTGAGTGGGGCATCGATAGAGTATTCACAATCACAGTTGACAATGCAAGTTCCAATGATGTTGCTATTTCTTACTTGAGTAAGAAAATTCAGAATTGGGGAAATAGCATTCTAAATTACAAGTATCTACACATGAGATGCATTGCACACATCATCAATCTCGTTGTGGTTGATGGTTTGAAATTGATGTCTCCATCGATTTCTCGTATTAGGAATGCTATAAGATATGTGAGACACTCTCCTAGTAGATTCCAAAAATTTAAGGAGTGTGTTGAAGCTGAAAAGATACAAAGCAAAAAGTTGTTGTGTCTTGATGTGAGTACTCGTTGGAATTCTACATTCTTGATGTTAGACACGGCTCAAAGGTTTAAAAGTGCCTTTGAGAGATACACATCTGTCGACCCGTGGTTCAGATTAGAGCTAGTGGAGAATGGTGGGTATCCTAGTGAAGAAGATTGGTCCAATGCTAGAAGGTTGTGTACTTTTCTAGAACACTTCTATGAGCTCACTTTGCGTATCTCTGGTTCTTTGTATGTCACTTGCAACAACTTTTTTAATGAAATCACATCAATTGACATTCTATTGCGTACTTCGAAGGAGAGTAGTGACTTTGACTTAGCTACAATGGCCACTAAAATGAGAGAAAAATATGATAAGTATTAGGGGGACATAGAGAAAATGAATATGATCATCTTTATTGCACCAATTCTTGATCCACGCCACAAGTTGGAGTATGTGGAATATGCTCTTAATCAACTATATGGTACGGAGAAGAGCGATTCCATGAAAAAGAAAGTGAAGAGTATTTTGTACTCTATGTTCAATGAGTACAAAATTATTAGCACTACTCAAATTGGTGGCAATTGTACTACTACTAGTGATAGGGTACAATCTACTAGTAAAAATCAGCAGGGGAATACATTGCAACTGAAAAAATTTATGAAGGCCCAATTCAAGAAGCACAAGATGGAATTGGGTGGCGGTGACACTAAATCTGAGCTCGATCGTTACCTAGAGGAGGGCACCGTAGATGACGACGATGATGACAGTGATGATTTTAATGTTTTGGGATGTTGGAAGCTTAATTCTCCCCGTTTTCCGATCCTTTCGAAGATGGCTAGGGATGTTTTGGCTGTTCCCATATCTACCGTGGCCTCCGAGTCCGCTTTTAGTACGGGTGGTCGTGTGCTTGATTGTTATAGAAGTTCTTTGACTCCTAAAATTGCCCAAGCACTTATTTGTTGTCAAGATTGGTTTAGGAGCCCTTCTGATCGATCCATCGTTTCTATTATTGAAGAAGATTTCGAGGATATCTACAAAGTTGAAATGGGTAATTTTCATTTTCTATATTGTATTACATTCTTTCAATTTGATATAGTTTTAACTTGTTCATTGATTTGTTCTTTTCATTTAGAATTGGGTAAGTTAACGGTGGACTCAACATCAACGACCGAGGTTTGATTAGTTCCCCTCTTTTAAATCAGTGTCTTTGGAACACATTATTGTAATATGTCAGTTATTTTGTTACTGCTCTACTACTACTAGACTGCTAGTGCTGGCTACTCTGTGACTTAAATACAGTTATAGCTACTGTTGGATATTCTATGACTTACAATAGTGTAATATGTCAGTCATTTTGATACTTTGTGACTTACAGTTCTGGAAATGTGCACTGCTTTGATATGTCAGTCATTTTGATACTTTGTGACTTACTGTTGGATACTCTGTGACTTACAGTTCTGGAAAAATATGTCAAAGAATTAGTGAGGATGCTGTTCTGGAAAAGACAACTTTGATAATTGATGATGCGGTTCTGTTGAATCTTTGATACTAATTTTTTGATACTGTCCATTTTCATATTCTGATGAGTGATACTTTCATGTTCTGATACATGTACATATTGGAATCTTGGATACTGCTTGACAGCTTGAGTGCTTGTAGAGGCGGGGCACTCGTTGGTCGTTCGTTGCAGCCACTAGCGAGGCACTCGTTGCAGCCACTGGCGAGGCATTTGTTAAAATTAAGCCTGTCGTTGGTGAGGTACTCTCTTCATAGTCGTTTTTAACATTCAAAAAATTTACTGAGTTTTCCCATTAGAATTGGCGATGATGATTTGGCACTCATTGCAGCCATTGGCGAGGCACTCGTTGCAGCCATTGGCGAGGCATACATTGCATCTTTAATGACGCATTAAAGGCCATTCTGAGCCTTTGTTTTAGCTTTTGTATATAATGCAGGTTTAACTTGTGCGTTGAGTTTGGAATTTGGAATCTTGGATTTGGATGTGCTGACATCGAAATGAACATTTCTTCTTCATTGTGAATTTGTAATTGGTATATATTACCTCGGTTTTGTACTGGAGTTCTTCTTCATTGTGAATTTGTAATTGGTATATATTACCTCGGTTTTACTGGAGATTTGGATACTGTGGTGAATTTGGAATCTTGGATACTGAAAAGACTGGGTGTAACTTAATCTGGATGTAATTTGTATATTTGTTTGGTATTTTGTTTCATTGAAGAGGATTATGTTCTGACTTCTGAGTGGAGACTTGATATTTGTGTTAAGTAGTACACTGGACTTCAAGTCCTATTTGAAATTCAATGTTCTGCTGTTATACTGTGCACTGGACTTCAAGTCCAATTTGAAATTCAATGTTCTGCTGTTATGTTGTGCACTGGACTTCAAGTCCAATTTGAAATCCCAGCCCATTATTGATTTTATTTCATTTTCCATACACCCAGGCCCATTAAAAATCCGGCCCAGCCCACTGGCCCGTAAAACCGAACCAACCGAAAACCGAACCAATCTAATTCGGTTCGGTTCAGGTCCGGTTATATTTTGGTCGGTCCGGTTCTCGGTTCTCGATCGACGGTTTACGGTTCATTTCGGTTTTACGAAAATCGGTCCGGTTCAGACCGAACCGAACCGATGCTCCCCCTAGTCCCATGTGTTTGTGTTTATGCAAATAGGCTATTTTATGGTTTAATTTCAGTTTTAAGATGGTTAGAATGAGTTTTATTTGGATAGCTATGTTGGTATCCAAGTATCTTGGCCTACATATGTTTCTTTTGTCCAAAACAACCCAAATTTGTTATAATTTTTATCCACGTTTTTAGTAGCCAGAGCAACTTAGAAATGCCATAACTCCTAGCTCAAGACTCTGATTAATCTCTCTTTTTTTTTAAAAGAACCGTATCGAAGTTAGTTTTCCAAATATATATATATTAATAGCCAAATTCGATCTAGAACTTTCTGTAAAACTGTTTGAGTGTCAGTTGTTCGAAAGATGAACGTGTTTCGGTGTTTTCGCGATTCCGGAAGCTTCCGGACATGAAAATACGATCCGTTTGAAGTTTCGGAAAGCTAATACGAAGGGCTACAACATACTTTATTCCTAGAATTTGGTGAAGGCCCAATTGGTACAGTATTGGTTTTAAGTAGAAGAGTGACTATACGACATAGGCATTTTGTGTAACCTATGAGCCTATGTAGTATAGATATCATGTGAATGTAGGTATCATAGGTTGTCAAGAATATGTATGATATAGTATATATATATATATATATATATATATATATATATATATATATATATATATATATATATATATTATTGTTATGTAATATATGTTAGTATAGTGTGTGTGTTTGAATGAGATAAGGATGTGTGTGGTTAGTAGAGAGAAGTGAGATTGATAGAGGATATGTGCTAGTGTGTATTTGATGTTGTATAGATGGTAGTGTAGTGTATGTGTTATGAAGGTGAGAGAGTTGGAAGGATCATGCCATCCTATTTGACTTGAGGCTAGTGTGGTTTGTTGAGTGATTTGTGTTTTGGTTGAGTGATAGTGTGTTGTATATAGATGTGTGTGGGTGTGTTAGAAGAGAGGGGGGTAGATTTGGTATATGTGTTTGTGTTAGTATTGGAGTGGAGAGGAATTTAGATGTTGTATGTATGGATATGTTAGTATGTTAGTGGTTATGTTAGAATCTATGTTGAGATTAGAGGTATCTTAGAAGTTAGATAGTGATATATTATATAAGTTAGATAGTTAGTTGTGTTAGTCTATGTTATTGTTAGTTAGAGATGATATATGTTAGTTGGTTAGAGTTAGAGATGGATATATATACATATATGTTAAGGTTAGATATTAGTTAGTGGATGTTAGTTGTGTTAGGTTTCTAAGTTAGAATAGATGGTTAGAAGTTATATGTTAGAATGTTGTTAGTTGAGGTATTGGTTAGATTTTTGATATGTTAGATAACTATGATATGTTAGTATTAAGTAGTATCTAGATGTTGGAAACCTATAGATAGTTAGTATCATATCTTAGTATCTTAGGATACTAAGAGTGGGGTCTTACAATAGTGGGTATCGTAGGATACTCAAGTTAGTATCTCAAGGTACATGAGATTTACCTTTACCTTTAAGGTAAATGAGTTTACCTTATAACCAAGGTAAGGTATCAAGATACCAAGATATGTGTCACTCCCCGTTCCCAGAAGGCGTAGTCTTATTCATGTACAACTCATGTGTATTTATTTTAGTATTTATCATGTATTACCCTATATTTAAATTCCTTTAATTCATGTTAATTAAGTTTCTGTTAATTAATTATCTGCTCTTTAATTCTTATGTTAATTTATTTTCTGTAATTAATTTTTTGTAATTTATTTCTGTATTTTATTTCCTGCAATTTACTTCTCTGCTTTAGTTTTATTTTCGGTTGGATGAGCCCCTTAAACCCGACCCATTAAGAACCCGGCCCAACTCCCACCTACCACCCCTTTTCTACTTAAAGCTACCCTCTCCCTTCTCTCTCCTCATTCACTCCTTCTTCACTATTACTTCTTCTTCTTCCTTTCATTACTCTCTCCACCTACCAACTAGGCAAGTACATCTTGCTCTACATGAGGACCATATTTTCTGGTTCAATATTCTTCCTCTCATGAGTCTAAGAGAGTTTAGTGCTTAGTATTTTTGATTTCATTGGTTCATTTCTTGTAGATCTAAGTTATTGTATTTTCAGTTGTCTATGGGTTTTGATCTAGCAAACTCTTTTGTTCTCAAGATTTGATGGTTCCATGTCGTAGAGCAGTTCATCCAACCCAATTTGACCTTTAGAAAGTTGGATTTGGACTTGTTTTGACCAAGTTATGAACTGTTGAAGCTTTGGGGTGCAACCATGGAGTTCTTACTGTTTGGAGAAGATAGTGAGCAGTGTACGCTAGCTTTTTAGCTTGCGCCACTTAACTACGCGCGCTCTTTAGCGCAGCACAGTCTGACCTATACGCTGCCTTTTGGGAGCGCTGACTTGGATGGTCAGGAGTCGTATGGAGTCCATACGCTGCCTTTTGGGAGCGTGTGTCTTATATACGCTGCCTTTTGGAGCGTATGACTTGCATACGCTGACTTGAATGGTCAGGAGTCGTATGAAGTCTATACGCTGCCTTTTGGGAGCGTATGACTTGTATATGCTGACTTGGATGGTCAGGAGTCGTATGAAGTCCATACGCTGCCTTTTGGGAGCGTATGACTTGCATACGCTGACTTGGATGGTCAGGAGTCGTATGAAGTCCATATGCTGCCTTTTGGGAGCGTATGACTTGCATACGCTGACTTGTTTGGTGAGGAGTCGTATGGAGCTCATACGCTGCCTTTTTGGAGCGTATGACTTGCATACGCTCACTTGAGTGTCAAGGAGTCGTATGGAGTCCATACGCTGCCTTCCTGAGCGTAGCCTGACCTGAGCGTATGACTCTTGCACTGAGCGTATGGCCTTTGGCTGACTTGGTCTTATGTCAGCATGTCAGTTTGGTTTCATTTTTCTTGTCTGGATCTTTTATAGCCCTGTATATTAATATTTTATTAGATATTTTATGCCCCTTTTTGGCATAAACTCGATATAATCATGATATGATAATATTGTTAATATCAATTATTATGTGGCATGTGCCTTGTGTCCCGATTGATTTTTGGGATACCCAGTATGACTGGGACTTGACCATGAGAGTTATAGACTTGACCCCCGTTTAATGCTAATTGACTTTCATGTCTTGTCACCATTGATAATAATGGTTATCTTGACTAAATTGATCATGCGTTCCTAGTTGGAACTACGAGACTGGCTAGTCGTCTTAGACTCGACCCCCGTTTAATGCTAATTGACTTTCATGCCTTGTCACCATTGATAATAATGGTTATCTTGACTAAATTGATCATGCGTTCCTAGTTGGAACTAAGAGACTGGCTAGTCGTCTTATTGAAATGAATGAATGAGACACGTTCATGTTATGAACTATTGTAATCGACTGGCTGATCCCGAATATTGACATACATGCACATGCAGGCATCAATCTATTTATTTATTTATTTACTTATTTATTTTCTACAAAAGAAGCATGTGTACTTTATGGTCAAGGCATGATTACCGTGGTTAGATTTAATTGTTGTATTACGCTATGTAAGACCTGCAACCTAACCGTACTGGTATCGTTGTAGAGTTGTGCATATCGTACCCCGTACGAAAGTACTCATTTGAATGACCATGATCCACGGCATGGGATTTCACTCAACATAGGGACTATTAAGTTAAATAAAATAATGATGGCATGGAGAGAATGGATTCCCGAGTTCTTACATGGCAGCCCCCTTGGGACAAGTAGTACCCGACGGGCCGGCTGGTTCCCACAGATACGGTAAAACTGCCACACGGACAGGGAACAGTATCTGCTTATATTATTATTGTATATTGTATATTGATGACGGGCGTCCTGATAGGACTCGTCTAATTCATGCATGGCGCACATGATTGACTGGGTAGACTAGCCTTGCTTGCACATAGTAAGAACTACGGAATCCCTAATTGCATTATTCCAGGATAACTTGGGACTCACAATAGCAAGCCGTAGTAGTTGAATGGCCGTTTAAATTGATTTGTTTGTGCACTGTACCTACTCTGTTACCTAACTGGGATGATCAGAATGTCAGGACATGACGGGCCAACTTCTGTCCTTGTTTGGTTGGAAGGTTGGTTCGAAGTGTCGTGATGTGATGTGAATCCTAGTAGCAAGCAGAGATTTATTAGTATTATTTTCTTACATTACTGGTTTTAGTTCTCATGTCGTGCTTCCTTGTGGTACTTGCTATTAGAGGTCTAACCTCTCTGGTTTTGCATGGCCAGATTTAGAGCCAGTCCCCGAGGATCCAGCTTACTTCTACCTCCAAGATGGTCAACACTAGAGGGATGATCGCAGGAGGACTCGAGTGGGTTTCTTACTTCCCCGCTCGTTTTGTTATCTACTTTATACCTTAGTCGTTTGGCACCGACATGTTAGTCGAATTGTCTTGTACTTACTTTCACATAATTGTAATTAAAGTCAGACTGCAGCTGATAACAATTGTATATACTTTTGCTACATCAATCTGGCTATGTTTTGTAAAGCCAGATATCAAGAATATTTTGACAGAGCGTTTGGGACGCCTTACTGCTTTATCTTACATGTTCTCTATTACTGTTTCTTGCTTGAATGATTGAGACAATAGATGTGTAATGACCATAGCAAGACTTTTATGTAGTATGCACCCCCTCGTCTGGTTAGACAGCATTGATCGTATTATACGGTATTCATCTACCCGTAATACGTAGCTGGCTGAGTCATTCCCCCGCTCTCCAGTATTCTGGTTCTGGGGCGTGACAATATGGTATCGAGATACGAGGGTAGAGTGTTAGAATACCTTAGTAGGGTATTGAAGGATAAGTAGGGTGAGGGTAATGTAGGCAAGGGTATGGATTAGAGGCTAAGGTAACGAGTTTACCTTGGTAGGGTAATGGGATAAGAGTTAAGGTAATACCTATAACTAAGATATGAGTTTAACATGTTTATGATATGGTTAGAATTAGGATAGCTTGGTTGGTAATGTTAGGAATAGGATAAATGACTTAGGGTTGACCCCGTTTGACCATGGTTGACCATTTTGACTAAAAGTTAACCAAAAGTCAACTTTAGCCTAAAATTGACCAAAACTTGACCAGAGTTGACCAGTTGACCAAAAGTCAAATATGAGTCAATCATTGACCTAGTTAATCAAGAGTGGACTATGAGTTGACCAGGGTTGACCAAAGTTGACTATTTGACTAAAAGTCAACTGTAAGTCAACCTTTGACTTAAATCGACCTAGTTTGACTTTGTTTGACTTGTCTTGACCTTGTCTGACTTTGTTAGGCCTAGTATGACTTAGATTGACTTTGTATAATCTAGTTTGACCTAGATTGGCTTCGTTTGACTTAGTTTGACCTTATTTGACTTAGATTGGCTTAGTTTGACTTAGTTTGACTTGCTTTTAATTCCAAATCTTTATATTGATACAGTATTCCATCTTTAGGCCCTCGATGCAATGTATTGGACTCAGTTGACATTTTCTATCATAGCTCAGCCGAGTATATTCTCTGATAGTTTTTTTCATTTACTTGTCGATTGCTGTACTTCAGTTCTAGTTAGTTCTATTTGATTCTCTGTTACAAACACGATTTGATATTGTTGGATCCATTTCATGTGACACTCGTTTATTCATGTCTGGCCTCTATTTCTGGAACTACTACTGGCATCACCTACTGGAATCACCTATTGGAATCACTTACTGGTATCATTCATGTGCTGGCTGGACTTGTATTTATTTTCGTGTCGGGTTATGGATTCACTTGTACTTATTACGCGGGAAAATATTGGAGTAGACATGTGAACATTCCCAAATACTAGAACCACTCCCTTAGAATTATATTAGAAAGATAGCCATCCCACACTTGGCCGAGTGTGCGATGTGTCGTATTACCTACAGTCGTTTACATGTCGGTCTCGGTATTTTAAAACACACTGTTAGTATATAGTCTGGACTCACCCTAGAATCATTGATCACTGACTGGACTCACCTTATACTGGACTCATCTTGTGCTGGATTCATCTAGTATTAGATTTACATTGTCTGGACTCACATTGGGATTTATACTTGACTTACATTGTACTGTCTGGACTTATATCATGTTACTCTAGTTCTGCTAGATCTTATTTTACAGTCTTCATTGCCATGCTTCTCCTCTTATTTAGTTACCTTATTTTCCTTATACCTTAACTGTTTCTCTACATCACTACCTGTATAAAACTACCATGTTCATCAATATAATTGTCTATAATTGCTTGATATTTCTTTGTCAATTACTTGGGATTTTTTGATAAAATGTGCTCGTTCTATCCTGACTGGATATGTTGACAAATATTACAGATGATATAGACGACAGTCCCACCTTCTATGAGGCCTAAGAGGGTGGCACATAGGAGCCAAAGGAGGATCTAATCCAGTAGAGTGTGCTTAGTTATAGCTTAGTACTTTATAGCTTTTAGTTTGTATCGGATTGTTCCGATTGTTAGTTGAGACTTATTTATATTCAGGACTTGTATTTATTTGTGTTGGGCACCTATATGTGTGTTGTGATAACTCTACTTTATATTCAGTTTCTTTCTTTTATCTGATTCCATATCGTGCTCTATCTTCCTTAGTCTTGTGATTGAGATTATATAGTTGAGATGTTATATTATACCTCCGTACGGAGATGACAGGTTATATTTCCTTGTTGTTAGGTGTTAGATGTTATAGATGACCTATACAGTGTTCTACCGCCGACACTGTGGCGTAGGCTGGATGTACCCACGTTCTCGGGCCCCTAATCAGGGTACGGGTCGTGACATACGGAGAGCAGCAGTCAGACCAACTTCCCTGAGTTCAGTCTTAAACTTCGACAGAACCCAGAGTGTTAACTCGTCCCACTTCTGCACATAATGGCACCAGTCCTTGACCCAAAATTCCCCTTTCGGATATGAAATCTTGGCCCCAGTATACAGTTGACAAAGGTCGAGGCACTAAAGACAAAAGTGTTAGAAGGAACATCACTATATATACTCCCAGGATACAGAGTTCACAAATGATAAGAGGTTCCAGCTCGTGAAGCGACTAAAGTATCTTTCTGAATGGAGGTGGTGTCAATCCAGATGATTCCTGCCACTGCCCCTCCCTGAGATGGAGTGAGCTCCCACTTCATCCTCTTCTTGGAAGCAAGACTACGAAAAGCCGTCAAGGGCAATTGACATTCCACTTGCTTGATGTACATGTTCACATCCCTCGCCTTAAAGAACCAGTCCTCTTTGACCTTCAACACATTTGCTTCGATAGAGGTCAAACAGTCACCAAACAAGAACTCGGGCTTTGAGAAAGACACATTATCAGAATCAACCGACTTGAGTTTGCCACTCTCCATCATGAGTTGGAGAAAAGTAAAATGTTAATCTCGAATTTGCGTCATTCTCTCCGGAGGCTGGTCCAACATAATGGCAGCCTTAGCCGGGTTGATTTCTTCATTAAAGTCCAAACCCATCTGACAAAGCCCAGGGTCTAAAAGGACTTCATTCAGTAAAGTGATAGTCATTGACACTGTCATACAAACAAAGACAAAGTAGTCAGCTAAGAAGACTAAAATCCCTTCAAAAGTTAGACTTAGAAGCTTAAACGAAGCATCTGAGGTGCATCAACAAATATGGCACATCAACTGGGTCGAAACCCATGCGCACAGATAGAACCTCATCAAAGGTGCACATACAGGACCTAAGTCCATACACGTCAGCAAATGGAGCTTCGGTGCATCATCAGGACTTAAGTCCATACGCATCAGCAGAGGAAGCTTCGGCGCATCATCAGGACCTAGGTCCATGCGCGTCAGCAAAAGGAGCTTTGACGCATCATCAGAACAAAGTCCATGCGCGTCAGCAATAGGAAGCCTAGGCATGTCAATGGGGATGCGACTCATTTTAGTTACACCCACATCCTCAACAGTGTTGCAACAAAGTGAAGGATCACCCACCGATCACCGCCGGCCGAACGTCAACGTGCGTCGCTGTAACGAAGGAAGTGTCCTCCACGTCGACCTCCATGGGCCCCTTGTCCTTGTCCCTTCCTAGGCCAGTATCGCCACGGGGAGTCTTGGGAGCCATCTCTCAAAAGAAGCTAGGGTTTTCGAAGACTCTAGAGGAAGAATGAGAAGAAGAAAACAAAAGTAGAAGACTCTCTTTATCTCTCTTACGGACGCCTATTTATAGGCATGAGCCACGCGCATGAACCGATAAAAGCTGACATCAGCAAAAACTCTTCGGGTCTCGTAAAACTGACGACTGTATATCTTCCAAAGGATTATCATTAATCTTCCAAAATTTGAGGCATTATCTTCTTGCATAAAATCGAGAAGAACATACGCTCTCACATCAATGTGTAACACCTAGTTTCTAAAATGAGGGTAATTTTGAAATTTTATATTTTAATTTATTTAATTATGATATTTAAATGATAATATGATTTTTGGTAATTTTTAATCATTTTAAAACTATTTTAAATCATGACTTATGATTTTAGTGTTTATCTAGTGTAACCTCAGAGCCTAGCCATGTGATTAGGATATTTGACTAGTATATTTTAGCTTAGAGGGTATTTTGGTCATTTTATCATTTATTTGAATTTAATATATTTTATTAGGAATTTTTGAATAATTTAATTGAATGGTTGATTTAAATACTAATTTAATTATTGCCTTGTGATTTGGTTAGCCTAACCTAGATTGGACCTAACCTAGATGGGTCATAACTAATTTAGTGACCCACTTTGAGAATTAGAGGGTTTTGGTTAAGGGGTTAAGTCAAGTTTAGTTATGGTTAAGCGATTTGCAAGAAACTAGGATAGAACCCTTTGTTCTAGGCCACCCATTAGCCTTGATTCAATCCTAGCCATAGGATGAAACCTAAAAACCCTAACCCTAACTATTATGACCGGCCAAGACTTCCCCCCTTGCCTATATAATGCCTCTATGGGGATTTATGCCTCTTTTCTTTAATAGTTCTTCATTTCTTAAGGAAATAGGTAAGCCTTCTTTAATTCCTTCCTAGTTTAATCAGTAGGGCTCCTTTTTGATTGGAATTTCTTCCATCATGATCTAATCAATGTTTTCTTGCTGATGATGGAGTCAAACCTCAGATTTGCATCAATTTGGGGATTTGGGGTGGCTTTGAAGAACTCCTTGGAAGAGACTTTTTGTGTGAAGAACAACTCATAGGTATATTCAATTCCTCACCAAAGAATTCTGTAATTTTTGCATCATTAGGGAGCCCTAGACCTAACCTAACAGTAGGAATAGGAATTCCCAAAATTTCGTGTCCTTTCGTGTCCAAACTGGACACGTATCAGTGTCTAGTTTTAGGTGTTTGTAGAAATGCCACATAGGAATTTATTTTCGTATTTTTGAAATGTAATTACATGGATTTGTAGATCTTGATGTGTACATTAACTTTTGTGAAGGTGTTCTAGTGTTTTAGTGTCCCATTGTGTCAGAATTTTGGGTTGGACACGCCGTGCACACACGTACACTGTGTCCTGCATCACGGGCTCATTTTCTCTCGACACAGGATACGCCGTGTCCTAAATTTTTGTGTGAGCCTAGGGGCATTATCTGCGACCGTGCTCCCAAAATTTGGGAGCACCTCGTGGAGTATGCGTGGCACAATCGCCCCCGTACTGGTCGCACGAGCCACGCGCGGCCTGCTGTACGAGTGCACAGACACCACTGATACGCGTGTCGTATCGTGTCTGTGGGACTCGTGGACACGGTTCAGTGTGTGTCAGACCTAGGTCTATCCTAGGTGAACCCTTGGACACGAGCACGTGTCGTGTCGTGTCGTGTGTCGCGTGTTATACGCGCGTGCACGCGTGCACGACGGTTAATAGTGCACAGTACGTGTCTGTGTTCGTACATCTATTTGGACACGACACGTGTCCAATTTTTGGACACGACTCGTGTCCAATTTTTGGACACGAGATGACTCTTAGGACCCCTACACTATGCTACATTATGTACTAACTTGTTAATTGTAAATTTGATGGTTTTTGGGTTCGAATTCTCGAATTTCCCAATAGGGGACTGATACGGCTGATACCCTGATTTAATGTTTTTGTTTTCCTGAAATCGATTCCTTTTTCCTAATTTTTTTGATGTTTAAATATCAGAGTTTGTTTCACCAACATGTGTATTTTAAGCTAATTGATTGTGGGATTGTGTGGGGTGTTTGATAATTGGGTTCAATGAAGTTTTCATGTTTTGATACCATAGGCAAATACTAGAAAACTGAAAGTTGATTCTTTTCCTGATTTTAAATTGTTTTATTAAATGATAGATGCTGTTAGTTGTAGTAATTAGCTCACCTACATGTGTGTTGATATGTAATGTGTAGTTGTGTTGTAGTTTTGGTTTGAGAACCATAGGTTAGTTCATGTTTATTCGAATCCATGATAGGGTTTGAACCTATAGAGTTTAACTGAGATTTCCCAAAATTAAAATCTGAGATGGATTTACACTGTTGGGTAAATCTGAACTGTCACTTGTGTAATCCTGGGATATCACACTTATTCCCTGTCATAGGTTTCAGAATTCTGAAACCTGTTTTGATTTTCAGTCCACACATTCTCTTTGTCCCTCACACCCAAGTCCCCACATTGCCTACACACATATGCTGTATACTCACACCCTCCACACACTGTTTAAACTCTGAGACTGAAATGGAGAAACTGGGATATCTGAGATTAACTTGAAATATAAACTGAGTTTCAATCCTTGAAAAAAACTTGAGATGTTCAATTCCAGTTTCTTTAAATAACTTACACCCATTTATACATGTTATATAGGATTATGTATTGGTTTCATGTTAGGATATCAATTTGGTTTTCAATGCTAAAGATAGCTTTTCGAAATCCTGAGATTTAATGAAGGGAAAAACCTGAGAATTCAGGATTTTAGTATTGATTTTACTGTTAATTATGTTAACTATTGATGATGGTTTTGAGCTATGTTTTGATTATGAAATAATAACTGAGAGTTCATATAAGAGGGATGGGGTTTTGGTTTACTATTATTGATGTAGCTAACTGAAATGTGAGTTTATGAACTTGGTTGTTTTGACAGTAATGTTTCTGAAACCTGAGAATTTCCCTTGTGTAAACAAACCTGTGAAATGTTCCCTTCCTTGATATTTGAAATTGAGATTAAATCACTAACACACAAACACATGCTCACACACAGGCCACCTCCTTATGCATATTAGTTCACTGCCACTTGGTTGACCCTGGAAGAAACTAACCTGCACATGTTTTACACCCACACATATTCTGAAATTGACACACACATGACATACACATATATGCAATGCACACACGCACTTTTCCCATTTTCTGTCACTAATTTTCACTCACATTGCACTGTCCTCCTATCTATCACACACACACAAATCATGTACACACACACACACTGCCTACACACAGTCCACACACACACACATGTCTACACATGAGATACACACACACACATTCATGTATCCCTTTGTATGCATATATATGTATTACCTAGCCTATGTGTATGTGTGTTTACATGTATATATATATTATGTGGGTAAATAGTTATACTAGTGTATATGTAAATGTGTAGTGGGTTATGAAGTGGGGATTTCATTTGCCTATATGTGATTTGGCTCATGGACTAGGTAGGATAGCATATGGCATGTGGTAGGGATACACTTGTGTATTACCAGACTAGTGTGACTTGTGTGATATTTAGCTAGTTGACCTAGAATTAACTGGTTAAGCCAGGTTTGACCAACCTAGACTAGTTTGACTTATCTAGACTAGAACTGACCTAGTTTGACTGTTAGGGTTGACATGGTTGACCAAAGGTTGACTTTAGCCTAGATTGACCCCAAACTTCATGTAGATGCATTGTAGCAGTCTATTTCCTTATTTTAGACTTGTTGTGACTTGTACTGTTCTATAGGAGACAGATACCACTCCTCGGACAGTATATTCTCTTCGGACGTTCAGGATACCAGGCGAGTACATTCTCTGATCATTTCATATCCTGTTTAGAATTATTTTTCTGCTTTAAATTACTTTACTTGATACTGTCACGTTGGTCACACGGATTGGTACTATATGGATCTTTTCATGAGATGTTATCCCCCTCGAGAGCATCGGATACTGCATGTTTTGTGCGTTTCACGAATCATCACGTATCTCTATGCTTCCTCTGATTCACGAATCGCTTGTGACACATACTCTCATGTTCACAGAGCCTTCATGAATCACCTTCACGTATCACTCATTTTATGAGCCATGTGAAGTTTCACGAATCTTAACATAACTTGAACAGATCTTTGTGTATTGATTGGGGATGGGGGAGTAGAAATAGACATGTGAATATTATCCCAGTAGCTGTAGTCATGAATCACTCTCTTAGCTGTAGTCATCAATCTCCTATGCCATTCACATGTTTATATTTTACTCTGACTCACTAGTCACTATAGCTCTCTATGTATAGTAGATATTTCTATTATAGTTTCTCTCTCTGTTTACAAACTGTATTTCTTCAGTTCATGTATCTTACTTTACTGCATGATCATATTTTCTAACCTGCTATGATATGTTGAGATGTACTGTACTCGCTCCTGTCCTGACTGGACCTGTTGAAAATATTACAGAGGATGAGGATGAGGCCCTATGTACCACCTGTTACAGAGCAGGATTAGACGACACCTGCGACCTGGTTCCTCTGGAGGATCCAGCTGCAGTACAGGATGCTACTCCCAGAGTCTACGCTAAATAGCTAGGCTTTAGTTTTCTTTCAGCTTTGTTATTTGATTTTCAGTTGTTCTTCTGAGATGTTATATTTAGAGACTTGTAATGAGCTGGATGTTCTTGAGTTGTTATCTTAGACACTTAGATTTTCTCTCTCTTATTTGTATTACATTGTGCTTTTGATTTCTCTATCTACCTTTACTATCCTGTATCTGCCTTAGATGTGATTGAGACTGTTCTGTTATGTCACCTCCATTCGGAGCGTATATACTGTACATGTACCTTTATATTGTTAGATGATAGACCTAGGACGGCGTTCTACCGTCGACACTGTGGCGTAGGCTGGGCGTTGTTACGTTCTCGTACCCTCACAGTGGGTGCGGGTCGTGACACGTTTTTAGTGGTGGCCCATACAGGTCGAGTTTGTGTGGTGGTATTTGAACTAGAGTACCATTACAGCCTGCAGTAGGATTAGGATTATTTTTGGAGGTACTCAATCACATTAGGAAAAACTCTTAACTGGATTTCCTGCCATCTAAATTCTTGTTGAAGATTGCTTCCTTGAATAACTGTCCTCCATTGAATTATCATTTCTATCCCAGTATTGATTCCTTGTTTGATCTGTCTTCAGGATGGTTATGGGGACACGATCTCATCTTCTCGATCAGGGAGATACCACTGAGGGGTCTACCACTCCTCGTCCTGATCAGCAGGGCCCCGAGACTGCAGTTCCTGTTGTGCCAGCTCAGGCTAGGATATCTGTAGCCTATGGGAGTGCACCTCTTCCTACTCCGAGACTTTCTCCTGTCGTCCCGAACGTTCTTCAGCAGCAGTCACCATCAGGATCAGAGGACATGGCGCGGTTGTTCTCCTTCTTCCAGCAGATAGTGGAAACTCAGCGGCAACAGTTATTCAAGAGGGGACGGGACGCTCACGGTACCAGCAGCAGTGGAGGCCAGGCCAAGAGGCCCCATGTGCAGATTCAGCAGACGCAGACACCAGTGGGAGTTCAGCAAGTGCAGCATCAGTATCGGGGTCAGGACCCGAAGACAATCAGTTGTCCCTATTGCAAGAAGTCGGGACATGGATGGGGTGAGTGCAGGAAGAGACTGGGCAAGTGCCTAGTATGTGGTTCAGCAGACCATCAGATGAGGGAGTGTTTCCAGTACATAGGCAAAACAGCACAAGGAGCAGCACCAGGAGGAGGAGCCACGGCTCCGGTAGGTCAGCAGCGGGGACCGTTACCGACACAGCAGCAGAGATTTGTGCAGTATCAGCATCAGGCTGGAGGAGGCCAGCAGGGGCGAGCTTACGCCATGACAGTCAAGGATGCTCAGGCAGTGGGAGAGGTGCTTGCAGGTTCTGTTCTTTTTTATTCCATTTCCACCTTGCCTCATTATATCTATCTTGAAATTCAATTCCATCTGTTCTTATCTGCTTCTTTAATTGTCGATAAGTTTTGATCTGGCATTTCTTTTCGATTTGGTTTTTCTTCCGAGATAAGTCGTATGGGCTAGGTCGCCTAAGTTATGGAATCTAGAGTCTTTTGTAGTCATGATAGCTGGCATTGTGAGGACATATAGTCAGATTTTGGATGTATTTCTCGGGTGTGGGAATTTAAGGTTTTCGCTGTCAAGCATGCGGCAATGCAAAAATTTTAAATACCATAATTCTAGAGGTATGTACCTTAGTCGAGGACTCTGTGATTATCGTAGCCTTGCTCACTAGCATGACGAATATTCTGAGTATCATGATTTTGGACAGACGCATATGATTATCTGACGGTATGTTTGAGACTTTGATTGTGGGGTGTTTGACCTAGGAGACTACTACCATTTTAATTTCGAGGATGAAATTTTTCTAAGGTGGGTAGACTTGTAACACCCAGTTTCTAAAATAAGGGTAATTTTGAAATTTTATATTTTAATTTATTTAATTATGATATTTAAATGATAATTTGATTTTTGGTAATTTTTAATCATTTTAAAACTATTTTAAATCATGACTTATGATTTTAGTGTTTGTCTAGTGTAACCTCAGAGCCTAGCCATGTGATTAGGATGTTTGACTAGTATATTTTAGCTTAGAGGGTATTTTGGTCATTTTATAATTTATTTGAATTTAATATATTTTATTATGAATTTTTTTAATAATTTAATTGAATGGTTGATTTAAATACTAATTTAATTATTGCCTTGTGATTTGGTTAGCCTAACCTAGATTGGACCTAACCTAGATGGGTCATAACTAATTTAGTGAGCCACTTTGAGAATTAGAGGGTTTTGTTTAAGGGGTTAAGTCAAGTTTAGTTATGGTTAAGCGATTTGCAAGAAACTAGGATAGAACCCTTTGTTCTAGGCCACCCATTAGCCTTGATTCAATCCTAGCCATAGGATGAAACCTAAAAACCCTAACCCTAACTATTATGACCAGCCAAGACTTCCCCCCTTGCCTATATAATGCCTCTATGGGGATTTGTGCCTCTTTTCTTTAATAGTTCTTCATTCTTAAGGAAATAAGTAAGCCTTCTTTAATTCCTTCCTAGTTTAATCAATAGGGCTCATTTTTGATTGGAATTTCTTCCATCGTGATCTAATCAATGTTTTCTTGTTGATGGTGGAGTCAAACCTCAGATTTGCATCAATTTGGGGATTTGGGGTGGCTTTGAAGAACTCCTTGGAAGAGACTTTTTGTGTGAAGAACAACTCATAGGTATATTCAATTCCTCACCAAAGAATTCTATAATTTTTGCATCATTAGGGAGCCCTAGACCTAACCTAACAGTAGGAATAGGAATCCCCAAAATTTTGTGTCCTTTCGTGTCCAAACTGGACACGTATCAGTGTCTAGTTTTAGGTGTTTGTAGAAATGCCACATAGGAATTTATTTTCGTATTTTTGAAATATAATTACATGGATTTATAGATCTTGATGTGTACATTAACTTTTATGAAGGTGTCCTAGTGTTTTAGTGTCCCATTGTGTCAGAATTTTGGGTTGGACACGCCGTGCACACACGTACACTGTGTCCTGCATCACGGGCTCATTTTCTCTCGACACAGGACACGCCGTGTCCTAAATTTTTGTGTAAGCCTAGGGGCATTATCTGCGACCGTGCTCCCAAAATTTAGGAGCACCTCATGGAGTATGCGTGGCACAATCGCCCCCGCACTGGTCGCACGAGCCACGCGCGGCCTGCTGTACGAGTGCACAGACACCACTGATACGCGTGTCGTATCGTGTCTGTAGGACTCGTGGACACGGTTCAGTGTGTGTCAGACCTAGGTCTATCCTAGGTGAACCCTTGGACACGAGCACGTGTCGTATCGTGTCGTGTGTCGCGTGTTATACGCGCATGCACGCGTGCACGACGGTTAATAGTGCACAGTACGTGTCTGTGTTCGTGCATCTATTTGGACACGACTCGTGTCCAATTTTTGGACACGAGATGACTCTTAGGACCCCTACACTATGCTACATTATGTACTAACTTGTTAATTATAAATTTGATGGTTTTTGGTTCGAATTCTCGAATTTCCCAATAGGCGACTGATACGGCTGATACCCTGATTTAATGTTTTTGTTTTCCTGAAATCGATTCCTTTTTCCTGATTTTTTGATGTTTAAATATCAGAGTTTGTTCACCAACATGTGTATTTTAAGCTAATTGATTGTGGGATTGTGTGGGGTGTTTGATAATTGGGTTCGATGAAGATTTCATGTTTTGATACCATAGGCAAATACTAGAAAACTGAAAGTTGATTCTTTTCCTGATTTTAAATTGTTTTATTAAATGATAGATGCTGTTAGTTGTAGTAATTAGCTCACCTACCTGTGTGTTGATATGTAATGTGTAGTTGTGTTGTAGTTTTGGTTTGAGAACCATAGGTTAGTTCATGTTTATTCGAATCCATGATAGGGTTTGAACCTATAGAGTTTAACTGAGATTTCCCATAATTAAAATCTGAGATGGATTTAAACTGTTGGGTAAATCTGAACTGTCACTTGTGTAATCCTAGGATATCACACTTATTCCCTGTCATAGGTTTCAGAATTCTGAAACCTGTTTTGATTTTCAGTCCACACATTCTCTTTCTTCCTCACACCCAAGTCCACACATTGCCTACACACATATGCTGTATACTCACACCCTCCACACACTGTTTAAACTCTGAGACTGAAATGGAGAAACTGGGATATCTGAGATTAACTTGAAATGTAAACTGAGTTTCAATCCTTGAAAAAAACTTGAGATGTTCAATTCCAGTTTCTTTAAATAACTTACCTCCATTTATACATGTTATATAGGATTATGTATTGGTTTCATGTTAGGATATCAATTTGGTTTTGAATGCTAAATATAGCTTTTCGAAATCCTGAGATTTAATGAAAGAAAAAACCTGAGAATTCAGGATTTTAGTATTGATTTTACTGTTAATTATGTTAACTATTGATGATGGTTTTGAGCTATGTTTTATTATGAAATAATAACTGAGAGTTCATATAAGAGGGATGGGGTTTTGGTTTACTATTATTGATGTAGCTAACTGAAATGTGAGTTTATGAACTTGGTTATTTTGACAGTAATGTTTCTGAAACCTGAGAATTTCCCTTGTGTAAACAAACCTGTGAAATGTTCCCTTCCTTGATATTTGAAACTGAGATTAAATCACTCACACACACACACATGCTCACACACACAGGCCACCTCCTTATGCACATTAGTTCACTACCACTTGGTTGACCCTGGAAGAAACTAACCTGCACATGTTTTACACCCACACACATTCTGAAATTGACACACACATGACATACACATATATGCAATGCACACACACACTTTCTCCATTTCCTGTCACTGATTTTCACTCACATTGCACTGTCCTCCTATCTATCACACACACACAAATCATGTACACACACACACTGCCTACATACAGTCCACACACACACACATATCTACACATGACATACACACACACACATTCATGTATCCCTTTATATGCATATATATATGTATTACCTAACCTATGTGTATGTGTGTTTACATGTATATATATATTATGTGGGTAAATAGTTATACTAGTGTATATGTAAATGTGTAGTGGGTTATGAAGTGGGGATTTCATTTGCCTATATGTGATTTGGCTCATGGACTAGGTAGGATAGCCTATGGCATGTGGTAGGGATACACTTGTGTATCACCAGACTAGTGTGACTTGTGTGATATTTAGCTAGTTGACCTAGAATTGACTGGTTAAGCCAGGTTTGACCAACCTAGACTAGTTTGACTTATCTAGACTAGAACTGACCTAGTTTGACTGTTAGGGTTGACTAGAGTTGACCAAAGGTTGACTTTAGCCTAGATTGACCCCAAACTTCATGTAGATGCATTGTAGCAGTCTATTTCCTTATTTTAGACTTGTTGTGACTTGTACTGTTCTATAGGAGACAAACACCACTCCTCGGACAGTATATTCTCTTCGGACGTTCAGGATACCAGACGAGTACATTCTCTGATCATTTCATATCTTGTTTAGAATTATTTTCCTGCTTTAAATTACTTTACTTGATACTGTCACGTTGGTCACACGGATTGGTACTATATGGATCTTTTTATGAGATGTTATCCCCCTCGGGCGCATCAGATACTGCATGTTTTGTGCGTTTCACGAATCATCACGTATCTCTATGCTTCCTCTGATTCACGAATCGCTTGTGACACATGTACTCTCATGTTCACAGAGCCTTCATGAATCACCTTCACGTATCACTCATTTTATGAGCCATATAAAGTTTCACGAATCTTAACATAACTTGAACAGATCTTTGTGTATTGATTGGGGATGGGGGAGTAGAAATAGACATGTGAATATTATCCCAGTAGCTGTAGTCATGAATCACTCTCTTAGCTGTAGTCATCAATCTCCTATGCCATTCACATGTTTATATTTTACTCTGACTCACTAGTCACTATAGCTCTCTATGGATAGTAGATATTTCTATTACAGTTTCTCTCTCTGTTTACATACTGTATTTCTTCAGTTCATGTATCTTACTTTACTGCATGATCATATTTTCTAACCTGCTATGATATGTTGAGATGTACTGTACTCGCTCCTGTCCTGACTGGACCTGTTGAAAATATTACAGAGGATGAGGAGGAGGCCCTATGTACCACCTGTTACGGAGCAGGATTAGACGACACCTGCGACCTGGTTCCTCTGGAGGATCCAGCTGCAGTACAGGATGCTACTCCCAGAGTCTAGGCTAAATAGCTAGGCTTTAGTTTTCTTTCAGCTTTGTTATTTGATTTTCAGTTGTTCTTCTGAGATGTTGTTATATTTAGAGACTTGTAATGAGCTGGATATTCTTGAGTTGTTATCTTAGACACTTAGATTTTCTCCCTCTTATTTGTATTACATTGTGCTTTTGATTTCTCTATCTACCTTTACTATCATGTATCTGCCTTAGATGTGATTGAGACTGTTCTGTTATGTCACCTCCATTCGGAGCGTATATACTGTACAGGTACCTTTATATTGTTAGATGATAGACCTAGGACAGCGTTCTACCGTCGACACTACGGCGTAGGCTGGGCGTTGTTACGTTCTCGTACCCTCACAGTGGGTGCGGGTCGTGACACAATGCACGAAGCAGTCATGCGCCCATAAGAGCCATGCGCCCAGACGAGTACATGTGCCCAGAACAACGACTACCCATGCTTCTTGTTCAAAGTATTCCAAAACTTGGCAAAAAGTTTTGAAAACTTTGAAGGGGGTCTTGTAGAAGCATGGAATTTCAGGCACATCTAAGGCAGGAACTCCTATGCGCCCTGACTCTCATGCACCAGAAATCAACATACGCTAGAAACAGAATACTTGGCACAACTAAAAACAACAAAGAAGTAGAGACATATAAATGAGGCTTTTATTTTATATGAAAGTCTATTACATATCTTTTACAAAGGATAATTCTTTTACAAAAGAGAAAGAAATCCTAAAAGCTATAGTCAGGCGTAGTGCTACAGCCAGGCGCAGTACTACAGCCAGGCACGTCACTTCAACGTACAGCCAGGCGCATCACTCAAGTGCTACAGCCAGGCGCATCATTCCAGCATCTCAGCGTATGCGTATTCCCGTGAATAGTCAGAGCGAATCTGTCACGACCCGTACCCGCTTTTCGGACGACGAGCTCGTGAACAAGCCAGCTACGTATCGAGCGGACTCCAGTCCATCTCGAATACGTAAACGTTGTCAAGGCTATGGTACTGCCAAATCATGGCAATACAATCTATATCTCAATCCACAATAAGATTATAAAGCATGAATGAACACTATGGGTCATAGTCTGCAGCCCCTAGCATAAAGTCCGATAAGACTCCAAAGAATATAATCAAGAGTCTACAAATGGAATCAATAAATAGAATCTCATGATAAAGAGATGAAGGCACGAGCGGATAATAAATGTGGTACCCATACCTGAATCTCGCAAGCAATATCGAAATCAGCTGAAATCCAAGTGTCATAATCGTCCCGTCCGAAATTGCTAACTAACTCCATGCAATCACTAACCTGAGAGATCATCAGTCCTCAGGGACATAGCAAGATACATAAAACATGCCTATCTAGCAGTTATCATGTAATAAAAAATACAGGAAATAAACGGAAAAGACCAATCAACACGAAAATACGACTATACATGACTGGAAGGACCACTACGCACAAACGAACTGCTGGAGAAGAACAAGAGACACGATATCCGATGTCAACGGATAACCTCGAATACTCAAACCCTTGCCCCTAGTGTGGACTCGTAGTTTGAACAACTACTAACCCTCGCCCCTAGTGTGGACTCGCAGGTGCGGACAGATAACTACTAACCCTCGCCCCTAGTGTTGGACTCCAGGTTAGCCTCAGGAATCAAGATACAGATAACTACTAACCCTCGCACCTGGTGTGGACTCGCAGTTAGCTTCAAGAAATCAGGTACAGCAGTTCCATTGACTTATTCATCCTATGACACGATGCGACTCATCCAAGTACAGGTGATGGCACAACACGACCCAATCAAGATACACGAGAGAACCAATCCAATATGAACTACAAAATTAACTATGAACAAGAACTAATATATATATATATATATATATATTATATATATATATATATATCCAATATGAACTACAAGCTAACTATAAACAAGGACTATATATATACTAGCATGCACGATGTACAAATCATATGTAAATAACCAACTAGTAAAACTATATAATAATAGAAATGCATGTAAATAAACTATAGAGGGAGGCAGGTATACTTGCCTGGAGAATGCATGCAGATCCCACAAAATATAGTCACTAATAAGCCATAAAGTCCAAATCTCGCAACTATCTTCGAAAGCTAAAACAGACATTGCCAACATTCTCAGAATAGTCAAATTAGCTATGATTGCTTTCCTTAATCCAATTCTGGACATAGGGGCAAAACGGTAATTTTGGGCCAAACGGTATCCGTCGTTGGACCCACTTTGCACCGAAAAATTGTTAGGGTCAATGGTCCCTAAAGTCGTCAAACTACATGTCTACAGATTCGTTTTGATGATACGAACCCAACGGTATCCAATTGTGGATTTCGGTGGACCGTGCACAAAATCGCCCGTTGAATCGGATCGTGGGGTCCGCGAAACGACGATCCAATCAACTGTCTCAGAATTGGACCAAACTTGGCATACAGACCAAAAAAATGATACGGTCCTGATGGTGCAAGTTTCATCTAGATCTGACGGACATGCACAAGTAATTGGAAATTTGCACCGATACGGTGAATTTCGACGGATACGCATCAATACGTCGTGCACACGCGGCCACTTTGAATTCCGTCAAAGCCCACACTCCACGAAGCCAATACGCACCTTTCGATGCTTTTGGTTCACGACTACGTCGCCCGATTGGCGGGATACAAGTCGTCGAAGATTTTCTAAGTTTTCCAAAACTGTTTTTTCTAATTTTTTTTCTTGATTTTTAGAATCAATTATCTTTCTATATAATAAGCGTAAAATAGTTCTACAAAAAGTGTTCTAATCTCATATAGGTTGTCTGTGACTCTATTCGATAGATTTCCAAATAGTTTTTATCTGTTCAAAATCTATCGTCCACATGGGGTTTGGGACTGGGTTCTCTGTCCTGTTTTGGACTATTTTTGACAACTTCGTGTCGGATTATCGAACAACCAGGACTTTCGAATAAAACTAATTGAAGGGATATAGACTCT
>JANAVB010016800.1:25225663-25453409 GCA_029216955.1 Iris pallida
TGCCTGCAATTAGGATCTAGGACAACTTGTTAACACTAGGGATAAACATTTAGAACACCTAGAGGATTACTAGGATTGCAACATAGGAAAACTCATCACAGCATAGGACCGTTTACTGTATTTAGTATCTTGTTTGAAATTTAGTATGTTACAATTTAGACCAAGTTTGTACCCTTGGGATGACCCCTGAGGATCTCACTCTAATCTTATCTCGAAATCTGTTTTCACCTGTTTCCATTTGCTATTCCTTAATTTGTTGTTGAAATCGATTTCTGATTTTCGTTGTTGACTTTGATCTTGCATCGTGATAAATTTTGTGGATCGAATTATGATATATCCTGATAAGGTAAACGTCTGCTTTATTTATGGAGTTTAGAATTTATCGCAGCCATATTAGCTGGTATGACAAAAACATAGAGCCTGATTTCAGATATACTATCCTATTCATAGAATTTAGATTTTCTCGCAGCCATACCGGTTGGCGTGGCGAGGATTCTAGATAATATGATTTTAGGGAGTATACCTTAGTTATGACTCTATCGTTTATTGCATCTAAGCTTACTGGTGGGGCAAAAATTCTGGCAACATGATTTCAGGAAGACGTATATGGTTATCAGATCATATCTCAACTTGGTTCACTTTGTTATGACCGAATGAGCAAGAATAAATTCTTATTATTATTATTCCTTCCCGTCTTGATCAACTCTGATCTATCTACATCTACAACTAGGATTATAGGTTCTCTAAGACTCTCCAACAGGATTGTTTTCATGTTCTCTTTTTGGACATAATTATTTTTGTGTTCCATCTTTCCTATGACTTGACTAAACTCTTTTTCGTTAACCTCTTTGGTAATTCTTCTCGTTATACATCTCGTTGTCTTCGTACCATTCTTGGAAATATTTCGATAAACTTTTCTGTCTTGCTTGACCCTTTAACTTGTTTGGACACTGTTATGGATTGCTTGACCCAGTCTTAGGCCTTGTTACCTTCTATTTGATAGACGACCGAAATAGCCAAACCTTGTTGACTGATTCTGTAGTATAACTATAAATGTATTGTGTGATTGTGATAAGTACTTTTTCTAGGGATTGGTTAGATTAAGTTTATAGGACGGGTATGGGTGACTGACTGTAGTAGACTTGGAAACCATTAAGAATGATTGTATTGATAGTATGACTTGATGATAGGATATCTAAGATGGAGAAATGAGATAGTATATTATTGTGACTATGGATTGAGGATTAGGATCTTGTGCTTAGCAGTTTGAGGATTTAGCATTTGTAAAATTTTGGTTGGTTACCTCTAGCTAATTACATGTGATTAGAGGGTAGATCGATATGTGGAATGGTATATAATGAGTTAGAATGGGATATAATATTGCATACGAGATCGGGAAGATATCAGTTAAAAAGACATGGAACAAGACAAAGACATATGTACATTGATAATTAATAAATCGGGAGTTTTGAAATCGAGGATTTATATTCGGAGGACTTGTTGAGTATATAGAAGGAGGCCCTACGCCAAGGATAAGAATTGAACGTATGATTTCAAGGAGAAACTGTAGGAAAGGATTGACGACAAATGATGCTAAGGAACTGTAGATTGATAGAATATGGATACTTAGGATATGATAAGGAAATCAAGTATTTACAATTGAGGTTGGAAATATTGTTGATGATTGAGCATTTTAGGCTTATAAACATGCCCAGAGAATGACCTATAGTTTAGGGTATACATAACTATTTCATGTTAGTATGGAGGATTCTAAAGGATATATGACGTAGTTTATGGTAGAAGGACTTTGTTGAACCTGAACCAAAAAGATTGTAAAGAGAAACAGAAGAGATGATTACAAGGATAGCAGATTGAGTATCGTAGCCAGAGCAGCTACATGTTATAGTTTGACCGGTTGGATGATTTTTAATTTCGAGGACGAAATTCTTGTAAGGTGGGTAGGATGTAAGCCCCCTGAATTTCAGGGCTATTTTAAAATTTTCTAAATAAATTATTTTCGATAAGTGTTTTATTATTTAATTATTTTTGATCATTAATGTACCTTTCCGTAACTTTGACTTCTGGAGCGTCAGGGATACCAATCTCTGTAAACTCTCTTCACGAGTTTTGAAGTAGACAAGATTATCTTCGTTTTGATATATCGTGTCCCACTTAAATTCGTTCCCTTGTGCTCTTTTTGTATCGCGCAACTTCGGGTCAACTTAGACCAATTAATCATTGAATAATTATTCCCACTTTTATTTTTTATCGTCGTTTGCACGTCACCGTGACTTTTAATTTAGGAGCACCAGACCAGTCGTTTTCTCAGAACCAACTTCTCATGAATGATCTACTCGAGACGCTCTCCACCCATGACCTTCGTGTCCCACTCAGACACTCCATTTTGTGCTCTATTTTCTTCGCACAACTTCCGGGTCAATTTAGGCCGATTTATTTTCTACCGTGAAACCTGATTTAATTTCCAATTTAATTTCGGGATCCGACATCGATCCAACCCAGTCGCCCCAAAGTATGGACGTGGCCCATACGAAGCCTACTACCCACATGAAACTTGTGTCCCATTTGTTTGAGTCCCCGCATGTTATTTATTTATCCATGATTATAAATTCCTATTTTAATTCAATTATTGCACTCGGTCCGATTTTGACTCGACCTGGCTCGACCGAACCCGAACCCAAGCTCCACGTTGCCCTTTCATGACTGCCCAAATACCTTACATAATTTTTCTATTTTTCCTATTTTAAATATCTATTTATTCTCTCTCTATTCTACAAATATCTCATTTAATATCTCTTTTATATGTATATACATATATATGTATATATCTCTCTCTTACTCTCTCTCTCCAAACACCACATCACCCACACCCCTCTCTCTTTACAGCAAGAGGACAACCCTCCCCCCAAACCGACCTCCTTTATCTCTCTCTCTCTCTCCCAGTCAAATATCTCTCTCTCTCTCTCTTTATATTATATACATACATACACCTCTCTCTCTCTCCTCTAAACTACACACACACACACTTCTCCCCCCCTCACTCGGCCGACTCCCTCCCCCCCGGCCGAGCACTCCACCAGCCACCACCTCCTTCACCATCTCCTCCTCCCCGACTCCTCCTCCTCCTCCCTAACACATCACCACCACCATCAACTACTTCATCACCATCATAACACCATTACCATCACCATCATAACCACCTTCACCACTCTAACCACCACCACCACCACCGTCCGCTCGGCCCTGACCACCGCCGCGTCACGCCAGGCCGGCGAGCACCGCCCCCGCGCAACCACAGCAGCCGCAGCAGCGTTCGCAGCAGCATGCAGGCGCACGTGCGTACGCGCGCGAGCCGCCGTTGTGCGCCGCCGCGCCGTCGCACGGCGCTGCCGTCGCCGTGGCCGGCCCCCCACCGGCTGCGTGCAGGCTGGGCGACCTCCCTGTGGCGGCCACCGTCCTCCGGGACGCGCCGCCTAGACGTTTCGTGCGTTTACGTCGAAATCCCGCCGTGACGCGCGATTTCAAACTTCAGAATTCGCGTCTCGGGACTGCAACTTCGCGTACGTTTTTTGGGAGATCCGATCGTTGGATCGGCAAACTCCTTGCTCCGTCGCAATCTTGGTATATCCATCTTCACTCCTGTCAATTTTCGTCCGTTAATTATGTCGTTTGATACCTCAAAACTGGCCACCAAGTTGACGTTTTAAATTGAACTGTTTTTGGACAGTTTCGTGATGCCAACTTCGCGGGTTCGTATCTTCGTCGTCGCAGCTCCGTTTTGCGCACCGTTAGTTCTAGTGCACAGCTGGTATAACCCTCTTCCTGTCTCCTTTAGGTTTCATTTCATTATAAGCACGTTTGGTTGGTTGAATTCGACGTCAAAGTTGGCCGTCCGAATTATTTAAATTGCACTTGTTAAATTTCAATTTTGAACCCGGGACTCCGGATTCAATTTCTGACACCACCAGTAGACTCGTGGCGTCGTTCTGGCATGTTTTCATATAAAGTTTGCTTGATTTGGAGAACGTGGGCCCTGACACGCATTTCGGTGCAAAGCGGGTCCCACTTTTCGAGTCAACGGGTCACTTTGAGATCGGCTCATCGGAATCCAATTTCGGATATACCGTTGAGTTCGTATCGTCATTCTGGACTCGTTGACATATAATTTGCTGAATTTTGAAGACATTTGCTTTGGCACGCATTTCCGTGCAAACCGGATACCAAGTGTCGCGTCAACATATCATTTTGAGATCGGCACATCGGAATTTCATTTTGGACATACCGTTGGGTTCGTATCATCATTCTGGATTTGTGGACATATAATTTGTTAGGTTTTGTAGACTTCTATCCTGACACGCTTTTCGGTGCAAAGTGTATCCAACGGCGGACATCATTTTGACCCGAAATTACGGTTTTGCCCCTGTGTCCAAATTGGACTTATGGGTAGGCTATCCTAGCTGATTTGACCGTTCTGGACACGTTGGGGATATTTATTTTATCATCCGACAACATCTGTAGATTTTGATTATGTATTATCCTTAATTTATAATTAATTATTTTTCTAGATATTGTTACTTTCTGGTTTTGAATTTTTATATATATTTTAATTGCTGTAAAAATCTTGGAAAAATGGTATTTAAATATTATTTTAATTTAGCTAATTTATTATAATTTTTCTAGCATTTAATAAGTAATTTTGGTATTTTATAAAAATAGGAAAACAGAACTCATTTTCAGTATATTTATGTTTGCTGATTTTTAATAAATATTTATGAGAGTTTATAAATTCCAAAAAAATTAGTATAAATTTCTATAATTAACAAGGATCATTTTAGTACTTTATTTTATATATAATTTAGCTTTTTGTCTATCTCTAAAATTGTTGGAACTTAGTGTACAGTTTGATTTAATTATTGAATAATTACGACTTGCAACTTTTTGTGTTGTTTTGTGTTTTAGTCGTATTGGACCTCACCCTACACTAGTATAAAGACTCTAGGAAATTAGTTTGGATATAGTGGCTCTCTACTTTGGACTTTTATTCTAGGTCTCCACTTAGTTAGTGTCCAGTTAGGAGTCATGTCTCACCACTAGTGTAATATTGAACATAGCTTAGAACTGAGTTTGTATATCATTATTGACAGGACACCAGGCATATATATCTTCGTACTAGTATTCTTGCTTTGCTCGAGACAAGTACATCTACAAACTCATTTACTGTCTTTTAATGCTAGAACATGTATTAACCTTGTTAAAATACTGATCCTTGAGGTAGCAAGCTATGTCTTCACATGTTGTATTACTTACAGTACCTGACATGCTTAGGACAGTTCTTATATCTTCACATGTTCCTTACTGGTTCTCAGTACATGTTTCACTATGCTTTATCCTACTCGGAGTATTCACATGTTTCATACTGTTCCCAGTACCGGCCATGCTTATATTACTCCCAGTATCTCTCACATGTTTTTACTGTTCTCGTATCTCTCACATGATAGAATATGGGTTATGGGAAAACTGATAGTTGAGTACGTGATCATGTCCCCTACTCGTACGTACGTACCGAGCAAGGTTGACATTTTATGTATACCTTGTCGTAGGCGCACCAGCTGTATTTGTACGTATGTACAACTATCGCTTGTTTTACTTGTACGGAAGTACATTTTAGATACTTGTACCACAGTACATTTTACACCTATTGATCGATCACGTACCTGCTACAGTTTTAAACATTACATATACATCTGTCTCTATGACATATGTATCCTTGCCATGATAGATTATGAGTCATATCATGATTCCAGATATGCCATGTTCCATATGTTACTATGATACTGTGATCCCAGTTGTACCATGAGGCCATGTTTATAGTATTTCCTGTTTTACAGACTTATCACACCATGTTTCTTATTGTACATCTCTTTCATTATATGTTTAGTACTTTAGTTGTAGAGGTTGTACTTGCTCCCATCCTGACAGAATAACGTTGTAGGTTCACTTTTCGAGGATGAAATGTTATGTTATATATTATGGCACTGATTTTGAGGACCTGGCCTTAGCTCCAGAAGAGGCCCCAGCGGAGAACCTTGCTTAGTTATTTTTCTTGTGTTTTGAGACTAGACTTTGTCTATATATTTGGATACTGGACTTTGTCTCCAGTTAGATACTTTGGTTATGTATTATTAAGTCTGTGCTCATGTTACTTTCGCTTATAGATACTGTGTTGTGATGAACTTTAAATTTGATTTTAGAACTGTTAGCTGCTTAGATTCTTTATTGTCTATTCTTAGAACAGCTTACTACGCTTTGACCAAGCGTAGGCTGGACATGGCTCGGCCCGGCCCAACAATTTGGGTATCGGGTCGTGACACCTGGTTTGGGATACTTGCAGGAAAATATTGGCACACTTCCCCAGTTTTTGGGTTGACCGAAAACAGAGGAAGTGCTGCCGGATTTTTCTAAAAATTTAATTATAATTTTAAAATGATTTCAAAAAAATGGTTTTTTGGAAAATATTATTATTTTGGATTTTTGGGCGACGACCGTATTGGTCAATGGGCCCTGGCTAAGTGCAAACGAAACCGGCTTCGCCCGGACGTTAAGGCATTAGCCTATATGACGATTGGACCAATATCTGAGACTCATTATTAATTTATTTTAATTATTAGTTTTAATTATAATTAACTAACAGATGTTTCTTCTTATTTTAATTTATATAAAAGAAATTGTAAGGGCATAAGCCCAGTTTTTCTATTTTTCTCTGTGGCCTGTAATTTTGTAGCATAGGTTTTCTGTTATTCTCTGGTTTTGCGAGTTTTTTAGCGTACGCGTAAATCTAAAATAAATATTATTTTGATATAGAAAATTAATGAAATTTTTTCACATTAAAATTTACAAGCTTTTAATATTTTAACAACGATCATGTTTTCTCATTAAAACAAGAAATATAGTTTTATACGTATAATTACGAAAATACAAAGTTTTAATCAATTAAATTGGTAACTACGAGTTTTTCCAAAATACAAAGTTAAATTGATCTTTCCCTCGTTATTAATAACAACGCACCCTATAATCGAGTTTTGTTGTGTTAGCGTAAATAAAGATTAAAAATTGATTAGGACATAATTAGAGATTTCAACTAGCATAGTTAGCTTGGTAACCCTGGATTCTGAGTCAACTTCTCGAATATAGGATTTCGAGGACGAGTCTAAATCCCATCTCGAAGTCTTCATCCCTTCAAGTCCAGTCCAATTTGAGGCAAGTACATTTTGTGTTAGTTTACAATTATTTAGTAATCGTTTTAATGCAAGTTTAAGCCTCGATGCAACACGGAACTCTCTCTGAGAGCACTGACTGTAACTATTGTAACTATTGGGGACTGGGGGAATAGTGTAATGAGTATGACCATATCCTTTACTGTAACAAATTCCATATCCTTTACTGTAACAAATCCCATATCTTTCACTGTACAATCCAATCCGGTCATATTTTATTGCCTATTCACATCACACAACTGTAACTGTTTTAAAACTATAACTGCTGAAAAACTGTAATTGCTTGAAAAACTGTTATTTCAAAATTGTTTAAAAGTGCATGATTCTATTATTATTTCAATTGTCAAATTAGCATGAATTGTACTTTGCTCCCTCCTGACTGGAGACCCAACATTTTTAGGTAACACTGATGAGGCTTTGTTCTGCGATATTTCCCGAGGTCCCAACTAGAGGACGGTGATTTCGAGACTGATGAGTTGTTTGCCTAGAGTTTTCTTTTCTTCATGATGTATGTAGAAAATGGATTTAAGTTGTATCTTTCATTTCATTGTAAAAGTTTTTAAATTCGGAATAATAAATTGTGGCAATTATTGTGTTGTTGATATTACCTGCAAGTGGATACAGCTTACTGCCGCCGTCTCAACAACGGTGCAGGCTGGACATGATCCGATTCGACCCAAGTAATTGGGACCGGGTCGTGACACTACCATTCGCACAAACTCAGATTTGGATTGCGATTTTCGTCTTCTTCTTCTTCTTCTTCACGCAAGATCTGAATTTCATTGCTCTTATCTTCAGCAGATATCGCAAAAATCGTTCGTAGTTCACTATGCTTTTCTTCAGTCGAACTCCGATCATCGCTCATCATCATCATCATCATCGTGGAGAGATTTGAAGTTTTTCGACGATTATGTCAATTGTGGAGAGAAGATCTTCTTCTTCTTTTCCATAAGAGTTAGCATCGTTTTGAAAGAAGAATGAAAACTCTTGAATTTTTGTTCATGACAAATTTTTTTCCACAAAATAAAAAATTAGGTTTTAGGTTTCTGTCGACTGTTCTCCTCCGTAATTTTAACACGAAGAATGACCATTCTCCATGTTAAAATAACGGAGAATGACCATTCTCCGTGTTAAAAGCACGGAGAATGACCATTCTCCGTGTTAAAAGCACGGAGAATGACCATTCTCTGTGCTAAAACCACGAAGAATGGTCTTATCCATGTCAAAATGATGGAGAGTGGTCATTCTCCGTGGTTTTAGCACGGGGAATGGCCATTCTTCGTTGTTTTAGCACGGAGAATGACCATTCTCCGTGATATTACCACGGAGAATGATCATTCTCCTGCATTTTATGTCCAGTTGAAACTTTGAAGGGTCATAATTTTGACTGGGAGGTCGAAACGAGGTCCGGTTTGTCGCAAAAGGAGCATATTTCCGAGGAGCGGAGATTAACAGCTTCTTTGTTAGTCGGCCTTTTGAAATTTTATAATCGCGAAAAAAATGATGTTTGGACCTCCGTTTTAATAGTTTTACCGTTTGTCCGTCTTTCCGAAATTTTTTGACGAGTTTTTGAAGTAAGGTTTGAAGATTTGGAGGAAAAAAAACCTAGATTCGAAACTGAGCGGCGTATGGAAGAAGAGGAAGTATCGAAATATTTTTTTTGAAGAGTAGAATTCGAGAGTGTTTTCAATAAATTAGAAGGACAAAAATGTCATTCAGAATCCCCTTTATATATTTTTCGCTAATTCTGGACACGCGATGAAATACTATTTTGCGGTGGATTTTTCATAAAACTTTTACAATTTTTGGACATTTCATAAATTTTCCCCTAAAAAAAAGAATTTGCAGAGTAGGGATGTGGGTCCCACTATCTCTCTAAAAATAGAAGAGTAACCGTAGTAATTTGTTTCAGCCGGAGTACTATACTAAAACATAATCAAAAGTAGTGCGGGGGAGTACGTGGCTCTGTGATTCGAAACCTCCATTTTTTTTGCAATTCAATTTCGCACTCTCCCTTCCGTTGTTGCCTTCAGGTTTCCGTCACCATCGCCATCATCGTCAGGGCGGTGACCGTATCGCTCACCGAATCCCCAGATCTCGCCATGGAAGCCATGGAGGAGCTCACCAAGCTCTCGGAGGCCATGCTCCAGGCCGCCTCCGTCCTCGCCGACGAGGACGTCGACGAGACCAGTCCCTCCTCCTCCCGCCGCGCCTCCACCTTCCTCAACGTCGTCGCTCTCGGCAATGTCGTCAGTACTCTCTCTCTCATCCCCCCTTACTCCCCCCCCCCCCCCCCCCCCCCCCCCCCCCCCCCACCTCTCGATCCGTGACTCTTGAGCTTTGATTCTCGTAGGGCGCGGGGAAATCGGCGGTTCTCAACAGCTTAATCGGACATCCAGTCTTGGTAAGAAAATTTCCAGTTGTGTTCTTGAATGTGGATTTGGTGTTTTAAACGGTCCTATTGATTGTTTTTTGTTGCGAGTTTGATTAGCCGACCGGGGAGAACGGCGCGACGAGGGCGCCCATCAGCATCGATCTGCACCGGGACCCGTCGGTCAGCAGCAAGTCCATCGTGCTGCAGATCGACAGCAAGTCCCAGTCGGTTTCCGCAAGTGAGATCTCCGGGAAGCTCAATGGATGTAGTTTGTTTGGAATCTTTTTGATTGATTTTTTTTTTTGGGGTTTGTGGTGTAGGTGCTCTCCGGCATTCGCTTCAGGACCGGCTGAGCAAAGGGTCGGGCAAGAGCCGGTCGGATGAGATCTACATGATGCTGCGAATGAGTACAGGTATTTGAATCGTCTGCTTGTTGCGAGAATGAAAGTTGGACACAATTGGCGCATTTTGTAATGTTTGATGATGATGACGAGAATTACACTGTACACGTAAGTTGGATTAACATGAAAAAGAAACATGTTATAACCTCTGAAATTTAGACATAGACATTGGCAAAGTATAGCCTCTCCAAAATAGATTAGCAGAGGCCGAAGTTGCTGTTGTTTCTGTGTCACCGTGTCCCAATTTTATATCGTATGATATTTGTTACAGTGCAACGCCGTGTCAATAGGACGAGTGGATTTTTTTTTTTAGTGCTCTTTTGATACCATTATCCCTATTTTGTAGTTTTAGAAAGATAATTTATTTCATCACGAATAGTGAGACAACCCTCACCTGTTCTCATATTCGAGGTAACTTTAAGGTCTCTGTGCGTCTAGTTGATGTTGGTATGGATTACTTGTGTTTTCCTCCACTTACTCGGTTGTAGTCTCTTCTAAATTTGAGCCTAGATTCATTCAGTCAAGACTTCAGTTCTGCTTATAATGGTTCGTGTTGCTTTGCCCGAGTGCATACTAGAAATTTCCTTTGGTTAGTACGATTGGACCAAGCTATGGATGTAGGTTTTTGGAACTGTATGACTGGTTAGTTTAACTCAAGGCAGACATCTAAACCTTGATTTTGGGTTGCTGCTGCTTTTACCAAACAACTATTGGGGCTGCTTTTCAAAAAAGAAAAGTGGAGGTAGCCATGATCAGCAATCTAACCCCAACCTAAGTATTATGTAATTGTTATGTACTATGCTGGAACTTTGTACATGATTTAGGGAAGTTGGAAATAGGCTGATAAGCTAAACAACACCGAGAAAAACTTCTATTAAGGCTTACAACTCCAAAGCTGAGATGTTATATTTCCCATTACAACTACTTCTTCAGTCATATTATTCTCGGAATCATCATATCAAGGTGTATGTGGGCCGATTTTAGGCCGACCGGGGACCTCTCAACTCAGGGTTTGACCGGGCTTGATCCAGGCAGAACTAGCTAGATCAATTGACCGGGCAACCAAGCCCAGCCCAGTCCCGTACGTCCTGGGTTGACCTGCGGGCCGCAGGCTCGACTAATTCAACTAACGATAATTGTTTTATAATTGAAACGACTATTAAATAACGGGTCGTATTTTCGGTCGGATCTCCTATTCAAGAACTGGAACCCACTTACAGACCAAGATTGACGTTTATCAATATTATTGATACCTGAAAAAGTTAGTTTGCAGACAAATTGGGCTCAGACAGGTTTGTGAGGATATAATGGGCCATTCAAGCCATCTAAGTTCAATCCAAACTAGAACAAATAAATTGTGTTTGAAAACAAAGTTTACTAGCCTTAAGGCTAGCTCTACAATTACGACAGCTTCGGATCGAACAAAGCAACAACAACGCCGTTGCTCACTTTGTTTAGCAGCGCTGCTGAACACTTTACTCATTAGCACTGCTACGTGCATCACTTATCTGTGCCGTTGTGTGCTTTGTTTATCAACGTTGTTGCGTAATAAACCGCTGTGCAGTTATAAATTATTTGAATTATTCCTGCTCTAATGAATGGAAATCTTGGGTGTAACAACTCACGTTCTTAGTGGGTTGTTATCACCCGTTATTAGGCCATTACGACCAAGGTTTTTGTGAGAAAATGAAGGAGAACGTAGGCTCGGACATACTTATGACGATAGAATGGTCATTCAAGCCATATAAGCTCAACCCGAGCTAGAGCAAATAAACTGTATTTGAAGACAAACTTTACTAGCCTTGAAGGTTACACGAGCTTTAGTAGCACCGCTGTGCAGACATGCTTGTGAGGATATAATGGCCATTCAAGCCATCTAAGCTCAATCCAAACTAGAACAAATAAATTGTGTTTGAAAACAAAGTTTACTAGCCTTGAAGGCTAGCTCTACGATTACGAGAGCTTCGGATCGAACAAAGCAACAACAACAACGCCGTTGCTCGCTTTGTTTAGCAGCACTGTTGAACACTTTACTCATTAGCACTGCTACGTGCATCACTTATCTGCGCCGTTGTGTGCTTTGTTCATCAACGTTGTTACGTAATAAACCGCTGTGCAGTTATAAATTATTTGAATTATATCCGCTCTAATGAACGAAAATATTGGATGTAACAATCCACGTTCTTAGTGGGTTGTTATCATCCGTTATTAGGCCATCATGGCCAAGATTTTTGCAAGGAAATGAAGGAGAACGTGGGCTCGGACATACTTATGAAGATAGAATGGTCATTCAAGCCATCTAAGCTCAACCCGAGCTAGAACAAATAAACTGTGTTTGAAGACAAACTTTACTAGCCTTGAAGGTTACATGAGCTTTAGTGGCGCCGCTGTGCACTTTACTCATCCGCGCCATGTGCGCTTCATTTATTCGCGATGCTGCACACTTTGTTCATCAGCGTTGTTGCACGATAAACCGTTGTGCGGTTATAAATCATTTGAATTATCCCCGCTCCACTGAGCGAAAATCTAGGTTGTAACAACCCATGTTCCTAGTGGGTTGTTACCACCTTGTTAATGCTTAATAGGTCATCATAGCCACAATTTTCGTGTGAAAATGGAGAACATGGGTCATTTTTCTACTAAGTAGCGGTTTGCTCTGCTGAATAGCCTTGTAGTAAGCTTCGGACCTGCTATATAGCTATGCGGAAGGCTATCAAACCGTCTGTTGAGCAGTTACATGGGATTTCCCTCTAAGGGTCTGTTTGGATAGCAGAAACTGCACTGCAAGTGGCAGTTTCTGCTGCAAGTGGTGATTGAAATTGTGAATTACGTTGTTTGGATAACCTGGAAACTGGAGGTGGTAAGTGAGGAATCTCTGACACATTCAGATGTTGTCCCCCTTTTTCTTTCCCTATTCACTTCCAACCAAAAATAGGCGCAACTTACTGGAAAGTGAAAATTTGTCCAAAAAATGAAAAAAATGGAAAGTTAGACCTCGCCACCGACGATGACGACCTCAAATAGCCAGGCGGCCAACGGCGTCCTCGTCGGTGGAGATGGATCCGGTGGCCTTGTCCTCGTCAGATCCGGCGTCCTCGTCCTCGTCAGATCCGGCCTCGGCCTCGTCCTCGTCAGATCCGGCCTTCGGTGCTCCCCACGGCGAGCTGGACGACGACGGCGCGGTTGGCCTTGAGTAGGTGGAGGTGGTGGTCTTTGATGTTGGTCTTGTGGTGATGGTGGTAGCAATGGTGATGGCGGTGGTGGGGATGGTGGTAGCAATGGTGAAACGACGGTGAACAGGAGTTGTGGTGGCTGCTGTGTCTTCTTTCTTTCTTTTGATAATTTTTTTGTGAGAATTCTGGAATGAGTTGGGGGAGAATTAAATGATATATGAATGGTAGGGTGAGCTGGACATTAGGAACGGTGGTGGAGTAATTAAAATTTAATTATGGAATGTAGTTAATTAATTGAATGTAGTTAATTAAGCCATTTATTTGATTATTAAAATCTAATTTATTTTCCACGTACACTTTCAAGTGGTATCCAAACACAACGCATTGAAACTCTCCACTTGCGGGAGGGCAAAATCCAATGCATCCAAACATATTTTGGAAACTCAAATGCATTGTGTCATGTATTACATCATGTAGAAAGTGCAACTTTCACACTTTCGAGGACCTACCGCGATCCAGACAGGCCCTAAGGGATCTATAAATAGGTCATTCTTGGGCTAAGTAGGGGAATTTGGACTCTTGAGCAATTGAACTTGGAGAAGAGCATAAGAGAGAGTGTTTCCCTCTGCTTCTTAAGAACACAAGATATCTTTGTTGCGCACTGTTTGCTTGCAAACTTTCGACGTCTTAGAGTTTGGAAGTATTCGAGAAGAACTCGTCGCCGTTGAGAAGAAGCTCCCGTCTTCGATACTGATCGTCAACGGAACAGAGTGGTCATGTGCTGATCTAGATTCTAATGACACTCCTTCCCATAAATATGTAAATTTGTAGATATCTACTAGTAACCTCTCATTGTAGAGTTGTAATTCGTCTACATCAATACAAATGTTTTCCCTCACATTTCTTTCGGAAAACAAATGTCATGGACCCCATATGAAGGGAGGAGTTAGCTACACCCGCTAAGAACCTTTCCATGATTAGTTACTGTGCAATACAATATTTCTGTCGACACAATGTTAATAAAATATTTCTATTGACACAATGTCACAACTAGACTAGGGATATTGATATAATATCTAATCCTCAAGTGTCTAGTAATGTATATCTGATTCATCATTTATGTTACGACTTATTATGAACAAGGAAAAACACTTTTTACATTTTCCTCTCAACTTGCCCTAGGATCATCTCGAGCTTAATGCTATCATATCACAAATGCCATTCCTCCTTATCATATGCTCGGAGTGACAGATCCCTTGTTGATCACACCATATTCGTGAACTGTTCACTAAACAAAATGACAATCCTTTGGTAACCAATGTTTAGGATCATGCATGCGTAGTATCAAAGTGTATTTTAATGAACACAAAATGCCATGATGATCTTAGTTCAGAAGATCAATTGCAACTCTGACATGTAGGACTTTCCCATTGATATATAGCACGTTAGTCTACCGGGGAATTACTTAGTCTAGTCGTTCATTGAGCTCTTTCTCTAATGAACACCTACACTCTTGTTCATTGAGCTCTTTCTCTAATGAACACCTACACTCTTGTCTATGTGTGTAACAGACTAGGGACTTGAGAGATCAGTTACACTCATCATCTGAATTCGCATAGAGTGTACAAGTCCTTCCGGATTAATTAACGCCTATCTTAATAATCCTACGACAAGAAACATTTCGGAACATAAATTAAAATAATATTTGGATCTCACTAGTGTTATCACATCATAGTTCCATAATCCACCGTTTTTATTATAGGGACTTCATCATATCTTCACAAGCATTATATAGATAGAGTAATGAATCAATCATGATGAATACTAAGAGCCACATTTAATAATCGACATGTAAATACATAAAGGGTCACATGTACAATCAAACAGCCTCTGATTGGCTGCTAGGGTATATAACTATCACTAGAATCATGAATCCTAAGTCATATCCTAGGGTTTGGGAGGTTGCGAAGCTTCTTATTAATTTCATTTCAGTTGGCTTGGTGAATGCTGTGCTCTTCATGTTAATCATGGTTATTTGCCCTCATTATGTTATGCTCATGAAGTTTAAGTTCGGTGTCATGTGGAATTGGGTGATTTTCCTCTATCCATTACAATGCTTATTATTTTCATTAAGGTCACGTGTCTTCTTCCTTTTTGTTTATAATTGTTTTAGTGGACATTTATACCGATTTAAATATTTGTTAGCTATATTGGATATTTTGATTTAAGTATTTCGATGATAGGATATGAGTATTTTTCATATCTAACTTCAGTGCATTAAATTTAGTATGGAAAGCTTTACTTTCTTATTCAATTTGGTTATAAATACTCAACTAAAGTCTGTTGGAAATCCTATAGTCAAGTATTCTGCTTGGAGTTTGGCTGCACAACAAATCAATGATTTGAACACTTCATCCGTTGTATTGTGGAGGCTTGTCCGACTTTTAGATACACGATATTTTTTTATGCAACTCATCTCTTGCCATATTAAGTTTTGCAAATCTTCTCCCTTCATAGCATTCTATGTGTAGGAAAAAATAAGAAACATGAATGGCCTTACATATCATTTTCATGCTTCCTGGGGGAATTTAGCTAAACATATGGTTCTTTTCCCCAGCTCCTCCGTTGAAATTAATTGATCTACCTGGATTGGACCAACGTGCTATGGATGAATCAGCTGTGAGTAGTATTTGAATTTCCACATCATATTTTAACTGTTTAAGGTGATTTTTTTGGATACTTCTTACCTTAATACTATAATAATTCTAGTACACATAGTAAGGCACATTTAGTGGTCTTAAAGACACATAAAAGGTAGAAAAAATTTAGATTCATAACCCATGGGACATTGCTTATGGCTTTTTATTCTTTCGATTTAATCTTTTTCTTATGTCATCAATATTTTCTTTTCTTTGCTGTCCGTGTTCAGGTCAGTGACTATGCTGCACGCAATGATGCAATTTTGCTGGTTATCATACCAGCTGCACAGGCACCTGAAATTTCTTCATCTCGAGCTCTTAGACTGGCTAAGGAATTCGATGCGGAAGGTTTATATTGTCTTCTTAGTAGCCTCTTAGTGCTTCCACAGTGACAAAGCGCTTTGCTTCCTTCTACTTTTTTCAAAGCTGACCACAATCAGCAACTTACCCCATTCTATTTGAAATAGGAACCAGAATCATTGGTGTTATCACCAAGATTGATCAAGCAGCTGGGGACCAAAAATCTCTTTCTGCTGCCCAAGCTCTACTATTGAATCAGGGCCCACCAAAAACATTGGATATTCCATGGGTTGCGCTAATTGGGCAATCTGTTTCTATCGCTTCAGCACAAGCTGGATTGGTGGGTTCTGAGAACTCTCTAGAAACTGCTTGGAGAGCGGAGACTGAAAGTTTAAGATCTATTTTGACCGGAGCTCCTCAGAGCAAGCTAGGCAGAGTAGCTTTGGTTGAAACTCTTGCCAAACAGATACGTGAGCGAATGAAAATCAGGCTTCCAAACCTCCTCTCTGGGTAAGTCTTTTATTTACTTAATCTTAACTATGTGTTAGTTCTTATCTGCCCAATTTATATATGAGATATCAACTTATTTTATAGTATACATGGAGCCGGTCAATTTATTGATGAGATACCAATTTATTGGCTCCTTGGTTGCATGAGCTTAAACTGTGTAGGATCTGATTCAAGGTTTATCTAGATGATTTTGTGTATTTAAATCATAAATAATTATGATTATTTTTTTGGCGGTTAAGAAACATTATATGATTATGAATTGTTTCGGGGCTTGGTTTTAGGCTATAAATATATGATTGTCTTTTGAGAAAAATTATGGGAGAGAACAAAGATGGAGGGTTTTGGAATTTTTACAGTGTTTGGTGAGGATCACGAGAGATTATAATATTCTTTATGATAATTAATGATTTTTGGGTTTGGGAGTTATTTTTCTTCTTCTTGATTTTGTTTCTATTGTCGTAACAAAGTGGTACCCGAGCGGGGTTCAAGATTCGATGCGGTGATCGTTTGACAATGATTAGCTTGAGCGAATGAATTCCAAGGGATGGTGGAAAAGGTGACCGTGAACGTCTCGAGGTCCTGACGGTAGTACTTTCGTGCAAGGTGGAGGGCGAAGAAGGTGAAGAGAACAAAATGAGGTGTCCGAGTTTTGTTGAAGGTGGAGTTGCTTGGTTTCTGCTGCTGAAGATGATGATGGAGATTCTGCTGCTGACGATGATTACAGTGGTTTTGTTGATGAAGATATCAATATTGCATAATTTGGTGTTAGGTTTTATTTATGGGGAGATTAGGTTTTTGGTGTTTGGTGATTATATTGGAAGTTTTACATGCGAGAGGTACGGCTATAGTGGTTTGGAGTTCTATGTAGATAAACTAAGGGATGCGATCGAACTGAGAGGCCTGAATTGCTCTCTTTACGGTCAATTGGGCAAAGAAAACTGAAAAAAAGGGAGAATTGTGGTAAAAACAATGTCGAAGCTATGATTTGATCGTGCCATAGATCAACATGTTAGAGTATGCTGATAAAATTTCATATCATATCAGTCAAATTATTACTATTTGTCGATGTTGTATACAATTAATAAGAGCAAGTAATTTAAGAGTTTACTTTAAGAGTAACTAATTTAAGACTTAAAACCTGTCATCCAAAAAAACCTCAACAAAAACCCGATTAAGTAAATCGTGGGGCGACATCTGAAACATCTGTGTCGGCCGGCCTATTTGGTTGGGCCTCATACGTCGGCCGATATACTGTAAAATGACATAAACAATATATTTTGCAAAATGATGTTTTCTCTATGAAACCGGCAAATCAGACATCTACAACCATGATAGGTACTGTGATGACCTCTTAATATATAGACTTGTGCTACAACCATGATAGGTACTGTGATGGCCTCTTAATATAGATAATATTTAGAGCCTAGTTGGTATGGTGACTCTTAATTTTCTTTTTTATATTTTTTATTTGGTACCTTTATTTGCTATATGTTATCTTGGATTTGGATGGTATGTCTTACCCGATAACTATCATCTTTTTGTTATGAGTTATAGATAGTACATGATCTGACTGAACCATTAAAGTTTTTTGCTTTTTAGCGTATGCTTTGTGGATGTTTGATTAGATGACCTTACATTTCTTTTGTTTGATTCTATTGGAATTGTTTTTGCATTATTTTCTTTGTCATCTTGGTTTTGCCTTAATGTTTTTTCCCCCATGTTCTGTTATCCTTTATTGTAAATTAATTATAGTGTGTACCGTATGATTTGTTACATGCTTACTTTTAAGTTTGACATCCTAGGAACTTCTATAGATAGAAAATTACAATTCCAATTTTTATTTTTTTTTGTCTTGAGCAACCTCCCAAGACCCAAGGCCTTTTGGTCAGTGGCCGCCTCATGACGCTCTTCTGCCTTAACAAGCTTGAAAATTTGAGATAGTTTGGACTTATGCAGTAGAGATCCATATATGTTCGCGTAGTGGTATTTGATCTTAGTTAAAGGAGCTACTAGTTATAGGGGTAAATTAAAATGAGGATGTATTGAGGAGCTGAATGGGAAAAAAGATTCATTTGCCAACCCTAAAAATTTGGATAATAGCACTATCATTTTCAGTAGTTGCTATATGAAGAGAAAGTGCTAGACAAGTTTATGGGAATTGTTTGACAGTTGAACCAACAATAGGGCCACTTGTCCATACTTTACATTCAGCACTACTTCTCCAAGTAGTCGTCTTCGGCACCTGAAGTCACGAAATAGAAGAAAGTATAATGGAGAGCTGAAGCTAACTAGTAGCGAGATTATCTATTTAAAGCATATGAGAACCTGTAAACAAAACAATATATGTCACCGATATTCATATATGTTGTTTAGCTCAGCGTTGTTAAAGGCACCGCCCAGGCGCACCTAGGCGCCCAAGAGGTGGGAGGCGATGTTTCACCCCCTAATCCAAAGGAAGTCATTGTATATTCTCTAGGCGACGGCTAGACGAGAAAGGCGCCAAAGGCGAGATTTGGCGAATGGGTAATTAGGCGATCCTAGACGCACGCTTATGGGTTGGATGTTTTATGCATCTTTTTTGGGCTTTGTTTTTAAATAAGTTTTACATACTTGTTTTGTTTTATTGGTTTTTAAAGTTGAGTGCTTAAGTTTTAAAGGCCAAAATAGTCTTTTTTAATTTTTAAACCTATAAGTTACTAACTAGATAGACAAATAAATAAAAAAAAGGAGAATTTGGAATGTGGAGTATTGACTCGTTGATTGTTAAGTATTAGTGTATTGGACTTTAGTCCCACATCGGGTAGAATAATAGAGAGACGTTGACTCTCTTCTTCTATATATGCATAATCTCTCTTATCAATGAATCGTCCAATTATTCTATTCTACATAGTATTATAGTCAAAACCCTAATCCTACCTCCATCCTCTCTAAGAACCCTAGCCTCCACTATTTCCTTCCTCTGTCATCTTCACCACATATCTATTGCATTCCCACATCTCTCCTCCACAACCCCGCCACTATCTCCAACCCTACCCCCTGCTGCTATTGCATCTGATGTTGCTGCTGTTGGCCGACTCCTTCCCCCTTAACCCCAGGCCGAATTCCCTCCACCTCTATCTCAGCCATTTTTCATTCGAATTCCTCCAGGCCGACTCCTTCCCCCAGGCCATTCCCCCATTCGAATTCCTTTAGCACCCTTTCGCATCTCCTCCAGTCGCCACCTACCCCATCCGCAAACCCTAACCCTAACCATGTCTTCTCCATCCGCCACCCAACTCCAAATCCCAAACCCTAGCCATCTATTCTAAAAAAATCGACGTTGAGATCTTTAGGAGGTAAACTATAATAGTTTGCATGAATCTCTGAATCTCGACATCGATATCGGGAGATAACAGGGAGCAAACTTGATTGTTCACGTGAATCTCTGTTCCTGGTTCGATATCCACATCAGGATCCAACAGCAAGCAACCTAGGTTGTGTGAATCTCCGTCCTAACTTGTGTGATCCCAATATGAATCTCTGCCAACATTGGGCACACCCGTTCTGGCGAAGTTGATTGCATATTGGCGAGGTTGATGTGAATATCATGTCGGGACGATTGTCGACAGTCAAATCAAGAACCTGAAGATATCGAATACTGCGACGAATAGCAGTGCTGGTAGTACTAGTGTCGGAAACACAGAGGTGGGAACGTCGATCACTGGTACAACGATATCTTCGATTGACTGGTCGATCGAAGGCTGGATGGTCCAGACAACTACTCTACGTGGCGCAAGAATGTTGAGAAGACGTTTCGGAGAATGCGGTTGACTAAACATCGACTTCAATCCTCTGAAAGACACTGATCCCCACATTTGAGTAGTGAGAGATTGATGATAGCAGACTGTTTACCCAGTTGATGAATTCGATAGAACCATCCGTTGAGGACATGGTTCAAAACATGGATTATGTGAAGGAGTTATAGGAGGTCCTTGCGACTACCTTTGATGACAAATGCGATTTGTCTCGTATCTATGACTCGGTCGTTGGCGTCTACTGAGGTGATCAAGAAGACAAGTCACATAAGGATCACTTTCGTACCTTTAAGGCACTCACTGATGAGGTGGATCGTATGCTACCCTTGACGACGGATATCAATGAGACAAGAACATAATGCCAGCAACTCTATATCATGACGTACCTTGCCACCCTTCGTTCTAATGCAGACTCTGCGAGGTCTCAGATTATTGTTGGGATCGAGGTCCTATCTTTGATGTAAGCCCACTTTTGTCTCCTACGACAACGAAAGTAGTTGGGACTGATATGAGTGACGTACGTGTTGATCGATCTGCCTTGGGTACTGCTCGTAGTGGATTTCGTGGTGGTCGTGGTGGTTGACGTGGTGGTCGAAATGCTGTCCAAAATGGTGGTCGAGGTGATGATGGTCGTGATGGAGGTCGACCACGAACATGTTTCAATTGTGGTCAGTAAGGACACTTTCAGTGTCAGTGTCCCAAAGCACCTTCTGCCAATGTTGTATCCGATGCTCCTAACAATGACATGTTATCTGTGCATATAACAACAAATACCTATGCATAATTCATTGAATTCCAAACTCAGCGTTGTGGTGAAACTTTTACATCTGGATACACAATCGGATAATCAGCGACATGTGTGGTAAGGTCGAAGCAGTGGGTGATTGACTCTGGTGCGTCTGATCACATGACAGGCGACACAGGTATGTTGCGCGATTATGTATTTGTGGGTCGTGTGATCGATATTATTGTTGCGAATGGCAGTTCACTGAAAGTTAGTAAAAAATAAAGTACCCGTCTTTCTTTCGGTCTGCCACCCACTTCAGTATTACATACACCTGAAAAAATCCATTTAGTTTACTATTAATTAGTCGGATTACTCGTGACTTACAATGCTCGACAACTTTTTTTTTGATGATTGGGTTTTTCAGGATCAGAAGACTGGTAAACTTTCGGTAGGGCGCATGTGGATTGAGGCTTGTATCTGTTTGACATGAATTCTTCTGTTGTCTGTGTCGGTGTGTCACTGGATCTGTTTGAGTTGCTCTGTTGGTTAGGTTACCCATCTATCCAAGCTCTCCAAAAATGTGTCTACCTTTAGATATTCAAGTTCCTTTTCATTGTGAGTCATATAGTTTGACCAAACATCACCGGGTACCCTATCCGGTGAGCCTAAATAAAGCTGGATCAGCTCCTTTTGAGTTAGTACATTCTGATGTATGAGAGTCTTGCCCCATTGAATCTGTGGTGGGTTTCAAGTATTTTGTTTCCTTTGTCGATGGCTACTCACGGGTCACCTTTGTCTACTTGATGAAAAATCGCTCCAATTTATTTAATATTTGGTACCATTTTTATGCGAAAATTAAAATCCAATTTAGGGTTTCTATTAAGTGTTTTCAGAGTGGCAATGGTCGTAAATATTTCTCTCGAGAGTTTAATTCTCATATGGATAGACATGACATCATCTACCAAACTTTATGTCCTTATACACCACAACATAATGATGTGACAGAACACAAAAGTTGCCACCTTTTGGAAATAACATGTGCTCTTATGTTTCATATACGTACTCCCAGAAAATTTTGATCGGATGCAGTCCTTATAGCTTGCTATCTGATCAATCGTATGCTATCTTTTGTTTTCAATAATGATACTCCATTTTCTCGGTTATATTCCAATCGTATGTGTCACGATCCGCTCCCGAATAATCGGACACGAGTCAGACACGCCCAGCCTTCGTTGATGGACATGACGAAGTAAGCTGTACAATTCTAAGGAAAACTCCAATATACAAGATACATAAAACAACACAGCTACTATACACGTTCCCAAAATCACCACAATCCACAAGTTATTGGTACAATATCATCCGGAGACAAATCCGATAACATGAATAAAATTATACAATCCTGAAATCCTCAATACAATACATGATAAAATTCTCTAAAACAAATCTAAGAAAAGATCTAACTATAACTCTGAAATTCTAAATCTATCCTGAGGCACAACTCCATCCTGGCTTCGGGCTCTGGCTCATAAAGATGGAACAACATCCTCAAGCATACCTGCAACGTATCTTGTCAGAAAAAGAGCAAAGTACAACCCCGACAAGAAGCACTAAACAATGTAAATTAAAATGCATGAAAAAGAATCACAATATGAACTATGGTACAAGACAGGAATATGAAACTGTAGTACATGAATAACGATGAACTATAGTACCAGATCCTGAACAATGAACTAGACTATCAGTGTAACATGCAAGTGAAATAACTATCAGAGTATGTGACCGGCTGGGTAAACAATGAACAAGAGCACATGAATAATGGTACGGCTTAGAGTCCCACGTGCACGATGTGAGATCTAAGCTATTAGTCAATGTCTAGCTAAAATAGGATTGGTCACATATCTGTAGTATTTTTCCACCCCAATGTACAAGGAACAATGAACTATGAACAATGAACGGTGAACAATCGTGTGTACAACGTGTCAATATGAGAACATAAAGCAAGACAGAAATACAGAGTAAAGGGTTCGAGTCGGTGTACTTGCCTTTGTCCTTGCAAATCAACATGTTCCAATGTCCACCTAGAATAGGGCAAGAAGATGTTATATGACATTTGACTAACTATTTGCTAACAACTAACTCACTATCTGATATATTCTAGCTAACTATATATACATACACTAGCTAGCAAGAAATGATTTAGAAAGATGATATTATTTGAATAATAACTAGAATTTTTATTAGCAAAATAATTTTAACAAAAATAGTTTTTAGGCAAAATGATGTTGGCAAATAATACTAGCATAATTAAATTATACATATTATCTAGCAAAGTATTTCGTAGTAGAATAATAATAATTTAGATTAGCGAAACATAAATAGATTATATACTAGCAAATATTAAAGTAAAACATAACAATATCGAAATATTACTAATATTAATCAACATTTCTTAAAATATCTGCAATATTAAGAATTTAGATTTTACTCTAGTCAGAAATAAGTTAAAGCACTATTTGGTAAATATATATTTTTTAACATAATTTTTTTTATAGAATATAATAATTTTGAGGTCTAAACCTCGTAGTTGCAAAGTCTTTTTGTTAACTAAAATCCAAAAATATTTATTATACGTATACAATGTAAATAACACTAAACCAGTGTAAATATACCCATTTGAAATTACAAGCAAAGTTAATCCAAAATAATTTAAAAATATTAATATATAGTTTTAATAAAACAGAGTAATAGTAATGATTCTCCCTACAATACATATATAATTAATAATATGAAGCCAAGCATAGCACATCACTATATAATAGTGTAATAGTGACAATACTAATATATTATACCAGTACAATTATTACTATATAGATAGAATTTAATAATAATAACATTGAGGCTAAGCACATCACTCCACGTGTTGCACTCGGGAAAAGAACTAGCACAGCACTCAACGTGCTGCACTCGGGAAAAGAATTAGCACAACACTCAATGTGCTGCACTCGGAAAAGAAGCTAAAGTGTGAGTGAGAGGAAGCAATGGCTTCTCTCTAAACAATTAAGAACTAGTGAGTGAGAGGGAGAACAAGGAGGAGAAGAAAAACGAGAGCTCACCGAGGCATGAGGCGGCGAGGGCTCCGGTCTGCAGAGCAGACACGACGAGTTTGGGCGGGATCACCGACGGGGACCGATCTGGTCGCCTTGATTTGAGGCGAGCTCGAGCGGTGCGTCAATGGCTCGAGGTGGTGTTGGCTAGGAGGAAATGGCGGTGGCAGGAGACGAGCTCCGAAAGAAGGGAATCTGGGGTGGCCGGACCAGTCTTGACGACGACGAAGACTCTCGTCGAGGCGCTGTCAAGGCGTGCGGGACTCGGATGAGGTCGTCGGCGAGAGATCCGGGACGAAAACAACTCAGATTTGGCCGGTTCGGTAGTCGGATAGTCAAAACAGCGTCGGACCGACGGTGGACAAGGACGGGGATTCGACGAGACGTTCGCATCTAGGTGAGCCGATCTGAACTCTGGTGGCGGTGGTGGTGCTCACTGGTGGTGGTACGGATCTGGGACGTGGCCGGATGGTCGGTGAGGTGCATTCGAGCTACTGGAGACGGCGACGACACCCGGAGGGTGCGGATCTGAGCTCCCGGGACCCGATCCGGTCGAGCAATGACCGGAGAACGACGTCGGCTAGGCGAAGCTCCGGTGGCGATGATGTTCGATCTTGGTGGTACAACGGTGTGGCTGTCTCCGGCCGGCTACATGGCGGATCTCGACTCGGCTCGGCGGAGCGACGACGGATCTGGTCGTCTCTGGTGTAATCTCCAGCGAACTTGCGGTGGTTGACGATGGATGGCCGGCTCTAACAATCGGTGACAGAGGAGAGAGAGAACAGTGTATTGGAAAACGTGTCAGTAATTTGATGTGCATTGGACTGTGTACTATTTATAATAAAATAATATGTGTGTGCGTGTGTGTTCCAATAGGGTCAGTAGCAGTGTAGTAATTTAGTGTAAATCTGGGGTGTTTTCCAAATTAGGACAATGGCACTATAGGTAAATAGTTACAGATCTAGGAGCTTTTGTATAACCTTGTAACAGAATTATACAACCTCCAATCTGAATTAGTTAACTACCCCTCAATAAATATTAACTAAAAACAACCAACTAATATAAATTAATTATCTAACTAGTTATTAGTTAAGAGGACTGAAATAGTTAACTTTTTAATTTAACAATTACAAAATTAGTTAATTAGATTTCAAGGTAACAACAGGCTTAACATCTTAACTAAACATTATTACTCCTTAATGCAAAAGTTCAATCAACTTATTAATAAATAACAATTTCTCATCATAGGAAATAAATTTACTTAACTAATCCTTTAGGCATTTAGTGGCAAATAGGTAATAATGGATATGATCAAATTTATTTGGAAGAAAAATGAATATTTGAAATACAAGTAAATAAAATATCTTTAAAGAAATAAAGTTTTTAGAAAACAAAAAAAAATGTTCCTTCCAATAATCATTTAGGAAAATAAAATTTTGAAATTCACAAAATTCGGTTTAGGGAGTTACAATATGCCATTTCCTTTTTACCTCAAAATTTTTGGTGCTTGTGTTACGTTTTGTATACTCAACCTACCCTTTCTAATTGGAACCGAAGGCAATCAAGTGTATTTTTCTTGGGCATCCTAAGAATCAAAAAGTGTATCGTTATTTTTTTTACCAACCTTGAAGAGGTATTTTATGTCTCGGGATGTTACGTTTGTTGAAACCGAGTTTCCTCTACTCCCACAAACTATAGGTTATGTTTCCAAAGTTCACCCAGAAGAGAAATTTCTACGGTATCCAGTTCAAACACAGCAGCCTCCCGTAAGGGTGCCCTCCCCTGCCAAACTAGTCTCCCAGTTGACGGTCCGTAAACACTAGCTCTGTCAGCACAAGCTTCACCAATAGTACCTACAACTGTAGAGCCAATATCGTCCTTAGGATCCTCCTCCAGCTCCACTACTTCATCACCACCTGATATATCGGCTCGCCCACGTCGTGCATGTCGTGACCATCCTTTGTATATTGAGAACTACAAAGGACTCACGAGTTACACTCAGTCCTTGGTGGCTACTATTGACAGGATTTAGATTCCCAAATTTGTAGAGGGACTCAAACATCCTGGTTGGCGTGCCACTATGGAAGAGAAAATGCGAGGCCTTCGAAAGAGTCATACGTGGAACATAGTGGTTTTGCCAATTTGTAAGAAGGCGGTAGAATGTAAATGGGTGTTCGCAATCAAGGTGAAACCAGATGACACTCTTGATCGTCTGAAAACTCGTCTTGTGGCAAATTGATATTCTCAGACGTACGGTAAGGATTATTTTTAAATATTCTCACCAGTTGCCAGGATGACTTCTGCACGAGTGCTTATAGCCTTAGCTATCTGCTATGACTTCAGTTGGATGTAAAGAATGCATTTTTTCATGGGAATCTTGAAGAGGAAGTGTATGTGATGCAACCTCCTGGATTCGTTGTAAGGGAGAGTAAAGTATGCTATCTGCGAAATGCCCTTTACGGTCTCAAACAATCATGCGTGCTTGGTTTGGACGATTTACACATGTCGTTATCCAGTTTGGCATGTGTCAATCAAAAAATGACTTCTGTATTCTACTGACAGATATCAGTCAACCGGATACTATTTGGTGTCTATGTTGATGATATTGTGATTACAGGGGATGATTGCTAGGGTATTGAGAACTAAAACAGTTTCTGGGCAAACAGTTTCAGACTAAAGATATGGAGAATTGTATTATTTCTTGGGAGTTGAAGCCACACGGCGTAAGCGACATATTGTAATGTCCCCGAAAAAATATGTGCTTGACATATTAACCGAAGTAGGGATGATGCAAATGAAAGGAGCAACGTTACCTATCGACCCAGTGGTAAAGTTACTCCCAAAGGAAGGGATACTAGACCAATCCTGATCAGTATCGTCGGTTGGTTGGAAAACTTAATTACTTGGCGGTTATGACTCGTCCAAACATCTCTTTTGTTATAAATGTAGTCGGTAGATTTATGGCTTCACTACGAGTTCCGCATTGGCATACTGTTCTCAAGATCTTGCGTTATCTAACTCAAAATCCTGGAAAAGGAATTCAGATGAAGAATCAGGGACATACTCGTCTTGAATGTTTTACAGATGCTGACTAGGGTGCGAGTCTTACAGATCGACGTTCCACATCCGGTTTCTCATTATTCGTTGGTGGAAACTTAATATCGTGGAAGAGCAAGAAGTAGAGTGTGGTCTCACGATCGAGTCCGGAAGCAGAATATCGAGTCATTGCTCATGGCACAACAGATGTGCTATATCTGCAACATCTTTTGAAGGAGCTGGAAGAAGAAACATGGTTGAAAGCAACAAATATATGGTGTGATAATCAGTCCACTATCTATATTGCTACCGATCCTGTATTCCATGAACGGATGAACACATAGAAATTGACATTCACTTTGTCCGTGATGAATAGTAGAAGGAGATGATCACATTTCACCATGTGAGAACTGGAGATCAGATAGCTGATATATTTGCAAAGTCTTTTTTGGGTTCTCGAGTTTAGTTTTTTTGTAACAAGCTGGACATGATTGACGTATATGCTCCAGCTTAAGGGAGGGTGTTAAGTATTAGTGTATTGGACTTTAGTCCCATATCGGGTAGAATAAAGAGAGGTTGACTCCCTCTCATATATAAAAGTATTCTCTCTTATCAAAGAATCATCCAATTATTCTATTCTACATTGATTATCTTATGTATGTTTTCCATTTTAACATTGTCTCCATCGCAATGACTTTATGTGTGAAGTTACGTTAATTTGTGATCTTGTTAAGTTACTTTGTTGTTTTTTATTGGTAATTTGGTATTATTTTTTACTCTTTTTTTTAGTTTATTTTCTAAGAATTCAACTTTGATGAGCATGTAGGGATATTGGGCAGATTTGGATGAAACCTATCATGACCTACAAAGTAACAAAAATATGTTATGAAAAAGAAATTTGAGAAGCTGTCTAGGTAGCACTTCCGTTTTCCATGCAAGGCTTGGCGCACCTAGGCACTCCCAGACATTGAGGCGAGACTAGACAGCTCGCCTAGAGCTTTTTAAAACACTTGTTTAGATTAAAATTTTCTTCAGAGTGCCATGATTTTAGTTTTTCTTTGACTCATTTAAATTGTTTTGCTTCTAATTCTAGATGATACTCTTAACATAGTTTGTAGTATTGGCCGAAACGGATCCAATACGGTCGATATCGATACGGTTTGACATGTCCCTATCCGATTCTGATACTGACCGATACCAACATTGGGGTCTCGTTTGAGTCAATTTAGCAAAAAAAATTGAACGAAAAAGACCAATCAGTTTCTAAATTTTTAATAATTTATTAATCATTATTTGTTTTCCGATACCAAAAAAATTGATACTCTGATCCGAAATTCCTGATACTGCCGATCCCGATACTCATAGGAAGGGTCCGATACGATACTGCGAACCTCGACTCTTAATTTATGAATAGTGACTAATACACAATGTTCTTTTGATATCATAATACTGTCCAAATTAGTTCTAACAGCTAGCTTTTCTTTCTGAATTGGAACTTATGCTACCTACCTTTGTTTGCACTCTTCAGTCTTCAAAACAAGTATCAGATAGTGCAGGATGAATTATTTAAGGTTGGTGAACAAATGGTACATACTTCGGAAGGTACCAGGGCTATTGCTTTGGAGCTTTGCCGAGAATTTGAGGATAAGTTTCTACAGCACATTGCCTCTGGTGAGGTTAGTATGTCCACTACAGGTCTCTTTTCCCCAGATCATACTTTTCATGCAATATAAAAAGCTATTATAACAGGAAAAAGCTACTTGTACTACTTTTATTGGACTAGAGTGACTCCTAAGCAACTCATCCTCCATTTTGGCTGAAGTAGTTATGACTCCTGGAACTAGCTGACTAGTGAAATAATCCCAACCGCTATTGCAGAATGGATGGTCAACATGTGTATTGTTTACACTTAGATTTCAGTCACGTACTAGTAGACAGATAGTACTCTACTATTTTCAACATTATTACATGTTGGGTCTTCAATCTTAATGGTGGTTTACGAAGTGTGCAGTAATGTTTATATATAATAAGGATCTTGGTTTGGCATATACTATTGTAGTGTACAGTATGATGACAAATTTGAAAAAGGTGTGAACTGCAAATGTTATCAAATTTTTGTTACATAGGGTTGAAATACTCAAGTTACAAACGAAACATGGCATTGTCGATGGCACACATCGTGCTGAGTAGACACGTCCATCTATCTTTATTCTCCTGCGATGCCTGAAAATCCTTTGTACCTAAAATGTTGAAACATGTATTGTGTTTTAACTGAGAATAAACTAGTTGAGGGGATTATCTAGTCCTTTGATAAAGCAAATCGTTCTAGTTCTCTCTTCACTTTCATCAAAATTGAATGCCTTCTTGACCTTACTGTAAACTCGTCTTAATGTAATCTAGCAAGTGAAGTGATGCCAAGAGTATTCCTCATGAGCCATGAGAATGTCTTTCAAAAGAAATTGAAGGTGTCTTGGGTGACCCAATGAGACTGGGGCATTTGTGTTAATGCAATCTAGCAAGTGAAATGATACCGGTATTCCTCATGAGCCATAAAAATCTCTTTCAAAAGTTGAAGGTGTCTTAGGTGACAGAATGAGTCAGAGGTGCCAGTTCTGTTGCCCTCTTATTTCTAGTTACTCTGAGTTGGTCTTGACCTCAATTAGATGGCAATTGCATGCCAAGCTTGTTGCTTTGAGAATGTAGCAAGCTCTATACTATCATAAGAGATGGTAAATAGGAGATTTGATGTTATTATGGCTCACAAATGGTGAATTCAAAGTATAGTTTTATGGAACAAATATATTAAGATGGGCAGTATCTTTTGATCTAAGGAATTTGAAACTTATGGTTAGATAGGGCTACTAGACTAGCTGAGGTTCTCTACATGATCTTGAAACTAGCAAACATATGATGGAGATGACGTGGTCAAGTCTTGAGCATTTTTTCCCCGAAGGTAGGAACTGTTGCACAAGATCATCTCCTTCACAGGTAGTGTAGTTCTTGATTCTTGATATGGCTAGGATGGGAAAGAATTTTCAAGGCAGGATGGGGTGAAATAGCTGAAGTAGAAAGAAGTAGAGGGAACTAGTAGTTCTCTCTCTTTCTCTGAAGCTGCTTGTCTCAAATGCTCAAATCCTCCAATAGATCATCAGTGCCCACTGTCCTGCCCAAGAGGGTCTTAAATAACACTGATTTACAAAATCTATTTGAGCTGTAAACCAATTAGGATTTGACTAACAAGGGAGTGGTGGGAGTTCACTCAGTATAATAAAAACTAGAAGGGGCATTCTGATTGATCAAGCCTACTGAGGGCGGTCAAATAAAACAGTCAAATTTACATGAAACCAAGTGCTAACGAGGCATCACAATAGGACTTGTCAAAATAAGTCCTCATCAATCTTTAATGTGTCCCTTATAGGTCACGGACTCACATCTAGTCCTATGATCTAGTACCCTGAAATGCTTTCACTATTCCCACTAGGAGATCAAATGAATATAATTTCTAAATGTGGACAACTTCATGGCTTGGCAACAATGCCAACAAAGAGAGAATTTGAATTTGAACTGAACAAAGGGAAAATGGAGTCTATTCTTGGTAGCAAGAGTATGAGAGATGCTGTGCCTTATAAATTAATATTTGGTCTACTCCTGAGATGTAGTTTGTTATGTTGTTTTATCAGTTGCAACTTATGCCACATTGAGTAGATAGTTGACATGACAATTGAAGAAAGCAGTGCAGTATCAATAGCTTTAAACTACAAAGTGTGACTGTGTTTACAGTATGCTTAAATACGAGTGTTCCTTGTTACCTTACTTTTTGTCGCACCCAAATTCTTGGTGTGTAGTGAACCTGAAAAGTATTTTGACTAATATATCATTCCTCCTCAGTGACATACTTTCACCCAAGGGCGGAGCCAGAAATTTTTTTAAGGGGGGGCTAAGAGCATGGAATGAACAAAAAATTGTGATAGCCTACTGGCTTAAAAAAAGAAAAAAACTACTAAACAAAATAGCTTACTGGCTTCAGAAGTTATTTTTTTTTTACAAAACTACACTTAGAGGATTCGAACACGGACCATCTATATAAATAGCAAACGACTCAACCGATTAAGCTATAGTTTACATTTGTTAGCTTGCTAGTACCTCCTAGTATTTAGTTTGGTAGCCCGGGCTACAGCCCGGGACAGCCCTGCTGATGCTCCGCCAGTGCTTTCACCATTTGTACAAGTCCAAAAACTCTGAAGTGAATTCTTTGATAAAAAAACTACACACTTGGATTCTTTAAATCAAGATTCTGGATGCTACCTAGTAAGAGAGGAAGCTTGGTTAAAGTTTAGAGGTCATAGCAGATATAGTTGTTTTGATATGAGATATATAAACAAACATGGCCTGTCCCAATTTTCTTGGATCAACTATTTGAGTCCTTTTTCCATGAGCTATGTTAAGAGCCAGCCAAGTTTTCTGTAATATTAGCAAGAACTATATCCTTCATACAACCTACATCCAAGTTTGTTTAGGCCTACCCCTTGTTCTAGCAGCTCCTTGAAGGATTTAACTGATATCTAATAATTTCTTATGATTCTTATCGCTCCTGCTATGTTGCACATGTACAAACTACCTAAACAATTTTCGCATCCTATGCTAAACTGACACCACCTTTAACTTCTCATGAACACATTCATTTCTTATAATATATTTCAAGATATTGTCACTCTCTATCTTAGCATTCTCAGTTTATCTATGTTCATTGTTCATTTCGACGTATTGTCACATCTCGATTATGCCGAATTGCTAAGGCGCCACTGGACATGATGTCGTACAAGTCTAAAATATACTGTTACAAGGCAAAAACGTACACGAGTGATAATTCATTTGAATAAAAGATTGAAACTACATAACAACAGAAAATTGAATACACAACATAGGAAGAAAACAACATCTTTCATTAACAGTTTGCAGCGAAGTACAAGATCTCAATACATTGAGTGCCGTCTCAGCTTACATTCATAACATAACGAAATGACTAATCATGAAATAATACTTGTTCGATACATCTTGCCCCTTTATTATATCGAAACTGAAATGCCTTCAAAATGAGACAACTTCAAAATAGGAAGAGCTTGAGTCACTTTTTCAAGACTTCTACTAGCTTTGTGCACCCACGTTGTTCCCAACACCTGTGGAGGAGGGGTCAGTACATTGGAGAATGCACTGGTGAGCGGAACCAACCCAACTCACCTAGACATGTACTGGAATCATGTGAATGATCTAATTTACTAAGTGATCTTTCTATTAGCGACTAGAGTTAATTTACAGTTCATATCAATAGAGTAAAGTGAAAGCAAGAAACATATAATATATCACTTATCAGTGATTTCTTTCCACAACCGATGTGCCTGTTCTTGCATAAAAAAATGAATACTTACTACCCCTGCAGAAAACATACATTAGCATGTAGCCTGTCTATATAAGGGTCATTGGTGAATCCGATACTATAAAGGACTATTACGTGGTAATGCGACACACTCTTTCAGTCCGGATAGCTAGTCCTACTGAAGATCCCGCAATACCTCATATGTAATGCACGTTTCACATAATTTTTTCCTAGGTCGATTCGGTTCTAGTTCCTGGGGATATTGTTTCGAAGAAAGTCAAATCTTGTGTACATATTGTCCATGACCATGCAAATAGATAAACAATTTAACTATAAAATATATACATGATACATAAATTGAGTAAAGCAATGTAATCTCTACTTGTACATCAGTTCATTCTCGCGATTCTGCGTTGTTCCGATTGGCGATCCATCGACCCCAAACCATTTCGACTATACTGTTGCATCAAACCACATTCCAACAGTCTCGTGATACCGTACCACAACTGTTTCGCTTCTCATACGAAGTGCTTACTACATAAATTTCATGCATACATGCACCTAACAGTTACAGTTATTCACTATTCCATTTTTTAGTGTTGCAACATACATATTGTTGGGTTTTTGGTTTTTCCTTTAGAAAGGTTTAGTCCCACATCGGAAAAAACAAATGGTTTGTATCTCTATATATTAGCTTTGCTATTATTGGAGATGCACATGTGGTGTGGAGGTGCACATGGGTTTGCCATGTGGGATTATTTTTCTAATGGGAAAAAGGTTAAAATCAACAATTAAAGCATTCATGCTTTTTGCTCTTGGGAAATTTATTTCCATAGGAGCTAAGCCCCGTTGGGACTTAGCGACTCGGACTCGGACTCGGACTCGGACTCGGACTCGGACTCGGGCTCGGACTCGGGGTCAAGGGCTCATGAGGCTTAATGTGGCGTTTTGTTGGCGCACTTTGCACTTAGCACGTCAGCATCGTCGCTAGGCGCATAGTGCGCTTAAGTTGCGCTCGTTGCGCGAGCCACTTGCGCGACCACGTTGCGCGGCCCGTTACGCGAGCCCAGTTACGCTGGCCCAGTTACGCAGCCCAGTACGCAGCCCAGTACGCCCAGTACGCGCAGTGTGCGCAGCGTAAGCAGCGTGCGTAGAGTGCGCAGTGTGCGCAGCGTACGCAGTGTGCGTATAGCTGGCTGCATATTAGAGCGGGAACGGTTGCAGCAGTTGCTGCACGTTCAGGAGTGGTTCTGCCACTACCCTGAAGTTCAGGCAACTGCTTGACAACCACCCCGTGGGCTATATATGCAGGTTCTCTCCTCTCTCTGAGGGTAGTAGTAATCAGAATTTCAGGGAGAAAAACTCTAAGTGTTCTTTAACACAACAGAGTAGTGAGCGTGTTCTTTAACACAAACACTAGTACTTTTTAGTACGCGTGGGTTCTGTTACTTCAACCAGAGAGAGAAGAGTAGAGCCATTGCCAGAGGAGTTTGCCGTCTTCCGAGGAGTCAGAAGAGCAGGAGTGTTCCAAGGTTTTTCGTCAACCTTGCTGGTTCCTGGAAGCTGTTCGCAGAGGACGAATAAAGCTTTGAGCAACGGTGATAATTCACCCCAGCATTTCCATCTCTCGCCTGTCATCCTTCTGTTGCACCTTTAGCAGTTCTGTCAGTATCTTCTTTTTAGAAGGCACTACTGCCAGTTTGCTACGATCACGAAAATCTCTTTAGATTATTCGTGTATTACGATATCTTTTTAGATCTCGTAATTTGCAGAATTCTTCTGGATCTCTGTTACAAAACCTTCTTTAAGGAATTGCATTTGAAACGTTGTCTTTACAACTGTTTCAGTTTCTGTATTTTCCATCGAATAGCGTGTCCCGGCGTTCCCGGCAATAACAATCTCAAAACTTTATTGCTACGATGGAAAACATTAATGCTTCACTCCTAAACACTGACTTCTGTAAGTTAGAGAAGTTTGATGGAGAGCATTATCAAGTCTGGAAGAGGAAGGTTTATCTCACTCTTCAACTCAGAGACGTGGATCACGTGCTTCTTGAAGAAGAACCTACCGTTCCAGATACTGGGTCTGCTGCCGCAATCTCTGCGGCTACTAAACTTCAGGCCAAGTGGAGAAGGAAGAATAGCATTTGCAGGTTGCTTATCCTGAATGCTATGGAGGATTCCCTAGCAGAATCCTATTCTAAGAAGAATATCGCTAGAGACATATGGGAGTCTCTAGAAAAACTCTACGAAGAAGACAAGAACCGCAGTAAAATATTTGTGGTTGAAAAATATCACAAGTGGTTCTTTGAGGACGAAAAGTCTATGCTGCCGCAGGTAAAGGAGTTTCTGAAACTGCGACAGAAGCTGGAAGACGAGGCGATGCCCCTCCCCGACAAGTTTGTTGTTGGAGGGATTGTCTCAAAGCTCCCCGCTGGGTGGAGCAAGTTCTATGCAAACATGCATAGGAAGAAGTTGGAGATCACCCTTGAAGATCTCCTACAGGAAATCTATGTTGAGGACCAGATGTGGGCTCAACTGAAGGTGGACACACTGTCCAAGCAATTGGCTAACGCCAATCTGGTTCAGACCAAGGAACCAAAGGAAAAGCAGGCGGCTTTCCACAGCAAGAAGAAGAACCCTGACAATCTAAAAGTCAAGGGAACTTCTATCAAGAAAAAGAAGCCAAAGTCAGAAATGCCTTGCTTCAAGTGTGACAAGAAGGGCCACTTTAAGAATGAGTGTAAAGCAAAGACCAAGCAATCAGAGCAAGGAGAGCCTAGTAAGGTATCTATGATCACTGACGTAGTTGCTATGATTGCACAGGTTGATGCAGTAAGTACTGACTCTGACTGTTGGGTAGACACTGGAGCCTCCTGCCATGTTTGCTCCAGTAAGGAATGGTTCACCACCTATACACCTACTTCTGAAGTGGTTATGATGGCGAACCAAGCACAAGCTGAAGTGCTCGGGATCGGGACGGTGGTGTTGAAGCTGACTTCGGGGAAGTCTCTGACGCTTCAAGGCGTAAAGCACGTACCTGCTATCGCCAAGAACCTGGTCTCGGGAGGCCTACTCTGCAATGCAGGCCTCAGGATGGACATCAATGCTGGCCAGATGGTGATGTCTATCAAGGGAACATATTTCGGGAAAGCTTTTTATACCGAAGGAATGTTCAAGATTCAGCTTGTAAATCAGACCAATGTAATTAATGTAATTAATAAAGTCACTCATTCTGCTTATACTCTTGAGTTGTGGCATAATAGGCTAGGACATGTTCATTGTAAACGAATAAACAGAATGTCTAGTCTAGGACTTATCTCCAAATGTGGGGGTAAGGTAGATAAATGTGAAGTTTGTGCTCAAACGAAGATCACAAGGAAACCCTTTCCTCAGGTTAATCGAAGTACAGATCTTCTGGAGTTGGTTCACTCCGATATCTGTGACTTCAAACAGTTCTTTACAAAGGCCGGGATGAAGTATTTCATAATCTTCATCGATGACTTCTCAAATTATGCGTTCGTCTACTTGCTGAAGGCTAAAGACGAAGCATTCGAGAAGTTCAAGGAGTTCAGAGCCGAAGCTGAGCGGCAGACTGGACAACAACTCAAAAGGATAAGAAGTGATCGAGGTGGGGAGTACATGTCTCATGAATTCGCATCGTTCTGTAAGGAACATGGAATTGTCAATGAGACTACGGCTCCGTACTCTCCTCAATCAAACGGAGTAGCTGAGAGGAAGAACATGACGTTGATAGAAATGATAAATTCAATGTTGTTGACTGCTGGCCTTCCTAAGTGCTACTGGGGAGAAGCTGCATTAACGGCCACTTTTATTCTAAATAGAGTGCCTCATGCAACTTCAGACGTTACTCCTCATGAACTCTGGTTCAAGGTCAGACCTAACTTGAATGTCATTCGAGTGTGGGGGTGTCTGGCGTATGTCAAGCTTCCAGATCTAAAGATTCAGAAGCTTGGGACAAGGACTACAAAGACGATCTTCTTGGGGTATGCCGAGAAGAGTGATGCTCGGAGATTTCTTGATATTGAGTCAAATCATATCATTGAATCTCGCGATACAGAATATTTTGAAGACAAGTTTGCAAGGCACAAAAATATTGTTCTTCCGGATGTTCCGGAGAATAATGAGGGTGCACAAGAGACTGAAGTCTTCAATGAAGATGTGGTCCAAGAAGATGTTGTTGAAACAACGGTTGAACCAGAACAAGCTGAGCCGTCAGCTAAGCGTGTGAGGAGGCCGAAGGACTTCGGAAGTGACTTTGTCACCTATCATGTGGAAGCAGATCCGCTTACCTATGATGAGGCAATGAAGACCAGAGACGCGGTTTTCTGGAAGGAGGCGATTGACAATGAGATTGATTCCATCACCTCAAATAACACTTGGGTGTTGGTTGATCTTCCCGAAGGAGCGAAACCCATCGGATGCAAATGGATCTTCAAGAATAAGATGAAAGCAGACGGAACTATTGACAAGTTCAAGGCTAGGTTGGTAGCCAAGGGGTTTTCTCAGAAGCAGGGAATTGACTATTTTGACACGTATGCTCCAGTAGCCCGGATGACCACCATCAGAATGTTAATTGCTCTCGCAGCAATACATAAGATGGTGATACATCAGATGGATGTGAATACGGCTTTCCTAAATGGCGAGCTGACCGAAGAGATTTACATGCAACAGCCAGAGGGATTTGTCATCAGGGGTCTTGAAGACAAAGTCTGCAAGTTGGTGAAATCTTTGTACGGTCTTAAACAGGCTCCCAAGATGTGGCATGAGAAATTTGACAAAGTTATAAGGTCAAATGGCTACATGGTCAGCGATACGGACAAGTGTGTTTACACGAAGTTCGCTGATGGAAGAGGTGTGATCGTTTGTCTGTATGTGGACGACATGCTTATCCTAGGTACGGATATTAGCTGTGTCACGGAGACAAAGAAATTCATCTCAAGCAAGTTCAGTATGAAGGACTTGGGGGAAGCTGATGTGATCTTAGGGATCAAGATCATCCGGACAGACACTGGACTAGCGCTGTCACAGTCTCATTATATTGAGAAAATGATCACTCGTTATGGGTATCGGGATCTTCCAGGGATCGATACGCCGTACAGGTGTGATCTGAAGCTGAAGTCTAATTCAGGGGAAAGCATCAGGCAGCTGGAGTATGCAAGCGTAATGGGAAGTTTGATGTATGCTACTACTGCCACAAGGCCTGACATAGCTTTCGCCGTGGGAATGTTGAGTCGTTTCACGAGCAACCCAGGTGCTGAACACTGGAAAGCTGTGAAACGGGTTATGAGATATCTCAAGAAGACTCAGACATATGCACTGTACTACAACGGAGATCCGTCGGTAGTGGAAGGTTTCAGTGATGCCAGTTGGTGCTCAGAGGTGGAGAGCGAGAGGTCCACAGGTGGATACATTTTCACAATGGGTGGAGCTGCTATATCGTGGAAGTCGAAGAAGCAGACTATGCTCTCGCGGTCATCCATGGAATCTGAGTTCTTTGCACTAGATACCGCAGCCGAGGAAGCAAAATGGCTTCGGGAGCTCATGTATGATCTTCCATTGGTTGGGGCGCAAATACCGACGATACCGATATACTGCGACAACCAGGCGACTGCGGCGGTGGCATCAAATGACCTCTTCAACGGGAAGAAGAGGACTGTGCGGTTGAAGCACAGGGCAGTACACGATCTTATCAAGAGAGATGTTATTGCAGTGATTGATGTTCGGAGTCAGGAGAACCTGGCGGATCCGTTCACCAAGGGCCTCAAGCGCCAGCTGGTCAATGACACAGCTTGTAAAATGGGCTTGAAGGCATTCTGATATTGGATTATTGTATTCCTACCATAAAGTTTTATGCTAATAGTTCAAAGATTTATCTACTAGGCATCTAGCTTTTGGTTCAAGGGAGGACCACTAATCGGAAGAATATCAGGAACGGTGGGTACATGTTCTATTGGGCATGGAGAGGTTACGGACCTATAACCACTGTTGTCTACTATTGTTTTCTGCGGAAAACGGTTCCTGTGGGAAGGTTGGCTTAATTGCCTTAATGAGTTCTCAGGCAGAGTGAATGCCTGGAGTGCTTTACAGGAAGCACGGTAGAGCAGCACTACAAGGAGTGAAACTCCATGCTACAGTGGGGTGACTCCACCATAAGGTTCCTATATGTGGGGTGCTGCCCAGGAATAGGATAAAGCCTCGGCTTTGCAGGCCAAGTCACAGCTGCGTAGCACCGCAAATAGGCAGTTAGCCTAATGCTGTATGTTAAATATAAAGAGGGGTGTAGTCAGTACTACAAAGAGGAGGAGTTCCTCATGTTACTGTGGCACGACACCACCATGAGGTACCCGGTTAGGGATAAAGTCTCGGCCTTGCAAGCCATGTCGTTGCGGCGTAACACCGCAAGGGAGCCTAAGGCTTCATGCTGGGTAGTTTGGCACTACAAAGAGGCGGTTGCCTCATGCTACTGTAGTATGACACTACGATGAGGTTCCCGGTACGGGGTAAGGCCTCGGCTTTAAGCCATGTCATAGCGGCGTAGCACCGCAAGGGAAGCGCAAAGCGCTTCATGCCATGTCTCTTTATAATGAACTCACCTATAGTGTATGACAGAGATATCAGGCCGTCTCTTGAGGGTAAACTTGTAGACACCCAAAATTATACACTGAAACCAGGCTGGCACATGACCTTTAATGTGTAGCCAGAAGCACATATAACTACATTATGTGAGTGGAAAGAATTTCAGCTATGATGCAGAATTCAAGGCTTAGTCCATTCTTGTATTATAGTTTGATTTTTGACCCATGCGGGAAGATTCAAGTCGTAAGCGACATCTCTCCTAATACATGATGGACAGTTACTGTAGGGAACACTTATATCCATATTTAGAGATATGTTGGGGATTGTTGGGTTTTTGGTTTTTCCTTTAGAAATGTTTAGTCCCACATCGGAAAAAACAAATGGTTTGTATCTCTATATATTAGCTTTGCTATTATTGGAGATGCACATGTGGTGTGGAGGTGCACATGGGTTTGCCATGTGGGATTATTTTTCTAATGGAAAAAAGGCTAAAATCAACAATTAAAGCATTCATGCTTTTTGCTCTTGGGAAATTTATTTCCATAGGAGCTAAGCCCCGTTGGGGCTTAGCGACTCGGACTCGGACTCGGACTCGGACTCGGACTCGGACTGGGGCTCGGACTCGGGGTCAAGGGCTCATGAGGCGTAATGTGGCGTTTTGTTGGCGCACTTTGCACTTAGTACGTCAGCATCGTCGCTAGGCGCATAGTGCGCTTAAGTTGCGCGAGCCACTTGCGCGACCACGTTACGCGGCCCGTTACGCGAGCCCAGTTACGCTGGCCCAGTTACGCAGCCCAGTACGCAGCCCAGTACGCCCAGTACGCGCAGTGTGCGCAGCGTAAGCAGCGTGCGTAAAGTGCGCAGTATGCGCAGCGTACGCAGTGTGCGTATGGCTGGCTGCATATTAGAGCGGGAACGGTTGCAGCAGTTGCTGCATGTTCAGGAGTGGTTCTGCCACTACCCTGAAGTTCAGGCAACTGCTTGGCAACCACCCCGTGGGCTATATATGCCGGTTCTCTCCTCTCTCTGAGGGTAGTAGTAATCAGAATTCCAGGAAGAAAAACTCTAAGTGTTCTTTAACACAACAGAGTAGTGAGCGTGTTCTTTAACACAAACACTAGTACTTTTTAGTACGCGTGGGTTCTGTTACTTCAATCAGAGAGAAGAGTAGAGCCATTGCCAGAGGAGTTCGCCGTCTTCCGAGGAGTCAGAAGAGCAGGAGTGTTCCAAGGTTTTTCGTCAACCTTGCTGGTTCCTGGAAGCTGTTCACAGAGGGCGAATAAAGCTTTGAGCAACGGTGATAATTCACCCCAGCATTTCCATCTCTCGCCTGTCATCCTTCTGTTGCCTTTAGCAGTTCTGTCAGTATCTTCTTTTTAGAAGGCACTACTGTCAGTTTGCTACGATCACGAAAATCTCTTTAGATTATTCGTGTATTACGATATCTTTTTAGATCTCGTAATTTGCAGAATCCTTCTGGATCTCTGTTACAAAACCTTCTTTAAGGAATTGCATTTGAAACGTTGTCTTTACAACTGTTTCAGTTTTTGTATTTTCCATCGAATAGCGTGTCCCAGCGTTCCCGGCAATAACACATATGACTTTCTTTTACCAGTTATATTTTAGTAGGCATCATCGATCTATGGGTGCTGAAGGAAAACAAAGGATTCTTCTTGTTAAGGTGTGAAGGAATAGAAGAGAAGGGCCAGAACTACCCACAAAGTAAAAATTCGTCGAGAAAAGGAGAATCGTTTCACAACGATTAAATGTCAGTTATGTGACCTCCTGAAATGTCATATGTGACCTCCTGAAATGGTATAAACATCGAATTAATACGCTTTTTTTATTCTTCCTCTCTCAGAATTCTCAAAAATGAATGCAGAAAATTGCTGAAAGTGGGCAATAGAAACAAACATCGAAAATAGCACGAAAGTTTCTTCATGCATTCATCTTGATTGATGAGATGTCGAACGGTTCATCAAAACCAAGCAGCAAAAACGTCCAAGATACAATTTACTGCATTCTCAAGATTCATCAAAACCAAGCAACAAAAATGTCCAAAAAAACTACATTGAAAATGTATGGGAGTAGACTCTTATATAGAGTTCATTTGCCAAGATACAATCTACTGCATTTAGGACTCATTCTAACAAAAGTAAATCCATGAATAGAAAAGATTCTTTATGCATTCGTCCTGGTTGATCAGATGTCGAAAGGTTCCACAATGCTCAGTTCCGACTGAGTCAAACTACCCACATGCCTATACATAGTGCGCCGTACAGAGCAAATACTATACAATATACCATTAAGAATAAGTTTCATCCTCGAAATTTAAAACAAAAATTCTACCTCAAACTAAACAATCTAGGAAGGGTATTTCTTCCTCGTTTCCGTCTCAAGTTCCTACGTCGATTCTTCGACTGAATGGTTCTGCCACAACACGTGAACCAAAGACAAACCCGTCCTCAAAACTTTTTTCTTTGTATCGAGAATCTGAACAAGTTCATCTGAATATGATAAATTTGCACGTAGCTCTAGTTGATCGAAATTTACTACATGACTTGGATCATGCATGTATTTTTGAAGTTAGGAAACATAAAAAATATCGTGTACTAAAACCAACATCGGTGGTTGTCACGACCCGTTACCCAAATTTGGGCCTGGCCGAGCCATGTCCTGCCTACGCTTGGTTAAAGCGTAGTAAGCTGTTCTAAGAATAGACAATAAAGGATCTAAGCTGCTAACAGTTCTAAAATCACATTTAAAGGTTCATCACAACACAGCATCTATAAGCGAAGGTAAACAAGTACAGACTAAATAATACACATCCAAAGTATCTAACTGGAGACAAAGTCCAGTATCCAAATATAAGTACAGACCAAAGTCTAAGTCTCAAAACACATGAAAAATATCTAAGCAAGGTTCCCCGCTGGGGCCTCTTCTGGAGCTAAGGCTAGGTCCTCAAAATCAGTGCCATAATATGTAACACATAGCATTTCCTCCTCGAAAAGTGAACCTACAACGTTATCGTGTCATGACGGTAGCAAGTACCACCTCTACAACTAAAGTACTGAATATATAATGAAAAAGATGTACAACAAGAAACATGGTGTGATAAGTCTATAAAACAGGAAATACTGGAAACATGGCCTCATGGTACAACTGGGATCACAATATCATAGTAGCATAGGAAACATGGCATATCTCATAGTCTATCATGGCAAGGACACATGTCATATAGATAGATGTATATGTAATGTTTAAAACTGTAGCAGGTACGTGATCGTCAATAGGTGTACAATGTGCAGGGGCACATAATGAAATGTACTTCCGTACAAGTGATAAGGCGATAGATGTACATACGTACAAATCCGCTTTGAGATAAAGCCTACGGCGCAATATTCATATAAAATGAAACTTTGCTCGGTACATACGTACGGAGAAGGGGGCATGATCACGTACTCAACTATCAGTTTTCCCATAACCCATATTCTAACATGTGAGAGATACGAGAACAGTAAAAACATGTAGGAGATACTGGGAGCAGTATAAGCATGGCAGGTACTGGGAGCAGTATAAAACATGTGAATACTCAGAGCAGTATAAAGTATAGTGAAACATGTACTGAGAACCAGTACGAAGCATGTGAAGATATAAGAACTGTCCTAAGCATGGCAGGTACTGAAAGTAATACAACATGTGAAGATTTAACTTGCTACCTCAAGGATCAGTATTTTAACAGGGTTAATACATGTTCTAGCATTAAAAGACAGTAAATGAGTTTGTAGATGTACTTGTCTCGAGCAAAGCAAGAATACTAGTACGAAGATATAGATGTCCGGTATCCTGTCAATAATGATATACAAACTCAGTTCTAAGCTATGTTCAAGATTACGCTAGCGGTGTAACACGACTCCTAACTGGATACTAGCCAAGTGGGGACCTAGCATAAAAGTCTAATGTGGAGTGCCACTATATCCAAACTAATTTCTAGGGTCTTTACACTAGTGTAGGGGGTGGTCTAATACTACAATATCTCAAAACAACACAAAATATTGCAAGTCGTAACTACTCAATAAATCAGACTGTACACTGAGTTCCAACAATTTTTGAGATAGACGAAAAGCTCAATTATACATAAAATAAAGTACTAAAATGATCCTTGTTAATTATAGAAATTTATACTAATTTTTCTGGAATTTATAAACCTTCATAAATATTTATTAAAAATCAGCAAACACATGTATCCTGAAAATGAGTTCTGTTTTCTTATTTTTATAAAATACCAAAAGTACTTATTAAATACTGAAAAATTATAATAAATTAGCTAAATTAACATAGTATTTAAATACAATTTTTCCCAGATTTTTACAGAAATTAAAATATATATAAAAATTCAAAAACAGAAAGTAACAGTTTCTGGAAAAATAATTAATTACAAATTAAGGATGATACATAAGCAAAATCTACAGATGTTGTCGGATGATAAAATAAATATCACCAACGTGTCCAAAATGGTAAAATTAGCTAGGATAGCCTACCCATAAGTCTAATTTAGACACAGGGGCAAAACGGTAATTTCGGGTCAAAATGATGTCCGCCGTTGGACACACTTTGCACCAAAAACTTGTCGGGATAGAAGTCTACAAAATCTAGCAAATTATATGTCTACGAATCCAGAATGATGATACGAACCCAAGGTATATCCGGAATTGGATTCCGATGTGCCGATCTCAAAATGACACGTTGACGCGGACATTTGGAATCCGGTTTGCACCGAAATGCGTGCCGGAGCAAATGTCTTCAAAACTCAGCAAATTATATGTCAACGAGTCCAGAATGACGATACGAACTCAACGGTATATCCGGAATTGGATTTCGATGGGCCGATCTCAAAGTGACACGTTGAATCGAAAAGTGGGACCCGCTTTGTACCGAAATGCGTGCCAGGGCCCATGTTCTCCAAATCAAGCAAACTTTATATGAAAACATTCCAGAACGACGCCACGAGTCTACTGGTGGTGTCAGAAATTGAATCCGGAGTCCCGGGTTCAAAAATGGAATTTAACAAGTGCAAATTAAAGAATTCGGACGGCCAAATTTGGCGTCGAATTTGACCAACCAAACGTGCTTATAATGAAACGAAACTTAAAGGAGGCAGGAAGATGGTTATACCAGCTGCGCACAGGAACTGGTAGCGCGCCAACCGGAGCTGCGACGGCGGAGTTACGAGCTGACGAAGTCGCCTCCACAAAACTGTCCAAAAACAGTTCAATTTAAACGGTCAACTTGGTGGCCAGTTTTGAGGTATCAAACGACGAAATTAACGGACGAAAATTGAGGAAAGTGAAGTGCTATATACCGAGATTGCGACGGAGCAAAAAGTTCGCCGATCCAACGTCGGATTGACCAGAAAATTCGCGCGAAGTCGCTGCGACGGAGCGTCATTTCCGAGTTCAAAACTCGCGCGCGCCGACGGGATATCGTTCAAAACGCACGAATCGTGTGTTTCACACGTGGGGGGGGGGGGGGGCGGAGACTCTCCCAGGGTGGTCGCCCGGGTTCGCCGGAGGCGTGGGGAGCTTGCGGGGGCGGGCCGGCCACGTGGTGGCGCACGGCCATCGCGCGCATGCGCACTGTTGCTGTTGCTGCTGCCGCTTGCTCTTGCGGCTGCTGCTGCGGCGCGGGGTGGCGGTTGCCGGCGGGGGGGCCGCGGTGCTGCGCCGGGCACGGCGGGGGGGGGGTGGGTGGCTGTGCGGTGGTGGTGGTGAAGTTGGTGATGGTTTTAATGGTGGTGGTGCATGGTGTTGATGATGGTGATGAAGTAGTTGATGGTGGTGGTAGTGAGTATGATGGTGAAGGTGATGAAGAAGAGGAGGTGAAGAAGATGGAGGTGGGGAGTTTGGCTGTCGGCTAGGGAGGAGGAAGGAGGGAGGAGTGACTGTGGTGTTCGGCTTGTAAGGGGTGGGGTGGTGTGTTTGTCTTGTGTAAGGAGAGAGGGAGAGAGTGAAATATGTGAGTGTGTGTGTGATTTAATATATAGAAAGAGAGAGAGAAGGAGAGATATTTAGAGAGAGGGAATAGAGAGTGTGTGAAGTCGGCCAAGGGGGTGTGTTTGTGTGTTTATTATAGGAGAGAGAGAAAGTTATATATATATATATATATATATATATATATATATATATATATATATATATATAGGATATTTGTTAAGTGGAGAGAGAAAAATAGATATTTTTAAATAGGGAAAAGAATGATGTATTTGTAGGGTATTCATGTGGGGACAACATGGAACTTGGGTTCGGGTCCGGTCGAGCCGGGTCGGGTCGAAATCGGACTGGGTGCAATAATAAAATTAAATACGTATTTATAATTACGGGTAAATAAATAATATGCGGGGACTCAAATAAATGGGACACAAGTTTCATGTGGGTAGTAGGCTTCCTGTGGGCCACGTCCATACTTTGGGTCGACTAGGTCGGATCGATGTCGGGTCCCGAAATTAAATTGGAAAATAAATCAGATTTTACGGTAGATAATTAATTGGCCTAAATTGACCCGAAAATTGTGCGAAGGAAATGGAGCACAAAATGGAGTGTTTGAGTGGGACAGGAAGGTCATGGGTGAAGAGCGTCTCGAGTAGATTATTCATGAGCAGTTGGTTCTGAGAAAACGACTGGTCTGGTGCTCCTAAATTAAAAGTCACGGTGACGTGCGAACGATGATTAAAAATAAAAGTGGTAATAATTATTCAATGATTAATTGGTCTAAGTTGACCCGAAGTTGCGCGATACAAAAAGAGCACAAGGGAATGAGTTCAAGTGGGATAAGATATATCAAAACGAAGATAATCTTGTCTACTTCAAAACCCATGAAGAGAGTTTACAGAGATTGGCATCCCTGACGCTCCAGAAGTCAAAGTTACGAAAAGGAACATTAATGATCACAAACAATTAAATAATAAAATAATTATAGAAAATAATTCATTCAGAAAATTTAAAATAACCCTGAAATTCAGGGGGCTTACATCCTACCCACCTTACAAAAATTTCGTCCTCGAAATTAAAAATCATCCAATAGGTCAAAGTATAACATGTAGCTGCTCTGGCTACGATACTCAAACTGCTACCCTTGTGATCATCTCTTCTGTTTCCTTTACAATCTTTTTGGTTTAGGCTCAACAATGGTCCTTCTATCATAAACTATGTCATATATCCTTTAGAATCTTCCATACTAACATGAAACCTTTATGTATACCCTAAACTATATATCATTCTCTGGGTATGTTTATAAGCCTAAAATGCTTAATCATCAACCATATCTTCAACCTCAATTGTAAATACTGGATTTACTTATCGTATCCTAAGTATCCATATTCTATCAATCCACTGGCCCTTTGCATTATTTGTCGCCAATCCTTTCCTACAGTTTCTTCTTGAAATCATACGTTCAATTCTTATACTTGGCGTAGAGCCTTCTTCTTTTTACTCAACAAGTCCTCCGGATATAAATTCTCGATTTCAAACTCCCGATTTATTAATTACCAATGTACATATGTCTTTGTCTTGTTACTTGTCTTTTTAACTGATATCTTTTCGATCTCGTACGCAATATCACATCTCATTCTAACTTATTCTATATCAATCCAAATATCGATCTACCCTCTAATCACATCTAATCAGCTATAGATAACAAACCAAAATTCTACAAATGCTAAATCCTCAATTTGTAAATACATGATTCGGATCCTCATTCTGTAGTCACAACAATATACTATTTCATTTCTCCATCTTAGATACCCTATCATCAAGTCATACTATCAATACAATCGTTCTTAATGGTTTCCAAGTCTGCTACAGTCAGTCACCCATACTTGTCTTATAAGCTTAATCTAACCAATCCCTAGGAAAAGTACTTATCACAATCACACAATACATTTATAATTAAACTATGGAATCAGTTAATAAGGTTTGGCTATTTCGGTTGTCTATCAAATAGAAGGTAACAAGGCCTAAGACCGGGTCAAGCAATCCATAACAGTGTCCAAACAAGTTAAAGGTCAAGCAAGACAGGAAAGTTTATCGGAATATCTTCAAGAATGGTACGAAGACAACGAAATGCATAACGAGAAGAATCATCCAAGAGGTTAACGAAAAAGAGTTTAGTCAAGTTATAGGAAAAATGGAACACAAAAATAATTATGTCCAAAAAGATAACACGAAAGCAATCCTATTGGAGAGTCCTAGAGAACCTATAATCCTAGTTGTAGATGTAGATAGGGCAAAGTTAATCAAGACGGGGAAGAATGATAATAAGAATTTATTCCTGCTCATTCGGTCATAACGAAGTGAACCAAGTTGAGATATGATCTGATAACCATACACGTCTTCCTGAAATCATGTTGCCAGAATTTTTGCCACACCAGTAAGCTTAGATGCAATAAACGATAGAGTCATAACTATGGTATACATCCTATAATCATGTTATCTAGAATTCTCGCCACGCCAACCGATATGGCTGCGAGAAAATCTAAATTCCGTAACTAGGATAAGTATATCCGAAATTAGGCTCTATGTTTTTGTCATACCAGCTAATATGGCTGCGATAAATTCTAAACTCCATAAATAAAGCAGACGTTTACCTTATCAGGATATATCATAATTCAATCCATAAAATTTATCACGATGCAAGATCAAAGTCAACAACGAAAATCAGAAATTAAATTCAACAACGAATTTAAGGAAGAGCAAATGGAAATAAGTGGAAACAGATTTCTAAATAAGATTAGAGTGAGATCCTCAGGGGTTATCCCAAGGGTACTATCCTGGTCAAAATTGTAACCCACTGAATTTCAAACAAGATACTAAATATAGTTAACGGTCCTATGCTGTGATGAGTTTTCCTATGTTGCAATCCTAGAAATCCTCTAGGTGTTCTAAATGTTAGTCCTAGTGTTATCAAGTTGTCCTAAGATCCTAATTGCAGGCATGTTTGGTACAATAACGTAACCAAACAATTTAAGTCTGGACCTGCATGGGCCACCACTAAAAATATGACACGACCCGTTACCCAAATTGTTCGGCCGGGCCGAGCCATGTCCAGCCTACGCTTGGTTAAAGCGGAGTAAGCTGTTCTAAGAATAGACAATAAAGGATCTAAGCTGCTAACAGTTCTAAAATCACATTTAAAGGTTCATCACAACACAACATCTATAAGCGAAGGTAAACAAGTACAGACTAAATAATACACATCCAAAGTATCTAACTGGAGACAAAGTCCAGTATCCAAATATAAGTACAGACCAAAGTCTAAGTCTCAAAACACATGAAAAATATCTAAGCAAGGTTCCCCGCTGGGGCCTCTTCTGGAGCTAAGGCCAGGTCCTCAAAATCAGTGCCATAATATGTAACACATAGCATTTCCTCCTCGAAAAGTGAACCTACAACGTTATCCTGTCAGAACGGGAGCAAGTACAACCTCTACAACTAAAGTACTGAATATATAATGAAAAAGATGTACAACAAGAAACATGGTGTGATAAGTCTATAAAACAAGAAATACTGGAAACATGGCCTCATGGTACAACTGGGATCACAATATCATAGTAGCATAGGGAACATGGCATATCTCATAGCCTATCATGGCAAGGACACATATGTCATATAGACAGATGTATATGTAATGTTTAAAACTGTAGCAGGTACGTGATCGTCAATAGGTGTACAATGTACAGGGGCACATAATGAAATGTACTTCCGTACAAGTTATAAGGCGATAGATGTACATACGTACAAATCCGCTTTGAGATAAAGCCTACGGCGCAATATTCATATAAAATGAAACTTTGCTCGGTACATACGTACGGAGAAGGGGGCATGATCACGCAAGGTTGTAAAAGGCGCTAGGCGTTAGGCGGGCGGCCACCCACCGCCTAGCGCCTAGGCCGCCTAGGCGGCCTTCTAATATTTGGCGGTCGGCTCATAGTAAAAAAAATAAAAAATAAAAATAAAAATATATATATATATATATATATATATATATATATATATGTATATAGGAATTAACAATATGCTTAAGTAAAAGACTAGAAGTAAAAATATAGGAATTCAAAGCCTCTCATAATAACTAAACATAGTCAAATTCATATTATAAGACGAGACTAGAATTTTTTTTGCAATCCTCAATAAATTGGGTTGCCGTATTAGATCAACCAATGCACCATAGTCCCATCCAATATCAGTAGAGGAACGTCTAAGCACTGATGAACTTGAAACGTTGTCAGGGGTTGCCGTATTAGATCCACTTCCAGACATTTTTCTGTTTCACGTAACAAAAATATAATATTAAAACACAATTTAAAAACGTGTACCATAATTTTAGTTCACTGGCAGCAACACAATTTTAATTTTTCAGTTTGACTTGTATTTCACTGAAATTATTACCATAATTTTTTCAATTTTTCAGTTTTTCAATTTGCAAAGCCAATTTTTAGTTCACTGTGTGCACCTACTCACTTTTTTCACTCTTTTCTATTCTCGTTTTCTTCACTGTGCAGCTAGCCAGCAAAAATAAAAAGAAAAAGAAAAAGAGAAAGAGAAAGAGAAGGAAGAGCAACTTCTTCTGGCTGCTCCTGAGAAGAGAAAAAGAAAAAGAAAAAGAAAAAGAAGAAGAATAAGAGTGAGAGGAGAAGAAGAAGAAGACGAAGAAGAAGAAGAACCTGTGGAGCTGCTCCTGCTGCTGCGTCTTCTTCTTTTCTTCTACTGCTGTTGCTGCTGCTGCTTTGGATGCGGCTGCTGCTGCTTCTTCTTCATTTAGGTATTTTAGTTTAACGGGTTTCGGGTTTGGGTATTGACTAATTTTTTTTTTTAATTTTACCTAGGCGGCCGCCCAACGCCTCCAGCGACTACGCCTAGGCGGCCACCCCACCGCCTCGAGCCGCCTAGGCGGCCGCCTAGGACCGCTTTTCTCGCCTGGCCGCCTCTTCTCCGATTCCGGCCGAAGTTTAGGCGGAACCCAACCGCCCAGCGCCTAGGCGCCGCCTATTTCCGACTTTTAGAACACTGTGATCACGTACTCAACTATCAATTTTTCCATAACCCATATTCTAACATATGAGAGATACGAGAACAGTAAAAACATGTGGGAGATACTGGGAGCAGTATAAGCATGGCAGGTACTGGGAGCAGTATAAAACATGTGAATACTCAGAGCAGTATAAAGTATAGTGAAACATGTACTGAGAACCAGTACGAAGCATGTGAAGATATAAGAACTGTCCTAAGCATGGCAGGTACTGAAAGTAATACAACATGTGAAGATTTAACTTGCTACCTCAAGGATCAGTATTTTAACAGGGTTAATACATGTTCTAGCATTAAAAGACAGTAAATGAGTTGTAGATGTACTTGTCTCGAGCAAAGCAAGAATACTAGTACGAAGATATAGATGTCCGGTATCCTGTCAATAATGATATACAAACTCAGTTCTAAGCTATGTTCAAGATTACGCTAGCGGTGTAACACGACTCCTAACTGGATACTAGCCAAGTGGGGACCTAGCATAAAAGTCTAATGTGGAGTGCCACTATATCCAAACTAATTTCTAGGGTCTTTACACTAGTGTAGGGGGTGGTCCAATACTACAATAACTCAAAACAACACAAAATATTGCAAGTCGTAACTACTCAATAAATCAGACTGTACACTGAGTTCCAACAATTTTTGAGATAGACAAAAAGCTCAATTATACATAAAATAAAGTACAAAAATGATCCTTGTTAATTATAGAAATTTATACTAATTTTTCTGGAATTTATAAACCTTCATAAATATTTATTAAAAATCAGCAAACACATGTATCCTGAAAATGAGTTCTGTTTTCCTATTTTTTATAAAATACCAAAAGTACTTATTAAATACTGGAAAAATTATAATAAATTAGCTAAATTAACATAGTACTTAAATACAATTTTTTCCAGATTTTTCCAGAAATTAAAATATATATAAAAATTCAAAAACAAAAAGTAACAGTTTCTGAAAAAATAATTAATTACAAATTAAGGATGATACATAAGCAAAGTCTACAGAGATGTTGTCGGATGATAAAATAAATATCACCAACGTGTCCAGAATGGTCAAATTAGCTAGGATAGCCTACCCATAAGTCTAATTTAGACACAGGGACAAAATGGTAATTTCGGGTCAAAATGATGTCCGCCGTTGGACACACTTTGCACCGAAAAACGTGTCGGAATAGAAGTCTACAAAACCTAGCAAATTATATGTGTACGAATCCAGAATGATGATACGAACCCAACGGTATATCCGGAATAGGATTCCGATGTGCCGATCTCAAAATGACACGTTGACGCGGACATTTGGAATCCGGTTTGCACCGAAATGCGTGTCGGAGCAAATGTCTTCAAAACTCAGCAAATTATATGTCAACGAGTCCAGAATGACGATACGAACTCAACGGTATATCCGGAATTGGATTCCGATGAGCCGATCTCAAAGTGACACATTGACTCGAAAAGTGGGACCCGCTTTGTACCGAAATGCGTGCCAGGGTCCTCGTTCTCCAAATCAAGCAAACTTTATATGAAAACATTTCAGAACGACGCCACGAGTCTACTGGTGGTGTCAGAAATTGAATCCGGAGTCCCGGGTTCAAAAATGGAATTTAACAAGTGCAAATTAAAGAATTCGGACGGCCAACTTTGGCGTCGAATTCGACCAACCAAACGTGCTTATAATGAAACGAAACTTAAAGGAGACAAGAAGATGGTTATACCAGCTGCGCACAGGAACTGGTAGCGCGCCAACCGGAGCTGCGACGGCGGAGTTACGAGCTGACGAAGTCGGCTCCACAAAACTGTCTAAAAACAGTTCAATTTAAACGGTCAATTTGGTGGCCAGTTTTGAGGTATCAAACGACGAAATTAACGGACGAAAATTGAGGGGAGTGAAGTGCTATATACCGAGATTGCGACGGAGCAAAAAGTTCGCCGATCCAACGAACGGATTGACCAGAAAATTCGTGCGAAGTCGCTGCGACGGAGCGTCATTTTCGAGTTCAAAACTCGTGCGCGTCGACGGGATCTCGTTCAAACGCACGAATCGTGTGTTTCACACGTCGGGGGGGGGGGGGGCGGAGACTCTCCCAGGGTGGTCGCCCGGGTTCGCCGGAGGCGTGGGGAGCTTGCGGGGGCGGACCGGCCACGTGGTGGCGCACTGCCCTCGTGCGCATCCGCGCGCGCATGCGCACTGTTTCTGCTGCCGCTGCTGCGGCGCGGGGTGGCGGTTGCCGGCGGGAGGGCCGCGGTGCTGCGTCGGGCACGACGGGGGGGGGGGTGGCTGTGCGGTGGTGGTGGTGAAGTTGGTGATGGTTTTAATGGTGGTGGTGCATGGTGTTGATGATGGTGATGATGTAGTTGATGGTGATGGTGGTGGTAGTGAGTATGATGGTGAAGGTGATGAAGAAGAGGAGGTGAAGAAGATGGAGGTGGGGAGTTTGGCTGTCGGCTAGGGAGGAGGAAGGAGGGAGGAGTGACTGTGGTGTTCGGCTTGTAAGGGGTGGTGTGGTGTGTTTGTCTTGTGTAAGGAGAGAGGGAGAGAGTGAAATATGTGAGTGTGTGTGTGATTTAATATATAGAAAGGGAGAGAAGGAGAGATATTTAGAGAGAGGGAATAGAGAGTGTGTGAAGTCGGCCAAGGGGGGGTGTGTGTGTTTATTATAGGAGAGAGAGAAAGTTATATATATATATATATATGTATATATATATATATATATAGGATATTTGTAAAGTGGAGAGAGAAAAAATAGATATTTTTAAATAGGGAAAAGAATGATGTATTTGTAGGGTATTCATGTGGGGACATCATGGAACTTGGGTTCGGGTCCGGTCGAGCCGGGTCTGGTCGAAATCGGACTGGGTGCAATAATAAATTTAAATACGTATTTATAATCACGGGTAAATAAATAATATGCGGGGACTCAAATAAATGGGACACAAGTTTCATGTGGGTAGTAGGCTTCCTGTGGGCCACGTCCATACTTTGGGTCGACTAGGTTGGATCGATATCGGGTCCCGAAATTAAATTGGAAAATAAATCAGATTTTACGGTAGATAATTAATTGGCCTAAATTGATCCGAAAATTGTGCGAAGGAAATGGAGCACAAAATGGAGTGTTTGAGTGGGACACGAAGGTCATGGGTGAAGAGCGTCTCGAGTAGATTATTCATGAGCAGTTGGTTCTGAGAAAACGACTGGTCTGGTGCTCCTAAATTAAAAGTCACGGTGACGTGCGAACGATGATTAAAAATAAAAGTGGGAATAATTATTCAATGATTAATTGGTCTAAGTTGACCCGAAGTTGCGCGATACAAAAAGAGCACAAGGGAACGAGTTCAAGTGGGACATGATATATCAAAACGAAGATAATCTTGTCTACTTCAAAATCCATGAAAAGAGTTTACAGAGATTGGCATCCATGACGCTCCAGAAGTCAAAGTTACGGAAAGGAACATTAATGATCACAAACAATTAAATAATAAAATAATTATAGAAAATAATTCATTCAGAAAATTTAAAATAACCCTGAAATTCAGGGGGCTTACAGTGGTAGTGCAATCTGATAGGCTACATGTGCCACCCTCTCAAGGGTTTCGAAAGGTCAAACAAATTTTGGACTCAGCTTGCCTTTTGACTCCGAATCTCATCATTCCCTGTATGGGTGTCAACTCAAGAACATGTGTTCTCCCGCTATAAATTCCAATGGACGTCGATGAGTATCAGCATACTCTGCTGTCGATTTTGTACAATACGAAGCCTTTCTCGAATCATACGGACCTTCTCGACGGCCTACTCCATCAGTTCCGATCCATGTACTTGTCGTTCACTGATTTTATCCTAATATATCAGTGACCGACACTCTTCTGTAGAGCGCCTCATACGGGGCCATTTGAATACTCGACTAATAATTATCGTTATATGCAAATTCTGCCAACGACAAATGGGTATCCTATCGTGTCTTCATATCTATTGCACATAGACGTAACATCTTTCCATGAATCTAATTCACCCTTTAAGTCTGGCCATTAGTTTGATAATGATATACAAAACTAAACTTTAACTTCGTCTCCATTGCTGACTGTAGAGTACTCCAGAAACGCGATAATAATCACCCGTCTCGATTTGAAATTATTGAAGCTGAGACTCCGTGCCATCGAACAATCTCATCGATATAAATATGAACTAACTGATCAATGCTCCTTGAAACTTTGATCGATGGAATGAGCCGACTTGGTCAATCGATCCACAATGACCCAAATCTCATCATTCTCATTATGTTTTTGGTAAGTCAACTATGAAATCCATCGCAATGTGATTCCATTTCCACTATAGAATGTAGTGCCCCGTCCCTACATCGTGCCCCGTACTCTGTCCACGGGGTGCGCGAGAAAGGAACACTGTCGCTATCGATTCGGTCGGGACCGATAGGTCGGGATCGACCGAGTCGATCGAATGGGAACGGTTGAATTAAGATCCATTCCTCGTTATGGAATGTCTTCTTCGGAACCAAGTCCCATATTCAGCGGGTTGCGTCTCGAGGATCGACTTTGCGGCTCAGTCGGGAGAGACCTCCCGTTGCTCTGCTTTTCACGCCGCTTGCGTTGGTTTTGGCTTTGGTTTTCCGAATGCGTTTTCGTGAATGTTTTCGATGGTTTTCATGGTTTACATTTCGAGCTCGCATTTCTTATCGAACTCTTGCATAATACAGTGTTCTAATCGGTTGCTTGTGCTATTTCAGGTGATCGCGTAGGCGACGTCTAGCGCAGCCAACAAGTCCCTCGCCTCAAGCAAAAATTCAAGGTGAGTGGCTGACCTCCTTCATCTCGACCCTCTATTTCAAAAGTGAGAACTTGGGTAATGGTAATGAAATGGAATGATTCGCTTGGAAAACACAAGTCCTACGTTTGAGTAGAGAAAAGATGAATTGTGTAGAAAAGAGATAGAATTATTCTAGGCCTGCAAAACAATTAAATGAATTGATTACATGACAAGCCCCAACGGTACCCTAAATATACTTGTTAACCTATCAAGGTCATGGACAACTTGTCGACAAGGACGATGGTTTCTTCGAGCGGCAACCCGGGGCCACGGGACCGACTCGGCCTAGGAAGAAACAGGTTATAGCCGAGCTGGGTATGAAGCAACCGGTAAGACGGGGACTTGCATCGGAGCTCGCTACTTGCGTTGCAAGGGTCCCGTATTACCAGGCTATGTCCAATATGGCTAGTTAATGCCAGCGACCTCCATATCAACACTTGACATAAAATTGTTATCAATTAACAGGAAAAACGATGGTAAGTTTTATGTCGCACGGCACGCTCTGCCGGAGGAAATTTTGGTGTAACCTAATGCTTCGTATAAAAATATCTAAGATGGCTAGAAAGACCACTAAAAGCAAGTTGTATGTTTTTATCTAAATTCTTGAACCAAATGAGAGCCTGGAAATTAATTAGTCACTCGCCAGTACATGTTGATTGTACTGATCCTCGCTCTCCCTACAGGTGCGATAGATCGGGAAGAGCATGCTACTTGAAGGGAGGCAACGCTCGTGTGTTTTGAAGCTTCGTCCGTGCATCGAAGCTTGGATCAACCCTTTTTGAAGACTCCGCTGTTGAAGATCGAAGACAGATGGAGCGCCTTCCCACCATCCCAGGTGGTTTGTAATTTTGGTTGTAAAATCAAGGGATGAATGTATGTAATGGCTATCTCATCGACGTTCACTTTGTATTGGAGTCAGTTTGTAAAAAAAGCCCGCGCGGCGCCCTTGTATCGAGTCTGTAATATGATGTTCATTATCAATAAAGCTTAAGTTTCCTTCTCTATAATGTGTGTTCAATTTACTCTGCGCATTCTCTTATCGTTGTGTTTCGGATAACTTTATGACTATGCCTTGTGCGAGCGCAATTTAGGTTCGCACGGCATCACGCCCGGGGGACGACTATCGATTCTGCGGAATCGGGGCGTGACATAATGGTATCAGAGCACGGCTTTACGTCCTTGGCCTCTAGTGTCGAGTTTCCAGTCTCAAATCGTTGGTCTCGTGTCGATGAGATATGTCGTTCCATACAAGAAAGTCCGTTATAAGTTTGGTTACTAATGCATTTTACCTTCAAAATCCCAGAAGGTGCGGCGGTGAATGTGGCGAACGAAGAATGTGCTTCGAGCGGCTTGAGTAGCTCGAGGCCCGGACCCTCTAACGATGCCATGGAACGGATGTTGCGCATGCTGGAAGCGCAACAACAACAAGCTCAGGAGAATCAACGCCTGAATGAGCAACATCGACGGGAGACTGAGGCACATCGACGGGAGGTAGAGGCACGCCAGACCCAGTTTGAGGCCCGATTCGATGCACAATTCAAGTTGCAGCAGAAGCAGTTTGATACTCTTCAGCAAATTGTTCAGACAGTGGTGGCCAACAACAACAACTCCGCGACAACTCCTGCCGTGACCGAGCCTGCGGCCAGACAAAGTGAAATCGAACCGGAGGTACCCGAGCTTATGCCTGCGGCACCGAGAAGTTCCAACTTCGACGTGTCAAAATTCACAAAGAGCTTCCGTACTTCCTTTTGCGGTACTGAAGACCCTTCGTTGGCGATCGATTGGCTGGAGGAGTTAGAGGACCGGTTCGAGCTTCTGGGTGTCGATGAGTCCAAGAAAGTCGCATGCGCTCAACTTCTACTTCGATTGAACGCGCACGACTGGTGGGCCGTGCAAAAGCGAGCAATCAGACGCGACAACGAGACGGCGGCAATATCTTGGGCCACCTTCCGAGAGGCGTTCGAGATCGAGTACCTTCCCGAAGCTATTCGACAGGAGAAGAAGAATGAATTTATGCAGCTAAGGCAAGGGAATATGACGGTGCGGCAGTACGCAGCAGAGTTCAACAAGTTAGCCAAGTTTGCTGGAGAATTCCTGCCCTCCCTGGCGAGTCGTGCACGACGGTTCGAAGTGGGCCTACGACCATCTATCTCCGCCCATGTGTCTGTTCCTAAGTACAAAACGATGGGGGAGTCTCTCAACCACGCCCTCCGCCTTGAAAGCCAATACCCTCCAGGTGCTGCCGGCGCTGTGCATACATCCAATCACAAACGCCCTAGCCACGTGGGAGGAAACAACGTGACCAAGCGTCCGAACAATGGGCAACAAGGCGGGTATCAAGGGCGTAACCCATGGCCTTACTGCATCCGTTGTCGCCGGAACGGTCACACTATTGTCAATTGCCCGATACCAACTGATGGATGCTGGAACTGTGGCAAGAAGGGCCACAATCGTGCTGAATGTCCGACCAGGCCGAACCCAACGGTGCCCCAACAGCACCGTCCTATGGCGCCCCAACAGCACCGTCCAGGAAATCAAGTTCCAGCTCCCCGAGTCCATCAACCCGCACCGCAAAATGGCCAAGACCGTCGCCCCAATGCCCAGGGCCGCGTCTACGCCATGACTCGAGATGAAGTGCATGCATCAGATACGGTCGTGACAGGTATACTAAATTTTAATAATGTGCCTGCTCGTGTACTATTTGATTCAGGCGCTTCGCATAGTTTTATATCGGCGAACTTTGCCGCCGAGCACAAATTTCCTGTAATATCATTAGATCTCGACCTTAGCGTAAGCATGCCTTCGGGCACACCCATTCTCACAAACTTAGCTTGCGCCGGCGGGATTATCTGTATCGGCGGTCAAAAGATCGGTCTGGATGTGATAGTTCTAGACATGAAGGACTTTGACATCATTCTGGGAATGGACTGGCTCGGGCCGTGCAACGCAACCATAGACTGTGCTGAAAAGATGGTCACATTCCGCATGCCTGGAGTGCCTGAATTCTGCTACTCGTGTGGTGAGGCGTCGCCGACTTGCATGGTGATCTCTGCAATATCAGCTCGACGGATGCTGCATTCCGGGTGCGAAGGCTATCTAGCTTCCGTTCGAGACATACGACAGGATGGTGCAAACGCTGGTCAGACCGACGTTGTGGCAGAATTTCCAGACGTGTTCCCGGACGAGCTACCCGGCATGCTGCCCGATCGAGAAATAGAGTTCACCATCGACACATTCCCCGACACCCGGCCGATCTCGAAGGCTCCGTACAGAATGGCCCCTGCAGAATTGAAAGAATTGAAGGCACAACTTCAGGAATTGCTCGACAGAGGGTTTATCCGTCCGAGTGTCTCGTCGTGGGGTGCGCCCGTGCTATTCGTAAAGAAGAAGGATGGATCGATGCGACTCTGCATCGACTATCGGAAATTGAATAAAGCCACCGTCCGAAACAAATACCCCCTGCCCCGCATCGACGAATTGTTCGACCAGCTCCAAGGTGCAACGGTGTTTTCGAAGATTGATCTACGATCGGGTTACCACCAACTCAAAGTCAAGCCAGATGACGTGCCGAAGTCTGCCTTCCGCACTCGTTACGGCCACTACGAGTTCTTGGTAATGCCATTCGGTCTAACAAACGCCCCTGCCGTCTTCATGGATCTAATGAATCGGGTGTTCCGTCCGTTCGTTGACAAGTTCGTAGTAGTCTTCATCGACGACATCCTTGTCTACTCGAAGGATCGAGCGCAACATGCAGAACATTTGCGGACGGTACTCCAAACCCTTCGAGAGCATCAGTTGTACGCGAAGATGAGCAAGTGCGAGTTCTGGCTGGACAGCGTCTCATTCCTTGGGCACATCATCTCCGCCGCGGACATCACAGTCGATCCGAAGAAAGTTGAGGCAGTTGCTGATTGGAAACGGCCCGCATCAGTTAGCGAAATTCTAAGCTTCCTAGGCTTGGCGGGATACTACCGACGCTTCGTGAAGGACTTCGCGAAGATCGCATCGCCGTTGACTCGCCTCACCCAGAAAGGAGTCGCATTCAAATGGTCAGACGACTGTGAAGCTTCCTTCCAGGAGCTCAAACAACGGCTCGTTTCGGCCCCGATACTTGCTCTTCCTGACGGGACGGAGGGATTTCAAATCTTCAGCGATGCTTCTGGCCAGGGCTTGGGGTGTGTGCTCATGCAGCGGGATAAGGTGATATCTTTTGCTTCCCGGCAGTTGAAGTCGCACGAGAAGAACTACCCCACGCACGACCTAGAACTAGCGGCAATTGTTTTCGCGTTGAAGCTGTGGCGTCACTATCTCTATGGTGTGGCGTGCAGGATTTATACGGACCACAAAAGCCTCAAGTATCTCTTCACCCAGAAAGAACTGAATTTGCAGCAGAGGCGATGGCTCGAGCTAATCAAAGACTATGACTTATCGATCGACTACATGCCGGGCAAGGGAAATGTGGTAGCGGATGCGCTGAGCCGAAAGTACTTAGCTTCATTATGCATCAACGATCGACTGCTGCATGACTTGGAAGGAATGGGCATCGAGCTTCGAGTTCGTTTCAGAGACGTGAAACTGGCGCAACTGCGGGTGGAACCGAGCCTACTGGAGAGGATCAAGTCTGCACAAAAGGACGACCCATACCTGGAGAAGATGCGAAAGCTGATATCGACAGGGAAAGCGTCCGACTTTGCAGAGGACGAGTCGGGAGTGTTGCGCGTGAAGGGACGGCTATGCGTACCGGACGACGCAGAACTTAGAAAGGAGATAATGACGGAGGCGCACTATGCCAAATATTCTTTGCATCCTGGCAGCACCAAGATGTATAAGGACCTCCGTGTTGTCTTTTGGTGGCACGGCATGAAGAGGGACGTAGCGCTCTTTGTGTCAAAATGTATGGCCTGTCAGCAAGTCAAAGTCGAGCACCAGCGACCGGGCGGGGAGATGCAGAACCTCGCCATTCCAGAGTGGAAGTGGGATCACATCACTATGGACTTCGTTGTTGGCTTGTCGAGGACGCCGCGGGGAAACGACGCCATCTGGGTCATCGTCGATCGACTAACCAAGTCAGCGCACTTTATCACCATCAAAGTTACTTGGAGCGTCGACCGCCTTGCTCAGATATACCTTGATGAAATAGTTCGGCTGCACGGGGTCCCAGTATCTATCGTCTCTGATCGGGATGGACGGTTCGTTGCGCGCTTCTGGAGTAGTCTACATTCAGCATTGGGGACCAAGTTGAAATTCAGCTCAGCTTATCATCCTCAGACTGACGGCCAAACAGAGCGGGTGAACCAAATTCTCGAAGACATGTTGCGACTCTGTGCGATCGACCTGAAGTCAATTTGGGACGTCCATCTACCGCTGGCCGAGTTTGCATACAACAACAGCTATCAGTCCAGCATCCAAATGGCGCCGTATGAAGCTTTGTACGGCCGGAAGTGTAGATCGCCCATTTGCTGGGATGAAGTCGGGAAACGACAGATACTTGGTCCGGAGCTGGTGGAGCAGACTGTGCAGAAGGTCAAGTTGATACGAGAAAGATTGAAGATAGCACAAAGCCGGCAGAAAAGCTATGCCGACACGCACCGACGCCCCCTCGAGTTCTCGGAAGGCGACCATGTATTCCTGAAGGTGATGCCTATGCGTGGAGTTTCCCGGTTCGGTGCGAAAGGAAAATTGAGCCCAAGATTTGTTGGCCCGTTCGAAATATTGAAGCGAGTCGCCCCGGTAGCTTACCAAATCGCCTTGCCGCCTGCATTGTCAGAGGTACATGACGTCTTCCACGTCTCGCAATTGCGGAAGTACGTGCACGATCCGGGACATGTGGTAGATTTGAGTAAGCTAGACCTGAAGGCGGACTTATCATATGTCGAAGAGCCGGAGCAAATCTTGGAGCGCAAGGATAAACTTCTCCGCAACCGTGCTATTCCACTCGTCCGCGTCCTCTGGAGAAACCATTCGGTCGAGGAGTCGACGTGGGAGCTCGAGTCAGAAATGAAGGAGAAGTTCCCTTCATTGTTCTCGTAGAGGTAGGTTCTATTTTAAGTTTCGAGGATGAAACTTTTTCTTAGTTGGTTATGGTGTAGTGCCCCGTCCCTACATCGTGCCCCGTACTCTGTCCACGGGGTGCGCGAGAAAGGAACACTGTCGCTATCGATTCGGTCGGGACCGATAGGTCGGGATCGACCGAGTCGATCGAACGGGAACGGTTGAATTAAGATCCATTCCTCGTTATGGAATGTCTTCTTCGGAACCAAGTCCCATATTCAGCGGGTTGCGTCTCGAGGATTGACTTTGCGGCTGAGTCGGGAGAGATCTCCCGTTGCTCTGCTTTTCATGCCGCTTGCGTTGGTTTTGATTTTCCGAATGCGTTTTCGTGAATGTTTTCGATGGTTTTCATGGTTTACATTTCGAGCTCGCATTTCTTATCGAACTCTTGCATAATACAGTGTTCTAATCGGTTGCTTGTGCGATTTCAGGTGATCGCGTAGGCGACGTCTAGCGCAGCCAACAAGTCCCTCGCCTCAAGCAAAAACTCAAGGTGAGTGGCTGACCTCCTTCATCTCGACCCTCTATTTCAAAAGTGAGAACTTGGGTAATGGTAATGAAATGGAATGATTCACTTGGAAAACACAAGTCCTACGTTTGAGTAGAGAAAAGATGAATTGTGTAGAAAATAGATAGAATTATTCTAGGCCTGCAAAACAATTAAATGAATCGATTACATGACAAGCCCCAACGGTACCCTAAATATACTTGTTAACCTATCAAGGTCATGGACAACTTGTCGACAAGGGCGATGGTTTCTTCGAGCGGCAACCCGGGGCCACGGGACCGACTCGGCCTAGGAAGAAACAGGTTATAGCCGAGCTGGGTATGAAGCAATCGGTAAGACAGGGACTTGCATCGGAGCTCGCTACTTGCGTTGCAAGGGTCCCGTATTACCAGGCTATGTCCAAGATGGCTAGTTAATGCCAGCGACCTCCATATCAACACTTGACATAAAATTGTTATCAATTAACAGGAAAAACGATGGTAAGTTTTATGTCGCACGGCACGCTCTGCCGGAGGAAATTTTGGTGTAACCTAATGCTTCGTATAAAAATATCTAAGATGGCTAGAAAGACCACTAAAAGCAAGTTGTACGTTTTTATCTAAATTCTTGAACCAAATGAGAGCCTGGAAATTAATTAGTCACTCGCCAGTACATGTTGATTGTACTGATCCTCGCTCTCCCTACCGGTGCGATAGATCGGGAAGAGCGTGCTACTTGAAGGGAGGCAACGCTCGTGTGTTTTGAAGCTTCGTCCGTGCATCGAAGCTTGGATCAACCCTTTTTGAAGACTCCGCTGTTGAAGATCGAAGACAGATGGAGCGCCTTCCCACCATCCCAGGTGGTTTGTAATTTTGGTTGTAAAATCAAGGGATGAATGTATGTAATGGCTATCTCATCGACGTTCACTTTGTATTGGAGTCAGTTTGTAAAAAAAGCCCGCGCGGCGCCCTTGTATCGAGTCTGTAATATGATGTTCATTATCAATAAAGCTTAAGTTTCCTTCTCTATAATGTGTGTTCAATTTACTCTGCGCATTCTCTTATCGTTGTGTTTCGGATAACTTTATGACTATGCCTTGTGCGAGCGCAATTTAGGTTCGCACGGCATCACGCCCGGGGGACGACTATCGATTCTGCGGAATCGGGACGTGACATAGAATGGCAAGGTTTTACATCTCCCCGCCAGACCTCTGATGCTCTGCTTTTACTCTTTGACAAGCCATATATTGTGACACGAAGAAAGCCACATCTTTCTTCATACCGTGCTTTACGGATGTAAAGAATACTTCGCATAATGAGCTTCTATCAATATTTTCTTTTTAGCTCATCTCTAGGAACGCAAAATCTTTCTTTCACCCGCAACGTTGCATCTTAGTCTTCCGCGAAATCTGTTGCATTTTCTGTTGAAATCAACTCACGGATCTTTTTCAGTAATTTGTCATCCCTGTGTGTGGTCTTTATGTTTTCTCTCAAGCTCAACTCCAGTTGCAGTTGAGCCAGTTGTGCACCCTAGGTTCGAACTCGGAACTCGATACTCATCTCTTCTAATTATTCTTGTAGCACCTTGTTTGATATGGACAATGTTCCTACAAACTTTCGGCTTAAAACATCTGCCACAAAATTTTCTTACCAGAGTGTATGTAATCAGCAAGTCGTAATAAATCAGTTTCAACAAACGCCTCTGCCACAAATTCAATTATTTTTGGTTGAATATATACTTGAGTTTTCTGATCGGTGAAGATTTCGCAAACCATACCACAAGGTTGTAAAAGGCGCTAGGCGTTAGGCTTGCGGCCACCCACTGCCTAGCGCCTAGGCCGCTTAGGCGGCCTTCTAATATTAGGCGGTCCCGCATACAAAAAAAAGAATTAAAAATATGCTTAAGTGGAAATTATACCCCAAATTCAAAATCTCTCATAACAACTAAACATAGTCAAATTCATCTAGTGTCTGTGTACTCCAAAATTTTAGTCTTCTTTTTCTATCTACTATTTTTTTTAATGAATATTAACTGGAACATTGACTGGACCTACATTAGCAGGAAGAAAAAAAAAGGAAAAAAATTGGAGTAACTAGGAGTATATTAGTATATGTAGTACTGGAGCTACATCAGCAGGGAAAAAAGAAAGGAAAAAAGAAATTTCGAATAAGAAGAATAAGACCTACATCAGCAGGAAAGGAAGAAGGAAAGGAAGAAGACCTTTTTTAGAAGAAGAAATTTCGAAGAGGAAGATGGAAAGGAAGAATTACCAAAAGAAGAACAAGACTAAGAAGGAGAAGAAGAAAGCTTACCTTTGTAGCTCTGCTGCTGCTCGTTCTTCTTCTTTGCTTGCTGCTGCCACTCCTTCTGCTGCTGCTGCTGTTGAGATTTAGGTATGTGGATGGGTAACGGGTCATGAGTTATCGGGTCACTTTAACGAGTAGGTAACTATTTTTTTTTTTTTTGAAAACATACTAGGCGGCTGCCTTCTTAGTCGAGGTGCCGGCGCCTAGGCTGCTGCCTTTCCGCCTGGAGCCGCCTAGGCGGCCGCCTAACGCCGCCTTTTGGCCGTCGGCGCCTAGAGGCCGATTCCGGTGGAATCTTGGGCGACACCTCGCCACCCAGCGCCTAGGCGCCGCCTAATTCCGCCTTTTAGAACACTACCACACCATAAAGATAGTGTCGCCACAATTTCAAAACGAACATAATTGCCATCAATTCTTAATCGTGTGTAGGGTAGTTCTTCTCGTGATGTTTCAGTTGTCTGGAGGCATAAGATATCACTTTTCTATTCTGTATTAGTACACACCCAAGTCAAGTCCTGACACGTCGCTATAGATCTAAAATTCCTTTGTCCTTTCTGGAAGTGCAAGGATTGGAGCTGAAACAAGCCGTTTTTTTAACTTTGGGAAGCTAGTTTCGCAATCATTAGTCCATTTGAATGATACTCCCTTCTGGGTGAGGCGAGTCAGATGCGATGTCAACTTAGAGTAGTCCTTCATGAATATTCGGTAGTAGTCCGTCAAGCCAAGAAAACTCCGATTCTCGCTAGCCGATGTGGGCTATTTCCAATCCACAATTGCTTTAATCTTTTTCAAATCAACAGTGACACCTCCCGTCGAGATAACGTCCATGAAACGATATGTTATTCTTCCAAAATTCATACTTACTCAACTTAACATATAACTGATGCTTACGCGAATTTGTAGCACAATCCTCAAGTGTTCTATATGTTTTTTCTTGTTTCTTAGAGTAGACTAAAATATCGTCGGTGAACACAACAACAAATTTGTCAAGGAAGGGTCGGAAGATTTTGTTCATAATATCTATGAAAGTAGCTGGAGCGTATGTCAAACCAAACGACATGACCAAAAATTTATAGTGTCCGTATTTGTTACCGAATGCTAACTTTGACACATCCTTTCGGTTAATCTTCACGAACGAATATCTCTTTTCCAGAATACGATCGTTCTCTGAAGCTGGTCAAACAATCGTCTATCCTTGGTAGTAGATACATGTTTCGAACTGTAGCTTTATTCAACTCTCTGCAATCAATGCATAGCCGCATTGATCCATCTTTCTTCTTCACAAACAATATTGGAGCTCCCCACAAAGAAATACTGGGACAAATGTATCCTCGATCTAACAATTCCTGCAACTGTACCTTGAGTTCTTTTAACTCTGCTAGTGCCATGCGGTATGGTACTTCTGATAACGATCGAGTTTCCAAAAAGGTGTCAATAGTGAATTATATTTCTCAATCTGGTGCCATTCTGGATTTCTCGTCTGGAAACAGGTCGGAAAATTATGCCACGACTTCAGTCTAAAATGCATTTGCACCTTCTTTTCTAGTGCCTTGAACAGAAACCAAGTACCCTTCACAACAAGAATACAACATGCGTCTCGCCGTCACTATCCATATCACTGTTGCCTTCTTGGACGCCGAGCCACACGAGTAGGAGAATTTCGTTTCTCTAGGTAGACGAAATACGACTCTGTTCTCTGCGCAGTCGATCGTCGCATGACATGTACTGAGCCAATCCATCCCAAGAATGATATCATACTACTCTATGTCTAGGAATATAACATCTCAATGCAAATGTAACCATCCCTACAAATTCAGCTAGCATACATATCTATTCCTGATGGAGTGCTAATACTAAGGTCCATATCTAACAACGTCATACATAGATTATTTTCTTTATCAAATTCAGCAGTTATAAAACTGTGTTGCACCCGAATTAAATAAAGCTCTTGCTGGAAGTTCTTTATATAACAATATACTTGTTACAATTGTGTTGGAGGCGAGAGCCTCCATTTGAGTCAAAGCATAGACTCTCCTTTGCGCGTTGGGGCGTTGATTCTGAATATCACGTCAATGCATGTGGAGCTCGTGGTGCATGCCCCTAATTTTGGTTCTGGAAACACCCTTCCAACTTGACATTCATTCGCCCTGTGGCCTATGTTACAACACTTAAAGCATCCTCGCGGCACTTTGTTGTCTTGTGCCCATATTTGCTCACTTATTGCATTGACACCCTTGGATTAGGCCCTTTATGCTCAACTATGTTTTGACGCTTGGGCACCCTGGATCTTCCAGTTTCGTGAGGACGCTTATTGAAGTTATTGTGGTTGTTCTGTCCAGTCCTCTGTGCACTGTAGCCAAATGGTCGCTCATTCTCGAGAGCGTCTTCATACGATTCCCAGTTGGTTTGACATTTTTGATGTACAACATCCCTTCGCAGATCGTCATTCTAAGTCTGGTTGAAATCTTTAGCACCATGCCCTCTCATCCGGTAGAAAAGAGCCAGAAAACTTAGCAAGTTTTGCGAATTCATGATCGTAATAATCTACTGACATATTCCCTTGCTTAAGCATGACGAACTCTTTCTCTTTATGCTATCGAACTAATCGGGGAATGTACTGCTCAATGAATGCTTGCTTAAACATCTCCCAAGTAACTTGACATTTTGATTGGAATCGCAGATAGTCTTCTTCTTGGCTTCCCACCAATCGTATGCCCTCAAGTGTAGCTGCACAGACACGCACGCTATCTTCTTGGACGTTTGAATGTCGATGAGATCGAACAAGCCTTCTATTGTGGCTATCTATCCCATCATCTCATCCGGTTCGACTCTGCCATTAAATTTTGGGAGATTCATCTTCTTGAATTCACTGGCCTTGAAAGTAGACTTCATGGTCGTCAGTTGGACGTAGGCCACTACAGTAGAAGTGCTATTAGCTGCCATGGTAGTAACTATATGCATCAAATTATCCATTTGTTTTTTATGCATATCGAATTATGCCTGGAACTGCCTTTGTTGAGCCTCAGCTTGCCGTTGCTGGACTTCATTATGTTTTTGTTATGCCTCCATCATGCACAACATTCTTTCCATTGGGTCAGTTGAAGTCGTTGCCCTGGAACCACTTGGAACGTTTGATTTGGTCATCTCTACAAAAGAAAGTAAATTACCATTTGTATTATTAAAACATTTATGGACTTACTATGTGAAACTATTATTTCATGCAGCGCATATCGAAAAGCATTCAACTGAGAAATCATATCAAAAACTTCCAAAAGACAACAAATTTTGAAATCTGAGGAAGTAAACCGAGCTCTCATACCATTATGTCATGTCTTGATTCCGCCGAATCGCTAAGTCGCCACCGGACGCAATTGTCTTACAAGTCTAAATTGTACTTGTACAAGGTAAGAACGTACACGAGTGATAATTCAATTGAACAAAAGGTTGAAAACCACGTAACTGAAAATTGAATACACATCACAGAAAGAAAATAACATCTTTCATTACAACGGATTACAAGATCTTAATACATTGAAATGTAGTCTCATCTTATATTCATGAAATAACAAAATGATTGGTAAGCTGTCATGAAATAATACTTGTTGCTTCATACATCATGTCCTTTTATTACATTGAAACCAAAATGTCTTCAAAATGAACCAACTTCAAAATACTTGAAAATAGGAAGAGCTTGAGTCGCTTTTCCGAGTCTTCTACTAGTTTTGTGCACCCACGTTGTTCCTAACACCTGTGGAGGAGGGGGTCAGTACATTGGGAAAAACACTGATGAGCGGAACCAACCCAACTCACCTAGACTAACAACCAACCCAACTCACCTAGACTAACACTATAATAATGTGAAGCATCTAATTTATTAAGTGATCTTTCTATTAACGATTAGAGTCAATTTACAGCTCATATCAATAGCATAAAGGGAAAACAAGAAACATATAATAATAACACTTATCATTGATTTCTTACCACAGCCGATGTGTCCGTTCCTGCATAAAATAGGATGAATACTTACCGTTCCTGCAGAAGACATACATTAGTATGCAACTTGTATATATGAGGGTCATTGGTGAATTCGACACCATAAAAGACTATTACGTGGAATTGCGACGCGCCCTTTCAGCTCGGGTAGCTAGTCCTACCGAAGGTCCCGTAATACCTTGTGTGTGAAGTACGTTCTACATAATTCTTCCCTAGGACGATTCGGTTCCAATGTCGAAACCTTGTGCATGACCATGCAAATGTGTGAACAGTTTAACTATAAAATATATGCATGATACATAAACTGAAATAAAGCAATGTTAATCTTTACTTGTACGTCAGTTCATTCTTGCGATTTTGTGTTGTTCCGATTGGGGATCTATTGGTCTCAAACAATTCCGACTATACCGTCACACCAAATCACATTCCAATAGTTCCGTAGTACCCAGTGTTCTAAAAATCGGAAAAAGTGCCGCCTAGGTGGCGCCTAGGCGCTAGGCACCCATGGCCTGCCTAGGAATAGGCCAGAATTGGTCCAGTGGGCGGTAGCAAGAAAATCGAAAAAAGGCGGCTGATTAGGCAGTCGTAGGCGGCTAGGCGGCCGATTAGTGGTCGTCCCCGACTTGCACGGACAGCCGCCTAGGCGGTTAATTTGTTTTTGCAGGTGGGGACCCTACCTGTGCAATCTACAGCTGCCTCTTATTTTTTCTTCCGTGAGCAGCACATGAGACCTTGTTCTTTGGTGAGAGCAACATAGCAGCAGCAGCGAGTAAGCAGCACTGTAGCAGCAGGCGAGAGCAGCAACAGCGAGTAAGCAGCAGGTAAGAGCAGCAGCAGCTGTGCTAGGTGAGTCTTCTTCTTCTTTTCCATTTGGTGAGACTATTTTTTTTTTTTTTTTTGGAGACTGGTCTTCATCTTCTTTTTCTTCACATAAAAGAAAGTTTGTCTTTCCGAGAAGAGTGGCCACTACTTCAACACTTTATTTTTTTGCCACTTGCCCACCGAGAAGAGTGAACTTTTTTTTTTGTCACAATAGCTAGTGCCAAGAAAAGCTGAGTAGTGACACTTCTCCTATTATATAAATGAGTGAGTAGACCAAGAAAAGCGGGCACTGTTGTTAATGGTCACTGTTGTTAATGGTTACACTGTTACAGTACCATATCTTTATGTAAGACCAAAAAAAGCTAAGCACAGAGTAGGTTTCCTACTTTTAATATGTGCCTGAACACTGGGTACACACTGAATTCTATAATATTGTTATTTTCTTAACTATTTGAATTATATTTGAACTTGTAGTCTTGTACTATGAATTTGCCTATATTTAGTTATTATGGGAGACTTTGAATTTGGGATATAATTTTCAATTAAGCATATTTTTAATTACTAGATTTTTTTTTTTAAATTTGCGGCAACCGCCTAATATTAGAAGGCCGCCTAGGCGGCCTGGGCGCTAGGCGGTAGGTGGCCGCCCGCTTAACGCCTAGCGTCTTTTACAACCTTGGTGGTACCACACTACAACTGTTCCGCTTTTCATACGAAGCTCTTACTACAAAAATATCGTGCATAGATGCACCTATCTTACTACATAAATCTCGTACATAGATGCACCTACCGGTTACAGTTATTCAATGTTCCATTTTTTAGTATTACAACATATATGTGGCTTTTTTTATTAGTTACATTCTATTAGTCATCATCGATTTATGGATGTTGCAAGAAAACAAAAAATTCTTTTTGTTAAGGTGTGAAGGAATAGAAAAAAAGGTCGAAAACCACCCACAGAATAGAGAATTCGTCGAGAGGAGAATCGTTTCGCAACGATCAAACGTCAGTTACGCATCCTCCTACAATGACACCAATATCGAATCAGTACGCTTCTTCTATCCTTCCTCTATCAGAATTCTCAGAGATGAATGCAAGGAATATATAAAAATTAACAATAGAAACAATTATCGAAAACAAAAGCACATTCATCAAAACCAAGCAGCGAAAAACGTCCAAACAAAATTACAATGAAAGGATATGGGAAGAGACTCTTATATAGAGTTTATTCGCCAAAACACAATCCACTACATTTGGGACTTATCACAACAGAAGTCAATTTATGAATAGGAAATGTTTTATATCCATTCGTCCCGATCGATTAGATACGGAAAGGTTCCCCATTACTCAATTTCGACTGAGTCAAACTAGTCACAAGCCTACACATAGTACACCGCCCGAAACAGGATGGGTGGTCTTATAGTTGCCTTATAGAACTTCTCTATTCAAAGATATTCCATCATTAGAAAGCACTCAAGAGGTACTCCTCACTTCAAGCTTACTACTATGATTCTATGAACAACCTCCTTATCAATCTCTTCATCATGTCCAATGTCTCCATCATGTGAGTTGGTGGCTCACCCAAACACAAACTTAGAAGTGTCCGCAGCCAAACCGCTTATTGGAGTTAAGAGGCTTGTGAAGAGGGCCATTGCTATAGTAAGGTTCATCCTGAAATGGCCAAGTGTTAGGAACCTTTAAATCATCCACCATTGCTGGTAGAGAAGGATTAACCAATCTATTAGTTGGGCTTTGAAGTGCTTGTATCTGTAAGTTGTTCCTTTTGAAGATGTCTTTTTTGTCAGGAGGGTTTACACATACTCGTATTTATGAATGCCATTTAATTGTGTGGAACTGTTCACTTAGTTAGAAGGCTTTGTGAAGGCCACAGCTATTAGTAAGATTCATCCTGAAATGGCAAGTATTGGAGGCACTTTTTAAACCATCAACTATGGCTGGTAGAGAAGACCTGACCGGTCTATTTGTTGGGCTGTGATGTTGATGTATTTAAATATGTAAGTTGTACGTTCTGAAGCTTGTCCTCCTGTCATGAATTGGTTCGCCCTCTGTTATCTATGAATGTCATTTAATTGTCAGGAATTATGGTCGTTTAGCACCATCAGGGCCTGCTATCGGGTCAGGTTGGATCCGGGTAGTGCTAGTCATGGAACTGGACCCAAACTATACCCGGATCCAAGTTTCATACCCAGACCCTACCCTGTCTTTGGTCGAGTCCAAATCCTGGTCCAAGTAATGTTTATACGGTTCCAGATATTTCACTTGGCTATCCAGACCCTACCCATAAACTAGGGGGTGTAGTAGGATCTGTTGGGTATGGATTGGGTCTGAGTTCAGGTCAGATTATTTGCAGATTGAGTTTAAGATATACCTGAAAACTTTCAACACCTACTTACCCGTATCTTTTCCACATTACCGCATGACATTATTTTCAAACAATCAAATGTTCCATAAAACATTTTACATCATAACTTGATCTAACAATAAATGTTTTTAACATAGTTCGTTAAGAAATGCATCCGACTACTAATTTCCCACATACATCCATAATAGTATGTGTCAAATTACTTCCAAAAGCCAACAATTATTAAGAAATACATCAAACTCCCGACATAAAGATTTGCTCCATAAATCAGTTTTGAAGATCATTTGTAGATTCTTTGGGAGAAGAGGCTGGGGGTATGGGAAAGAGATCAGGAAGTTAAGTGGAGAGAGGCACTTTTTATAAGAGGCGGCTGTTTTTCTGTGAGGTGTGAAAATGAAGGTAGGTGAATAATCAGGTATACATGGGCCATCCAGGTCGTGTCCGGGTCGGCCATTAAATATACTTTGGACCTGCGTAGCTTGGGTCCGGGTTCAAGTCTGTTACAAAAATAAGCGGACTGGATCCTATCCGGTAATGTGTACGGGCCCAACTTTTGTACCCAATCCTTTCCGGCTTGAGTTGTGTTTGGGCCAGGTTTGGGTAATTTTTGGGTTGGATGCCAGGTCGGGTCTGGATTTTTGGTCGAAATAGCAACCCTAAGCATCATATATTAACTGACTGCTGATCTGTGCAATGACCTTACATCCAAGACATTTATTGATATGTTATTGTTGAGACTATTAATGGGCTTTTAGTCCCACATCGGGTAGAATAATAGGGAGAGGGGTTAGCCTCTCCTATAGCTCCACCTCAATAACAAACAAGTCAAATATTCTACTAAATTCTATTTGGTATCAGAACCACCACCTCTCTCTCTCTCCACCAAAACCTAGCCGCCATCTCTCTCCACAAAATCCTAATCCTACTCCACAAAACCCTAACCCTACCCCACAAAACCTTAGCCGCCACCCCCCAACCCCTTCCCACCTTCTCCTCCCCCACCGTCCTGCCTCCGCCCGCCTCCCCTCCTTCGCCGCCAGCACCGCCGCCCCCCTCCCCTACCGTCGCCCCACCCCCTCTCCTTCACGTCGGCCTCCACCCCCACCGGTCCTTCTCCTCCTTTTCGTCCGGCCGTGCGACCTCCAGTCGCAACCCGGCATGGGACATGAAGAGTGGCTCTCAGAGACGCTGCTACCGCTGAAGGAGGAACAGTAGATGTGGAGAGGACGGCGACCAAAGGTGCAGACGGTCTCGATCTATCTTGTTGATGGAAGAGCAGAAGACGAAGATGATGGAGACGATCTACGGCAAGCTGACGACCAAAGAGATGAAGGCTTTGGTGGACGATCTCTTCTCCAGGAAGCTGATCGAGACTAGTTCCCGTCCTGCACACACAGATGTGGATCCTTCACCATACAAAATGGCGAAGTTGGAGAAACTGGAAGTAAAGTTGGAGGGTACTTCCAATTCTTTGAAGTGGTCGCGTCAGGCGATGCGGACTCTGAAGGCAAGAGGCTTGGTGGACTATGTGAATGGCCAAACCAAGGCATCTAAAGATCACTCCTCACGGGAGTTTGTTGTGTGGGAGATCGTCAACAATGTTGTAGCAGGATGGTTGACAGCCTCCTTGATCGACCAAGTGTCGGGCAACGTGGAGGCAATGGAGGGAGCCGGTGATATTTGGATGACCCTGAAGGACATGTACTCGGGGACGGACAACCCTATGAGAGTCTTTCAACTGCATGATGAACTTGATAAGGTGGTCCAAGAAGATCACACTATCTCCGAGTATGTGGTTGTGCTGAAGAAGTATTGGTCAGATCTCGACCACTATGATTCCATTGGTGTGGAAGATGAGCAAGTAGAACCAGCATTTGCGAAGCATTACCAGAAGTTCATGGAGTATATCTCGCAATAGAGGATGCTGAAGTTCCTGAAGGGGCTCAACCCAGCATTCGAGCAAAGGAGGAATGTGCTACTCGCACAACTCGGACTGCCATCACTAGAGGAGGCCATTGCTGCTATGGCACAAGAAGAAGCACGATTGAAGCTGATGTCCAACACAACTAACACTCCGGGAGAGAAATCATCACTAGCAGTTTTTAACCCAAATCCTTCAGGAGGGGGAGGGTGCTACAACTGTGGAGACCCAGGACACTTTACCAGATTCTGTAGAAGCCTATGAGAGGCCAGTCCAGCGATCGTGGACGCGGCCGTGGAGGACGTCAAGGTGGCAGAGGAGGCTATGTCGGTGGGCATAGGACATTAATCTGGAGGGCACAAGACAAACCTGACAGAAGGGGGAGGTGAAAATTAGTCATCCGATGTGACCCCTAGTGAGAGGGAGATGCTGAAAATATGGAGGAACATGAAGCTTGGAACCAGCGACAGTCGCGCCAATACTGCTGGGACATCGACTCCAACCACCTTCGGGGCTAACATCACATACTATGCCAGTACAAGCACAAGTATACCTGCTCATGTCCTTGCATCTACCCACAAACCAGGAAGTATAAATTGGATAATTGACTCTGGGACATCCTGCCATGTTACGGATGCCCGTAATGAGTTCCAAGATTACACTCACTTGATGACACCTGAAAGCATTCAGACTGCTGATGGTACTGCTAGACCTATTGTGGGTAAAGGAACAGTTGAATGCACCCCTTCGATGTGTCTTATTGATGTCTTGCATGTTCCATCCTTTCCTGTTTATCTATTGTCCATAAGTGCCATTGTTCTTCAACTTAATTGTGTTGTTTTTTTGACATTCCGAAGGTTATTTTTCAGGAGAACGGAACGGGGAGACAGTTGGGGACTGACACTTGGCATAAAGGGCTATGGTACTTGGGCAGGAGTGGGCTGGATACAGCACTGACAGCACTGGTGGATGAAGCACAACCGGGGGAGCCGCGAAGTACCGTAGAAAAAGAATTATTACTCTTCATGGGACACTCTTCATTTAGTCTACTTAGTCGAATGTTTGCATCTATGTATCAAAAAGCTAATAAGCAAAAGTTGGTTTGTGATGCTGGTGAACTTGGAAAACACACCAGAACTTTTATGTGAGTTCTGGAAATAGAAGTTTAGCTGCTTTTGATATGATACACTCTGATGTGTGGGGACCTTGTCCTACAACTGCTGTTAATAGTTTTAAGTGGTTTGTTACCTTTATTGACTGCCATACTCGTGTCACCTGGGTATACCTAATGAAGAGTAAGAGTGATGTCTTTGCATGCTTTCAAGACTTCTATCTCGGAGTTTCAATACAGTACGGTGCTAAAGTGAAGATTTTGAGGTCTGACAATGGGACAAAATATACCAACAAAGCCATTAAGGAGTACATATCAGCCAATGGGATACATCATCAGACTTCATGTGCCTATACATCAGCACAAAATGGCGTGGCGGAACGGAAGAACAGGCACCTGTTGGAAGTGGCAATGTCGATGATGTTTGCTATGAATGTTCCGAAACACTTGTGGGGACATGCCGTATTGACTGCTGCATTCCTTATCAACAGGATGTCCTCTCAGATGTTAGGATGGAAGACACCGTTTGAGATGCTTACATGTGAGAACAAGTACATTGTTCTCCCAAAAGTATTTGGTTGTGTATGTTTTGTGAAGGATAATAGACCTGTAGTAGGGGAAATTGGACCCTCGGGCAGTGAAGTGTGTCTTCGTTGGCTACTCAGGGACTCAGAAGGGATATTCTTGTTGGAGTCCAGTGGAACGAAGACTCTTTGTGAGCATGGATGTTACATTTAGAGAGATGGAACCATACTATCACAATGGTTCAGGTGAAGGCTCCGCATTTTATGACACTCCTAACACATGAGGTGTTAGGAGTGAGGGGGAGATAGTCCCAAGCGTGGTTGTTGGGTCAGTTCCATGCCCAATGATGGAAGTTAGTCCAAGAAAAGCAGGGAGAGATAGCGAGAGTGAGGAAAGTGATGATGATGCATACAATCAGGAGGAAGGAAGTGATGCTCCAGTGCAGGGGAATACTACAGAACAGGGGGAGGAACGAACTACAAAGCTCCAAGTCTACAAAAGAAGGAATCAACAGTCCACTACTGTGCCTATTGCCCCTACTGTGCCAACTGTGCCAACTGTGCCATGTCCCTCGCTTAACCCTGTCCCAACTCCTGAAGATGCGCCTTCCGTACCGGATCCCTCTGATTCGGATGCGGATCCCTCTGATTCGGATGGTATGATCTCTCCTCCACTATCTCATATTTCCTTAAGATCTTCTCGTAGTAATGCAGGAAAATCTCCTATTCGTTATGGTTATGAACATGATATTGCTCATTTTCTATCATACTCTAATCTATTCCCTACTTATGGAGCATTCATTGCATCGTTAGACACCACCTCTTTGCCTAAGTGTTGGCAGGAAGCGAAAGAAGATCCAAGATGGAAAGCTGCAATGATGGAGGAACTTAGGGCACTGGAAAGAAATGGGACATGGGAACTTGTTCCATTACCTGAAGAAAAAAGGACAGTCGGATGCAAATGGGTCTTCACGGTGAAGGAGAAGCTAGAAGGAAAGGTGGAGCGATACAAGTCAAGATTGGTTACAAAAGGATTCACTCAGTCCTATGGCATCGACTATGATGAGACGTTTGCTCCTGTAGCGAAGATGAGCACTGTAAGAACTCTGGTCTTTCTTGCAGCCAACCATGGGTGGCAACTTCATCAATTAGATGTGAAGAATACATTTTTTCATGGAGATCTACAGGGGGAAGTGTACATGGAGACTCCCCCTGGATTTTGCACGAGACAGTCAACAGAAAAGTATGCAAGCTGAAGAAATCACTGTATGGACTCAAGCAATCTCCTCGACATGGTTTGAAAGATTCAGAAAAGCTGTCACGGGCATGGGGTACAGCCAGACTAATACAGATCACACAGTCTTCTTCCGACATGCGAGAGGCCACGTTACCATACTTGCGGTATACGTGGATGATATAGTGATCACAGGTGATGAGGAAGAGGAGATTACCCAGCTGAAGAAGAAACTTGCCAAAGAATTTGAAGTAAAGGACTTGGGAATGATGATGTATTTTCTTGGGATCGAGGTAGCTCGAGAAAAAGATGGGATCGTCCTCTCTCAGAGGAAGTATGTACTAGACTTGCTCACAGAAACTGGCATGCTGGGATGTCGTCCGACAGTCACTCCGATTGACCAGAAAGATAAATTGGGGGCAGAGACAGGAGGGCCGATTGATCGTGAAAGATATCAGAGACTTGTAGGCAAATTGATTTATCTGGTTCACACTCATCCTGATATCTCATTTGCTGTGAGTGTAGTGAGTCGTTACATGCACGATCAAGGAAGGGCCAAATGGATGCAGTTTTTCATATTTTGAGATATCTAAAGGGGGCTCCTGGAAGAGGGATATGGTTCAAGAACAATGAACACCTTAGTGTTGAGGGATACTGTGATGCAGATTGGACAAGTTGTATGGATGACAGAAGGTCTACCTCAGGATATTGTGTATTTGTGGGGGGGGGGGGGGGGTAACCTAGTCTCATGGAGAAGCAAGAAACAGTCTGTGGTAGCTCGATCAACCGCTGAAGCAGAATATAGAGCTATGGCTCTGGGAGTGTCAGAATTGTTGTGGGTAAAAGCATTGCTGACAGAGTTGAAGCTGGACCAAAGAACACCATTGCGTCTTCTGAGTGATAGCCAAGCAGCATTGAGTATAGCTAACAATCCAGTTCAGCATGACAGAACGAAGCACATCGAGATCGATCGGTTTTTCATCAAGGAAAAGCTGGAGAAAGGAATACTAAAGCTCGATCATGTTCGCTGAGAAGAACAAATTGCAAATTGTCTTACTAAGGGGCTTAATTCATTAAGTCTCGCTAAACTATGTAACAAGATGGGGATGATTGATATATATCGCCCATCTTGAGGGGGAGTGTTGAGAGTATTAATGGGCTTTAGTCCCACATCGGGTAGAATAATAGGGAGAGGGGTTAGCCTCTCCTATATAAAGTGTAGTTCCACCTCAATAATAAACAAGTCAAATATTCTACTAAATTCTATTGTTATAAACAAATCTTGCTCTTTCCATGGTTCTTCTAAATCATAGTAGATGTCAAGACATAGGGGCATTTAGTCCAAGGGAAACAGGAAACAAGGAAGTCAAAAAACTGTTTGTTTGAATATTTTACCAGTTTATACTTTTCTTGTTTTGTATCTTCTGAACTGCTGCATCAATCTTAGTTAATTTGTGGGTCTTATGGAACTTATGCCCACTACTAGGTTAGTGCGAGTAGGATGACCTTTTATTTATATGCTTAAATGTTTCCATCCCTTGCATTCCTAAATACAAATTTAGCCTTTTCATTTCATTCACTCCGAAGTGGAAACAGGAACCAAGGAAGTCAATAACTGTTTGTTTGAATTTTTGTCCAAGTGGCAAGGGTTTCATTCCGGAAACTCCTATTTTACCCTTAGTGTTGAGTTTATACTTTTCTTGTTTTGTATCTCCTGAACTGCAGCATCAATCTTAGTTCATTTGTGGGTCTTATGGAACTTATGCCCACAACTACATTACTGCGAGTTGGATGACCTTTTATTCATATGCTTAAATGTTTCCATCCCTTGCACTCCTAAATACAAATTTAGCCTTTTCACTTCGTACACTCCCAAATACAAATTTATATTCTCTCTCAAACCTTTCTGCAGGGTGGAGGTTGGAAAGTTGTCGCTAGTTTTGAGGGAAAGTTTCCTAATAGAATCAAACAGCTTCCATTGGATAAACATTTTGATATCAACAATGTCAAAAGGGTACAGAGCACTTATCTTTTGTTCTTATTTGGCATCTACAAGTTAGTGCTATTAACTTATTATTTTGATTTGTAAATGTTCTGTGTTTACTGTCTACATTTCAGATAGTGCTGGAGGCCGACGGCTATCAGCCATATCTCATATCTCCTGAAAAAGGTCTGAGGTCATTGATAAAAGGAGTACTCGAGCTTGCAAAAGAACCATCACGCCTTTGTGTGGATGAGGTAACATATATTGCATGAAACTGCAATTTATTTGTTTGGTTAAGCATTTGGTGACACGTGTAAGTTTATAACATTTGGCGTGTAGACAAGTTAGTTTAGTTCATTTATTCTAAGCATCATTAGTTACCTCTTTTAGTTTTTCCTTGAAATCCTTATGTGCAAACACTCATGGACATATATAAGATACAAATGTGTATATATGCATGTTTAGATGGCAATCTACTGCCACAATGATGTCCTCAAATAATGGCAGGCCATATAAATCTCAACTTTGACCCTTTGCACATAAATGCACATTCTATTTTTACATACAAAAACGCATAGATGATACATATAATTTACTATTTATGCATTTAGGTAATGCATAGCTACAAATGTACTTAAAGGGGGGATTTGGTGGGTGGCTGTGGGGAGGAAAGGGGTTCAGTGTATTTTCTCTTTCTGGAATTATTGTGTATATACATTTTTGAGGTATTTTAAAAGAGATTCCATATCATATTTGTACATAGTAGCCCTTAAATCTCAACTCCTATCTTGATTTTCTCTAAAATGTAGTAATGTATCTTCATTACAATATGAACCTTTTACATAATGGTTGAGTATATGTTCTGCTTCTTCTAATGGTGGCCTTCTGTTGTCATCACCACACTACTCTTGCTGTATCTTTCAATCACCTCTGAAAACTACTTTCTAACTTCATGTCCACATTTGATTTTTTCAGAGAAGAACCCCCCCGCAACAATAATCATTTCGATACCCCCTTTTATTTTTCACGATCATACATCTCATATAAGATGTTTGTTGTGCACCGGCTTTAAACTAATTGATCATGGTTTTTTATTTATTTATTTGTTCTTCAAACTTTTCCTTTATATATGTCCCGTTTTTGGACAGGTTCACCATGTATTGACAGATATCGTTTCTGCTGCTGCCAATGCCACACCTGGACTAGGAAGATATCCTCCGTTTAAGCGTGAGGTGCACATGCGGTTTATGGTTTTGCATAGTGTTATATGCTTGATTTTGTATTGAATCAACTATCTTTAAGTGTCATGCCATTTATGGTTTTCCTTTATGAATGAGTTGTTTATTTGTAATCCTTGCAAGGTTATTGCGATTGCATCTTCTGCTTTAGAAAATTTTAAGAGTGAGGCGAAAAAGATGGTGGTAGCGTTAGTTGATATGGAACGTGCTTTTGTTCCTCCTCAACACTTTATCCGCTTAGTGCAGAGGAGGTTTGTTTCCTTCTGCCTCATTGTATGTTTGTTCTATTAAGGTTATTCATATGCATTATCTGTTCACATTGTATACCTGAATTCCGATTTTTTTGTTTGTAACAGTGTGTCCTCTGTCTTCCCCCTCGATTCTGTTCACTTTCTGATGCCGATATAACATTTACTTATTCATTTGAATAAATTTAATACTCTTGCTTTTTTGTTTAATAGAAACTATAATATGCTAGTTCAGCCTATCTATGAGAAGATAATAAGATGTGATAATTCTCGCCTGTAATCTTAATTTCTATTATGATGAAATGTTTAAGAACTATTTGATTATATTAATAATTAGTTTTGCTTAATTTTTTTATAGTATTATTTCAATATTTTAAGCCATCAAACATTCTTATGCTTGATCTGTTATTCAAGCTCTTAATACAATGTCTTCTTGTAATCTCATCTTTTAATTGTTCAATATTCTGGTATCAGGATGGATAGGCAGCGACGAGAAGATGAAATAAAGAACCGACCTTCTAAGAAGGGGCAAGAGGCTGAGCAAGCTATTTTAAATAGAGTGTGTTTCCTTCTTTTTAGTATGTTTTATATTCTTTATGTGTATATTTCTTCATATACATGCACTCTGCTAGAAGAAGATAGCCCTTGTTTGTATGTTTTTTTTTGCTGCTTCTTTCTTGTTAAATCTTCTGTGACTTTGGTATTGTTAGTCAATAATTTCCTTCTTATCTCTTAGGCAACAAGCCCTCAATCTGGATTACATGAATCTGGAGGTAGCTTGAAATCAATGAAAGAAAAATCAAGTCAACCAGATAAGGATTCAAAAGGAGGATCAAGCTTGCAGATCGCTGGGCCAAGTGGAGAAATAACTGCAGGTATGTTTAACTTTCATGTTAATTCTTTTAGGCTTCTCATTCTATTTTTTTGCTTCCTGTATTTGAATATTTTGTTATAATCTTGTTATGTTAACTTAAAACTATTCAGTCGCCATTACAATTTAACTTTTCCCTTAGTATGATATTTCTATTCAATTGAACATTTGTTCAAGGTTTGCAGTATCAGAGGATACCGATACGTATCGGCCCTATCGGCCGTGTCATAACAATTTTGTCAGGTCCTATCTGATGCCCCAACCGTTTCCGATACCGAAATTATGGTTCTCTTTCCCGGTCATTTTAGCAAGGAAAAAATTAAAAGAAAAAGACGGATGGAAAAGACACTGTAGACGTGGTGGTTCAATCAACACAATGTAACTAATACCATTTGTCGAAGTTGTATGCGAAGAATTCACAATGTTTGTACATCGTATCTTATTCCATTCAAAAGCCTATTTATTGTGGCTGTTTTGTTTAAAACAAGTAAAATGAACAATAATATCTAATAATACATACTGTTATGGCTAATTATCAAATACTTTTCTAGCTTTTTAAATAATTTTTCAATATTTTTCGACTCTCCGAAACCATGAACTCTGAAACTCCGATCTGAAACCACCGATACCGATAAGAAGATACCGAGAAGAAGGGTCCAAGATAGATTCTGAGCCTGATACTGTGAACCTTGATTTGTTGTCTTGTGCTACATGGACTTTATGTGATATACTTTCCCTAATGAAGTTGTAGAATCTATAAGTACTCAGAATATCAACTCCATGAAAGTTAACATTATTCACTAGCACTGCATATAGTAACCACTGTTAAGTACCTCAATCCTGAAATTAACTTCTAAGAAAATATTAGATTAGACTTCCTGTTAGAGGTATCTTGATGCTATTACACGTCAGCACATGTGGAACCATACAATGTCTAATATTGTAACTTAGGCTACTTAACTGTACTGCCTACTTGTAATACTTTAGGTTAATGTTACTTTAGATTCTAGGAAGCAGGTAGCTAAGAATATTCATGTTTTTGTAAGAGCTGGTGGAGAGGCTTCAAAAGTTTAAAGCAACAGAAGTTACATGTAATGATTTTACATACAGCTCATGCATTCCATATGTTCTCTTGCTTCAAATATGACAGTAGTTTCTTCTCCGGTATATGCTCTGTGATCTTTGTGGACGACCTTTCCTTAGAGAGCTTTCTGCCTCCAATACATGTCGACTAAGTCCAAATCCAGTTACATCTCCGATCTCTCTCTCTCTCTCTCTCTCTCTCTCTCTATATATATATATATATATATATATATATATATATATATATATATATATATATCATCTCCTTAGAGAGCTTTCTGCCTCCAAATATATATATATATATATATATATATATATATATATATATATATATATATATTTGGAAAAAAAAAAAATATATATATATATTTTTGGAAAAAGGGTAAATTTTATTCCAAAGAAACACAGTAATCTTACAACATACAATCTTACAAAGAAACACAGTAATCTTACAACATACAATCAAAGTGGGGAATCCCACTCATCAAGACCTCATAACATTGACATCAAATTCGATGTTATGGAGCAAACCCACAATAGGAGTAACCAGACCCTCGAAGATCCGACGGTTTCGTTCCCGCCAGACATGCCAAACCGAAGCAGCCAGACGAACCCTGGCCATCCGGAACCAGTCCTCCCCTCGACCTCGACTATCTCGGATCACCGTAATGATGTCCCCAGAACTCTTCCCGGAGTCACAGCCTCCTAAAATTCTACTTTGCTCCTCCCAGATCTGCCAAGTCAGGACACACTCAAAGAAAATGTGGCTGATAGTTTCTAGCTCCACCCCGCACAACACACACTTGGGATCCGGAACCGGCACTCCGAAAGAACACAGCCGATCTCGAGTAAGAAGACGACCCAATAGGAGCTTGTAAAGACAAAGCTGCATCTTCCTTGCTAGGCCCTTGTACCAAACAAAATCGTAGTCAGGACTCTGAGGGAAAGTGCGCCTGATGAGATTGTAGCAACTCCTGAATTGGAACTCCCCAGTGCCCGGGGATGCACCTGCCGGCTCCCAAATCCACCGATCTGCAGGCAAGTCCGGATCAATGGCAACAGTGCTAATGATCTCTCCCAGTTCCATGGTAAAACGATAGGACTCCGATCTACACTCTCCATCACGAATGATCCGACTACACGTCAGTCCCCGCCTGTCCTCCTGGTGAGTCGGAGCCCCCCTAATGTCCAATAGCGAGCTCCGATCTATCCAGGGATCTCGTCAGAGGTCCGTTCCAGACCCATCCTTCATGACCTTCCTGATAGCAGACTTGAGAATCCCCCTTTGCCTCAGGACAGTCTTGAACGTGACGGAATGATTGTTGTCAGAATTACACGTCCAAAAGTTGCCCTGCTTCACATATCTGCTATGCATCCAGGCAGCCTAGAGAGACCCTCCATTTAGGAATTTCCATGCCAGCTTAAGCGCAGAGGCCTCCCGAATCTCTAGCAGAGGCCGAAGCCCCACTCCTCCCTCCTTCCTGGGACGACAGAGCTGATCCCAAGAGATCGCATGCATACCCCCTCTCCAAATGAAATCAGCACAAATTCGATCCACTTTCCTAACAGTAGCGATAGGGAGGAGGATGGATTGTAGCCAGAAATGAGCAACAACTGTAATTACTGACCGAACCAGCTCAATGCGACCGTCAAATGACAATTCCGAGGCTTGCCAACCTTCCACCATCCTCTGGACGTACTCCACCAAACTATGGCAATCATGATCCCGGGCATAGTTGACCGTGAGGGATACTCCTAAATAGCGCACCAGAAGATCACTCCTTTCTATACCCAGCACGTAAGCCCGCTCCTCCTTCTGGGGACATAAGGAGATGAAGTACACCCGGCTCTTCTTCCTGTTCAGCTGAAGTCCCGATAAGGAATGCAACTCTCCCATAATCTCTGTAAGCGTCTGCATACCCTCCATCGAAGGCCGGATAAACACCAAGAGATCATCAGCATAAATGAGGTGGGTGACTGGGGGATCCACCCTCCGGAACAGTGGAACCAGCCTCCCTCGGTGTGCTGCTAAATCTATCAGGCAAGTGAAGTATTCCATAACAATCGTGAACAGGTAAGGGGACATGGGTCGCCTTGCCGAAGCCCACGATTACTCTGGAAATACCCATAGGGGATGTCCTGTATGAGGACCGAAAAAGTGGGGGTCGTGATACACTCCCGTATCAGGCCTACCCAATGGTCCCCAAAACCCATGGCAGTCATCAGATGGCAAAGGAAGTCGCGGTTGACCATGTCATACGCCTTCCTCAGATCCAGTTTCACGCAAGCCTTCTCTCCTCCAGGTTTGTTAAAACCTCTTACCATTTCATGAGCCAGGAGGTTGTGCTCGGCAATCGATCTCCCCTTGATAAATGCAGCCTGGTTCGGGGAGACCAAGCCCTGCATGATCCCCTCCATACGTCGGCACATAAGGTGCGTAATTATCTTATAAAGATAATTACAGCACGCAATAGGTCTGAAGTCCGCCAGCGCCGTTGCTCCCTCCTTCTTAGGCACCAAGGTCAGGAAGGTGTGATTCAGCTTTTTTAGCATCTTTTCGTTGGTGAAGAATTCCTGTACCACCTTCAAGACCTGGTGCTTCAGAGTATCCCAGTGGCGTTTGTAGAAACCACTGCTAAAACCATCCGGGCCTGGAGCTTTGTTGGGATCCGCCAGCTTGATAATTGCTTCTACCTCCTCCAATGTAACGGGCGCAAGAATAATACTATTCCCGTACGGAGTCACCAATCTCTTCGTAATGATCTCTGGGAACACAGACAAGTAGTCAGTCTGGAAATACAACTCAGAGTAGTACCTGACCGCCTCGCCCTGAATAGCAGCCGGCTCCCCCATAAGATTGCCATCCACATCCAGAAGCCGGGAGATGTGATTCCTATGCTGCCTGGTCCGGATGACATCATAGAAGAACTTGGAGCACCGGTCGCCGTCTTTTAGCCAGGATCATTTGGCCCGCTGAGCCGTGCTGATCTCCTTCTGCAACCGCAATATGCTGACTTCTTCAATCAGCTCCTTCTCTCTAGCCGCCAAGTCCCCATTTAGCATGTCAGCCTGCATGTCTTCCTGGATGGCTCGCAACTCCACCTCCTTATCTTCTAAGGAAGTCTTCGACAACCCCTTCACCCAACTCCGAAGAGCCTGCTTCGTGGCCTTTAGACGACGAACCAACCGGAACTGGGCCGTCCCCTGCTGACCACTATCAAGCCCCTCTGTGACAGCCTCCAGGTAGCCCTCAGAGAGGTACCAACTGTTGTTGTACCTAAAAGGACGGGCCTTCCCAGGAGTCCGACAAGTGAATCCAACCCGGATGGGGAAATGGTCACTCGTCCCAGCAGCCAAACCCTCCGCCAAAGTGTTAGAAAAATGACGGAACCATTCCCCATTACCCAGAGCTCTATCAAGCTGGCATGCAACCCTATTCCGAATAGCTTTGTTATGCCAAGTCCAGATGAAGCCCGAGCGAGATAGTCCCTGGAGCCCTGCCTGAAGGAGACATCTCTGAAAATCGTATAGGATAGGATCTGGAACTGGTCGACCTCCCACCTTCTCCCCACGGTGAAGGAGGGCATTGAAGTCCCCGATCAACAGGAGAGGAAGAGATGCCGAATCAGCTGCAGCTGCGACCCGGGAAATATCACTCCAAAGTGATTCCCTCCTCCGTCTGTCGTTGTGGCCGTAGACTGCCACCAATAAAAACCGGAAGCCACCCTTGTTGGAGAAGGAAACAGCAATCAACTGCTCCGTCATCACAATCAGATCTCCATCCCAGCTCTTCGAGTTCCATCGAACCCAGATTCTGGCCATGTCACACAGAGCCAGGTTATGTAGTTGGGCCCAATGAGCTGGGGTCCTACGGGCAAGAGTCTTGTCACTCTTAATCTTCGTTTCTAACAGAATAGAGATGTCACATTTCTCTCTGTGCAACACCCCACAGATCTCTCTCCACCTACCAAGCGAACACGCCCCCCTCACATTCCAGGCTATAATAGCCATTAATTTAATTAGAGGAAGGGTCCCCTGACAAAACACCCAGAACGGCACCTGGGGAAGGTGCTGCATCCGTCGCTATAAGATCCTCCTCCATCCCAGACGGGGCGGACTGCCGTGGGGTGTCCTGAGAGAACCAAAGCCCAGGAAGGATTGTCAACACACACCGCCTCCTCTCTGTCAGAAGTATGCATCCCCTCCCTGGAGGAGCTGTCACTCAGCGGACCGACAGCACATCTCTTCCTGCAGTAAACCTGCCCCTCAGCCGAACCTCCACCCCCTCGCACCTCGATCCCCGACGCCGCCATGCCTCTCGTAACAATGCTACTCTGTCCCTGGGGAGTAGGCAACGCCCCACTCGTGGAAGCCAGCTGGGTAGATACAACGAGGCACGTCCCGCCCTCACTCACCGGAAGCGTATCCTCGCCCACCAAGGCCTCCTCTCCGCTGTCAACTCTGATATCCATATCACAGGGAGAATCTAGAGTCTCACCCTGTGGGATAGAAGGCTCCACATGATGTTCGGCCGCCGAACATGCACTGGCCAGGTGTCCGAAGCAAGAACACCGTGCACATGTAGGGGGAACCCATTCATATTCTACCTTCTGGGTAAGCACCTCTCCAGACGGAATCTCGTACTCCAGAACCGCCGGTAACTCCCTCCCAGCACGGATCTCCACAAAAATCCTGGCGTACATCAACCTCGACCGAAAAGCAGTGGCTTCGTAAGCCTTGATCGGGGTGCCCACCAAACTCGCCAGTCGCATCAGCAAAGGAATACTCCAAAACCGAACAGGGAACTCAGGGAAGCGAATCCATACAGGGATGGCATTCAGTACTTCCCGCTCACAGCGAAGCTCCGGAGTCCACTCCTTAAGAATGATAAGCCGGCCGTCAAACGTTCAGGGGCCACCTTGAAGGATCCTAGCGACATCCTCCGCGAGACCGAACTTCACATAGTAGAAGCCGTTCTCGCGGGCAAAGAACTCCATGCTCCCCTTAGGCTGCCAGACACGCGCCGCGTACCCCCGAATCTGTCCGTAGAAAGGCTTGTTGCCTAGGACATAAAGGACAAGGGTGTTCTCCCAGTATGCGGACACCTTCTCAATTTTCTCCGCAGGGAACAATGCCCGGAAACCCCTCCCCGCCTTGATCGGCGGCACATACTCCATCGAAGTAGGGCTTTTCGGCCCCATAGGTTTGCAGATCTCAGCCCAGGATCGTCCAGCAGGCCGAACAGTCGCCCCATGTGGACTGGGGTAACCTCTGGCCTGGGTGAGCCAGAGCGCGGGACCACGGGATCCAGTACCTTTCCTTTCCCCTTGTCTGCCGCGGTCGCCTTTGGCCGCCAGCCCACCGATCTCCCAGTGGTCACAGGGCCGCGGGCCGATGGCCGTGCCCCTAACCCGCTCTGACGATTGTCAACCGGTTGCCGATCCCGACCGTGGCCCTGTCCACCTCCGGTCTTCCCCACTGTCTTCGCCGTCCGCCGACGCGTAACCGTCGTCCAACCTCCTCCCTCCGACTGGTTCTCCTGAGATCCAGAACCGGCTCCGAATTCAAAAACTGGGTCGGTAGCCCGATCCCCTGCCAAAGGCAGTGTAACCGACTCCGACCCCCCTACAGAGTGGAGCGCCGCAGCCTCCTTCCGAGGGTGGTCGCCTGGCCCCCTCGGCCTCCGATCCGCCCCCCCTCCACCGGGGAGGCCGCCGCCACCAAAAGCCAGACCGGGGGGTCCGACCGACCCCCCCGCCCGTACTACCCCCCCCCCCCCCCCCCACCGCCAGGGGAGGACGTCGACGACCCCGGGGGGTCCCACCCGACCCCCCTGCTCTCCCGCCCCCCCCCCCCCCCCCACCACCGCCTGGGGGAGGGTCTTCATGCGCACTGGCAGCGGGGGGTCCGCCCGACCCCCCCGTTCGTGCTCCCGCACCCCCCTGGGCCGGAGGGGGGGGCTGCTCGTCTTGGACGACACCCTTACGCCGCCGGCCAGGGGGTCCGGGGGTCGCGGAGGCGGCCCGCTCGGAACCCTAGCCGTCGCATGGGAATCACCCGAAACCCTAGCAGAGCTCATCTCCTCTATTATTTTATATATATATATATATATATATATATATATATATATATATATATATATTTCAGGTGTTTTTCGTGGAGGGCAGGCTTCTGAAGGAGACGAACCACACTTTCTTGACGCTGGTTCCTAAGAAGGAGGGCGCGACTTCTCTTGCAGACTTCAGACCCATTGCTTGCTGTAACTTTCTGTATAAGATCATTACTCTTCTTATGTGAAGGCGCATGGAGGGGATTATGCAGGGATTGGCGTCACAGAATCAGGCAGCTTTCATCAACGGCCGATCGATAGTGGAGCACAGTCTACTTGCACATGAGATGGTGCGAGAGTTCAGCAAACCTGGGGGGATGAAGGCTTTTGTGAAGCTAGACCTACGGAAAGCTTATGATACGGTCAACCGGGACTTCCTATGTCACTTGATGCTCGCCATGGGGTTCGACGAGAGGTGGTTACGAGGGTGAGGGAGTGCATTTGTTCCCCTACTTTCTCAGTCCTCATCTAGGGCACTCCTCATGGCTACTTCAGGAGCAACAAGGGGTTAAGGCAGGGTGATCCCCTCTCACCGTACTTGTTTACCTTGGTGATGGAGTATTTCACATGCATGATTGACACGGCGGTACATAGCAAGAGGATCGTTCCCCTTTTCAGGTTGGTGAGACCGGTGGTATCACATCTGATTTATGTCGACGACTTATTGGTACTTCTCCAGCCTTCCATGCGGGACATGAGAGCGCTCTCAGACATTATGGAGGAGTTTGGGAGGTTATCTGGACTGCAGTTAAATAGGAAGAAGAGCATAGTCTACTTCAGTTCCCGGTGCACGCTTAAGGAGGAGAGGGCTTTCGCTCTGGGAGTGGAGAAAGGCGAGCTCCCAGTGAAATACTTGGGGGTCCCGCTGACGGTCAACTACGCCAAAGAGCAGGATTGTCACAGCTTGGTGGATTTTGCTCAGAGGAGAGTGGAGGGCTGGCAGGCTACGGGTCTATCATTTGGCGGACGGATTGAGTTGGTGAGATCGGTTATTTCTGGCATCACGATGTTCTGGCTCCAGTCTATCCAGATCCTGATGGCCACTATTCGGAAATTGGAGTCCATCTGTGCTGACTTCATTTGGAGGGGAGGGATTCATGCGATCGCTTGGGACCAGCTATGTCGTCCTCGGGAGGAAGGTGGAGTGGGGCTGCGGCCTATACATGCGGTAAGGAAGGCAGCTGGTGTGAAGATGGCCTGGAGATTCATCAAGGGGGTCGCTTTGGGCGGAGTGGATGGCGAACAGATATCTAAGGCGGACTAACTTCTGGGCCTGCAGGATAGACAATAATTTCTCGGTTACTTTTAAGGCCATTCTGAGGTGTAGGCCGGTTCTTCAGACCGCTATTCGCAGGAACATGAAAGATGGGAATAACACTGATCTCTGGCTTAATCCTTGGTTGGGTTCCAGATCCTTACTGGAGATATTGGGAGGACAGCTAGATTGAGAGGCGGGCAGGGGGCTCACATGCAGTCGGATCATCAGAGATGGGATATGGAGGCCAGAAGGATATTCTTATACAGCTCAGCTAGCCGAGGAGATATGCCAGATTACTATTGACGATAGCCAGCATGAGGACTCCTGGAGCTTGGCCGGCCCAGGTTCGGGTGGAGGGTCAGGACTATTCTATTTTCATAGCTGCTATGACATGGTACGGACTCACCACGACCGGGCTGAGGAGGTGGATTTCATTTGGGGTAAGGGAATTTCTCGGAAAATGCAATTGTGTGCCTACAGACTTCTGTGGGGCAGATTGATGACGAGAGACAGACTGCTTAGTTTTGGGATGCAGATACCAGATGCCATGTGTGTGCTATGTAATGAGGTGGATGAATCTATGGGGCATCTCTTCTTTGAATGCCCGATGTCCTGGCACATTTGGGCTGAGCAGTGCGTGCAGTTGAGAGGGGGAGTTGGTATGGTTAGAGACATCAGGAGCATTCTTAGCTGGATCCGAGATCACAGTGGCAGGGATCCGGGGTGGGCCAGAAGAGCCTGAGTCCGTCTCCCCGCTTCAGTTTGGCACATCTGGAAGGAGCGGAACAGACGTATTTTCGAAGGTCTGACTACACCTCCTATTGGAATTCTACATAACATATAATTCGATGTATCAGTAATGGCCCCATAAACATGTTATTGAGGCATGAGAAGTTGTGATTTTAGTGTATTGTAATACCTTTACCGTTATGTGCGAGGAATAAAATTTACTCTTATTCAAATATATATATATATATATAGAGAGAGAGAGAGAGATCGGAGTTTATATATATATATATATATATATATAGAGAGAGAGAGAGAGAGAGAGAGAGATCGGAGTTTATATATATATATATATATATATATATATATATTGCAACAAGGTAATTGTATTACTTTCTCTATCTCGGGCCAAGTCCAAACATTATTACATCATCCTCTCTCCCTGACCTAGCCAGGTCTAAATTTCTGCACGCCGATCCTCGATTTTCGTGTATGATGCATCCTTCCTCGATCCACCGCTTTGGCTGACCTCTACTAGGTTTGACAATCGGTACCACGATCCCTGCTTGGATATAACGCACCTCCATTCTAGGTTCCTCCCACCTCAATATTTAAGCGCATATCATGCCCAAGGAGATTCAAATCTCCGACCCGGTTGCCCAGGTTCTTTCAGCAATGAAAGTCTCGCATTAGCATGGGCAAATCATCACTGTTTACAACAGACAACAATAGAAAAATAGCAATTAAAACAAGAAAAATATTAGGGTTTACCCAAGGATTGTTTGATTCTCGCAGATGGACCGTTCAAAGGAAGATGATCCTCTGCAACCAAGCTTTCCTCTTGAAGGAGCAACTTGATTCAATTTGGAGAATCTGTCGTTAAGTTGATAGTTTGAGGAACTGGGTCTTTTGTTTAACGATGTAAAGAATGATTTGTAACTGGATTTGGTTGGCTGGCTTGGATTGCAAAGAAGGAATCAACACATTTTGTGTGCTGTTTTTTGACAGCAGCAAGCAGTTTTGGGCAGTGGTAAAACAACAAGGAGATGCTGCTGTCAGATGGTTGAGGCAGATACGTTGGGGTATTGGTTCCCCGGTGCAGCACAACAAAACAGCAGGGGATGCAGGTGGTTGTATTATTGGCAGGCAGGTTAGCAAAATCAGTGGGTCTTTAGTGGTTGTTGGGAATCACAAAATCAGCAAGGGAGGGAGTCAGTTAACTCAGTTCCAGTTTGGACGGCAGCAACAAAAACAGCAGATGATGAAGAGTGTTAAGTATTAGTATTGGACTTTAGTCCCACATTGTCTAGAATAATAGTGAGAGGGGTTAGCCTCTCCTATATATATATATATATTTTTTTTTTGGAAAAATGGTGAATTTTATTCCAAAAGAACAACCATAATCGTACAACATACAAACAGAGTGGGACTCCCACTCACACTCTCAATTCTCCATAGCCTTTACATCATACTCAATATTGTGGAGAATACCAACTGGAGGGGTGATCAGCCCCTCGAAAATCCGACGGTTTCGCTCCCGCCATACGTGCCAAACCGCAGCAGCCAGACGAACTCTTGCTGTTCGGAACCAGTCCTGCCCCCTACCCCTGCTATCTCGAATCTCCGTGATGATGTCACCCACACATTTTCCAGAGGCGAACACTCCCAATACCCGAGTCTGCTCCAACCAAATCTGCCAAGCCAGCGGGCACTCGAAGAAAATATGCTTAATAGATTCAGGTTCCAAACCGCACAGCACACAAGTGGGGTCAGGGACCGTCACCCCAAACGATCTCAGGCGATCTCTAGTCAAGAGGCGGCCCAGTAGAAGCTTGTAGACACACAACTGCATCTTCCTGGCCAGACCCTTGCACCAGACGAACTCGTAATCAGAGCACACCGGGAAAGCTCGTCGGATAAGGTTGTAGCAGCTACGGAATAGGAACTCCCCCGTCCCGGCAGGCGCTCCAGTAGGCTCCCAAATCCACCGATCCACAGGCAGCGACGGATCAATGGCAATAGATGAAATGCTCCCGCCCAGCTCCTCGGTGAACCGATACGAATCCGGTCTCCACTCCCCATCACGGATGATACGACTGCATGTCAGACCCCGTCTGTCCTCCCGATAAGTCGGGACTCCTCTGATGTCTAACAGCGACCGCCGATCAATCCAAGGGTCGAGCCAGAGATCCGTGCTCGACCCGTCCTTCATAACCTTCCGGATGGCAGACTTAAGAACCCCCCTGTGTCGCAATATGTTCTTGAACGTGACCGAGTGGTTGTTGTCGATTGAACACGTCCAAAAACTACCCTGCTTCACGTATCTACTGTGCATCCAGTCCGCCCAGAGAGAACCTCTGCTGATAAATCTCCAGGCCAGCTTAAGCGAAGAGGCCTCCCTGATCTCCAGCAGCGGTCGTAGCCCCACTCCGCCCTCCTTCCTGGGACGGCAAAGCTGGTCCCAGGAGATCGCATGCATCCCCCCCCTCCAAATGAAGTCGGCACATAAACGCTCAACACGCCGGATAGTGGCCACAGGTAGGAGGATAGACTGCAGCCAAAAATGGGCCGCTGTCGAGATCACCGATCTGATCAACTCGATGCGCCCGCCAAAAGATAATCCAGCTGCTTGCCAACCCTCAACTCGCTTCTGAACATACTCCACCAGACTCGTGCAATCCTGATCCCGAGCATAATTGACAGTGAGAGGCACCCCTAGGTACCGCACCGGAAGATCACTCCTTGCTATACCCAGCACCTCAGCCCTCTCCTTCTTCCGTGTGCATAGGGCGCTGAAATAGACCCTACTTTTATCCCTGTTCAACTGGAGACCCGAAAGAGCCTGCAAATCATCCATAATATCCGCAAGCGTCTGCAGCCCCTCCGGCGAAGGCTGGATGAAGACTAGAAGGTCATCCGCATAAATAAGGTGAGTAACTGGGGGGACCATCCTCCGAAACAAAGGTACCAGCTGACCCCGGTGCACTGCCCGATCCATCAAACAAGTAAAGTACTCCATAACTAACGTGAACAGGTAAGGGGATAATGGGTCACCTTGCCTGATACCACGATTGCTCTGGAAGTACCCATAAGGAATACCATGGATGAGAACGGAGAAAGTAGGGGACGTAATGCACTCCCTGATCAACTCAACCCAGTGATCCGCGAACCCCATGGCAGACATCAAATGACAGAGGAAGTCACGATTGACCATATCATATGCCTTCCTCAGGTCCAGTTTAACACAAGCTTTCTCCCCTCCCGGTCTGCTGAAACCCCTTACCATCTCATGGGCCAGGAGACTGTGCTCAGCGATCGACCTCCCCTTGATGAACGCAGCCTGATTCGGGGAGACCAAATCCTGCATGATCCTCTCCATCCGCCGGCACATAAGGTGCGTAATTATCTTATAGAGATAATTACAGCACGCAATGGGTCTGAAATCCGCCAAAGCAGTCGCTCCCTCCTTCTTCGGCACTAAGGTCAGGAATGTGTGATTAAGCTCTTTCAGAAGCTTTCCTTTGGTGAAGAATTCCTGGACCACCTCAACGACCTGATGTTTCAGAGAATCCCAATGGCGTTTAAAGAAACCACTGCTGAAGCCATCCGGACCAGGAGCTTTGTTGGGGTCCGCCGCCTTGACAATAGATTCCACCTCCTCCAAAGTGACATGAGCCAGAAGAATGCTATTCCCAAATGGGGTCACCAACCTCTTCGTAACAACCTCTGGAAACACGGAAAGGTAGTCAGTCTGGAAATATAACTCAGAGTAGTACCTGACAGCCTCGCCCTGGATCTCCGCTGGCGTCCCCACCAGATTGCCATTAACGTCGAGGAGCTGGGATATATGATTCCTATTCTGCCGGGTCCGGATAACGTCGTAAAAGAACTTGGAGCAGCGGTCGCCATCCTTCAGCCAGGAACATTTGGCCCGCTGAGCCGAGCTAATCTCCTTCTGTAGCCTCAGGATGTTGACTTCGCCGACCAGCTCCTTCTCTCTAGCAGCCAGGTCCCCATTCAGCATGTCATCTTGCATATCTTGCTGCAGGGTCCGCAGCTCCACCTCCTTATCTTCTAAGGTAGACTTGGGCAACCCCTTCACCCAGCTCTGAAGGGCTCTCTTCGTGGCTTTAAGACGACGAACCAATCGGAATTGGGCCGTCCCCTCTTGACCGCTAGTAAGCCCCTCCGTAACAGCCTCCATGTAGCCCTCAGAAAGATACCAACTGTTGTTATATCTGAACGGGCGCGACTTCCCAGGAGGACGAGCAGAGAATCCAACCCGGATAAGAGAGTGATCACTGGTCCCAGCAGCCAGACCCTCAGCCGAAGTGTTGGGGAAGTGCCGGAACCACTCCCCGTTACCCAGAGCGCGATCAAGCTGACAAGCAACCCTGTTGAGAGTAGCTTTGTTGTGCCAAGTCCAGATGAAGCCTGATCGAGACAGCTCCCGCAACCCCGCAATCAGGAGGCATCTCTGAAAATCATGAAGGATAGAGTCTGGGACCGGACGACCACCCAGCTTCTCACCGTGATGCATAAGAGCGTTGAAGTCCCCGAGCAGTAGTAGAGGGAGACTCGAAGACTCAGCAACAGCGGATACCCGAGTGATGTCCCCCCAGAGAGACTCCCTTCTCCTCCTGTCATTGTGGCCGTAGACCGCCCCCAAAAGGAACCGGAAGCCACCCTTGTTCACGAAGGAGATGGCTATCAACTGCTCTGTCATCAAAATCAGGTCTCCATCCCAACTCTTCGAGTTCCAGCGAACCCAAATCCTGGCCATGTCACACAGGACCAGGTTGTGCAACTGGGCCCAATGAGAAGGGGTCCGCCGAGTAAGCGTCTTCTCCCCTTTGATCTTGGATTCTAAGATAATAGAAATGTCACACTTCTCTCTATTGAGCACCCCACAAATCTCTCTCCACCTCCCTAGCGAACACGCCCCCCTCACGTTCCAGGCGATAATGGCCATTAATTAATGAGAAGTAGGGGCCCCCTGAAAATCACCCGGAACGACACCTGGGGAAGGTGTCGCATCCGTCGCTAAAAGATCCTCATCCATGCCAGACGGAACCATCTGATGTGGAACATCTTGAGATAACACCAACGCCCAGGCCGGATTAGCGACACACACCTCCTCCTCTCTGTCTGTGGTACGGTTCCCCATCATGGAGGGCCCATCCCGTAGCAGGCCGACCGCACGCCTCTTCCTACAGTAAACCTGCCCTCCAGACGAACCGTCCTCTCCACGTGCCTCAGTCTCCACCTCCTCCATGCGTCTGGTGACTATACTACTCGATCCCTGGCTAGTGGATCCCATCCCTCCCGTAGGGACAGGTAGGGTAGAAACAACAAGGCTCAAACTGGCATCACTCCCCTGGTTTGTAGCCTCCTCCTCCTGAACCACCGCTCCGCTATCCTCTCTGAGATCCATATCACATGGGGCATCAGGTACCTCACGAGGAGGGATGCAAGGCTCCACCGGAGTGCCAGCCACTAGACAAGCACTGGCAAGATGTCCGAAACAGGAACAGCGAGAGCAAGTAGGTGGAACCCATTCGTACTCCACCTTCTGGGTCAGCACCTCCCCAGAAGGGAGTTCATACTCCAACATCTTCGGGAGCTCCCCCCCTGCCCGAATCTCCACAAAGATCCTCGCGTACATCAACCTCGTCCGAAAGGTAGTGGCCTCATCCGCCTTGATCGGGGTGCCCACCAGACTAGCAAGGCGCATCAACAGTGGAATGCTCCAAAATCCAACCGGGAACTCAGGAAATCGGATCCAAACTGGGATGGCATTCAGAACCTCCTCTCGCATCGCAGCTCTGGAGTCCATTCCTTGAGAATGATCAGACGGCCGTCAAACGTCCAGGGGCCACCTTGGAGAATCCTCGCGACATCCTCCGCCAGCCCGAACTTCACATAATAGAAGCCGTTCTCTCGAGCATAGAACTCCATACTCCCCTTCGGCTTCCAGACTCTTGCTGCATAGCCCCGGATCTGCCCGTAGAACGGCTTATTACCCAAGACATACAGGACGAGGGTATTTTCCCAGTACGCTGCCACCTGCTGGATCTCCTCCGCAGGAAACACCGCCCGATAGCCCCTCCCAACCTTGATCGGCGGGACGTACTCCATAGATGTGGGAGATTTCGGTCCCACCGGTTTGCAGATCTCGGCCCAGGACCGTCCAGCCGGCCGAGGGGTAGCCCCAATAGGCCTTTGGACAATCACCGGACGGGAAGTCCCCGGTCCCGGCACATCCATATCCACTACCTTGCTCTTCCCCTTAGCCGCCGCAGTCGCCTTCGGTCGCCAGCCCATCGATCGCCCAGCCGACACCCCAGAACCCCGGATGGGCCGAGACGCAGTCCCGTTCTGACGGATTTCGGGATGGCGATCCCGAGCCTGACCCTGTCCGCCGCTCATCTTTCCCCCGGTTTTTGCCACCCGCCGGCGCGTAACCGTCGTCCATCCTCCTCCCTCCGACTGACTCCCCAGGGACCCGGACCCCGCTCCGAAAACGAAGTTCGGATCCAAATCCCTCAACCCCCTCCCCGGGTGAGCCGACCCCTTCTCCGACGCGCCCGGCCCCCCCCTCCGCCTGGGGGGGTCGTCGACACCACCGAGGGGTCCGCCCGACCCCCCCCTGTGCTCCCGCCCCCCCACCAGCCGCCGGGGGGAGCCCATCCACTCGCACGCGCATTGGGGGGTCCGCCTGACCCCCCCGCACCTGCTCCCCCCCCCAAGCGCCGGGAGGGGGGTCGCCAGACCTCGCCGTCGTCCTCCCGCCGCCGGCCAAGGGGTCCGGCGGCCGTGGGGGAAGCCCCCGCGTGTGCCCTAGCCCGATCGCAGAGTTCGCCCGCTCCCGATCCATTTTTTTATTATTATATATATATATATATATATATATATATATATATATATATATATATATATAATTTCCTCTTTAATAATAATCATTCCATTATTTTACTCTACATGGTATCAGAGCTATAATCCATCCACACCTCTCTTTCTCCACAAAAAAAAAAAAATCTAACCCTAACCCACCCACCCCCGTCACTTCTGTTGTCGCCCCACCCCAGCGCCCTTTACACCCCCCCCACCCCAGCGCCCTTTACACCCCCCCTGCTGCTGCTGCTGCTACAGCCTGCTGCCTCCCCTCCTACCAGCGCCCCCTGCTGCCGCCCCCCTCTCCCCCCTGCTGCCGCCCCCCCTCTTTGTAGTAGCCCCCCCCCCCCCCCCGCCTGCCCTGCCCTGTCAGCCACCCCCCCTCCAGGCCCCCTGCCCCCTGTCAGCTAGCTGTTCCCCCCTCCAGGCCTACCTTCCCAACCTTCCCCTGTTGCTTCTGTCCCCCCAAGACCCAGGCCCCTGCCCCCCCCCTTCGGCCACCCCCCAGATAAGCCCCCCAACTCCATGGATCAAGGTTCAAACCCTAACCCTAGATCTTTCCACACAGCCCCCCCTCCCCCAAAATCCTAACCTAATTCCAAAAAAAAATTGTTGGAATTCTCAAAGGGTAAACATTTTGTTGTTTGCTGGAACATCTGACTCTCAACAATTGACTTAGGATTCTCATAGGGTAAACATTTGGTTTGTTTGCTGGAACCTTTGACTCCTAATGTTAGTTTTAGGAATTTAACAAAAAGCAGACAAGTTGCTTGTTTTGTATGAATCTTTGTTTCTTTACTTGATCTTCACAACAGGATCTAACAGAGGGTAACCTGTGTTATCTCTCTGTCCTGACTTGTGTGATCCACATTCATCCATGTTTCCTATGCGCGTGTCAGTTCTGGTCACGTTTCTTGCGCATTGGCATAGTTGATGTGATTATCAAGTTCGAAAGAACAAATAGATAGTCGAATCAGGAATACTGCGGATGACTAGCACTGGAGCAAATAACAGCGCTACAAACACGAGTGTCGAAAACGCAATGGTGGGACCAACTCGCTGGCGTGACGATTTTCTCGATTCCTCTTGTCGATCAACGGTTGGACGGACCAGAATGTTACTCGACATGGCAAAAGAAGGTCGAAAAAATCCTTCGGGAAATACGGTTGTCAAAACATCTGACTTACAGCCCTTCAGCAGTGACTGGTCCTACGTTTGAGCAATGAGAGACAGATAGACCTGTCAATTGGGCTGGGCCAGCCTAGTCCGGCACGAAAAATTGGCCCATATGTCGGCTCGACCCGATTAATTATAGGCCCGGGCCGGCCCGGGCCGGCCCCGTATATTGGGTCGTGCCAGGCCATGTATATCGGTCCATAAGATAGGCCCGGCCCGGCCCCGTATATTGGGTCGTGGCGGGCCATGTATATCGGCCCATAAGATAGGCCCGGCTCGAAGCCCAATCCCGGTCCGGCCCGGCACGAAGCCCAAGCCCGGTCTGGCCCGGCACGAAGTCCGGCCCGATCCTATGAAAAGTATCATGAGGATATTGAAGTAGTAATGTTAGTTGGTCCACAACTCTCAAGAACCATCCAATATACTATGAATCCGCAAGTTCATTTGATTGCACATTGTAGTGCATTGACTACTTTGCGCTTAGTTGGACTGTCACAAAGGGAGAGGAGAGTTACGCCTTGTCATATTGTTCGCTGCACTGGCGAGCAAAGATTGGTGCATGCTAGCAGCAAAGTCTGAAGCGAGGACAGATAGCCGCATGCTAGCAGCAAAGTTTGCTAAGACGCAAGTATGATAATTTGTGTTCTTTCATAGATCCTCAAATATGATCCGGCCCTGCCCGGCCCGACCCGAAGTCCACCTTGTCGTGGGTCATGTGCCGGGCTGGGCTCAGATTTTTATCCTTAGGCCCGGCCCGGCTCGGCCCGCTATATTGTGTGGGCCTGTGAGGCCCGGCCCAAGCTCGGCCCGGCCCACGCAAATTTGTATCGGGTTGGCCTGGCCCGGCCCACTTGACAGGTCTAGAGACAGATGATAGTCGATTGTTTACACAGTTGATGAATTCAATGGAACCATAGGTAGAAGACATGGTTCGGAATACAGATTCCATAAAGGAATTATGAGAGGTGCTGGCGACGACGTTTGATGGAAAACTTGATTTGTCTCGTATCTACGACTCGGTGTTGGCGTCTACCGAGCAAATCAAGGAGACAAATCTCATAAGGATCACTTTCACACCTTTAAAGCCATGACTGATGAAATCGACCGTGCATGACCTCTGACACGGATATCAATGAAGCAAGGGCTCAATATGAGCAGCTTTATGTCATGGCATATCTTGCCTCTCTCCGTCCTGATGCGGGTTCTGCTCACTCTTAGATCATTGCTGATTCTGATGTTCCATCTCTGATGGAAGCTCACTTGCATGTCCTACGGGCAGCGAAAGTCGTTGAGACCGCTCCGGGTGATGCTCCTGATGATCGATCTGCTCTTGGTGTTGCCCGTGCTGGATTTCGTGGTAGCCGTGATGTAGACGAGGCAATGTCGATCGTAATAGTGGTAGACTACGTACATGCTTCAACTGTGGTCTGCAAGGCCATTTCCAGTGGCAGTGTCCTAAGGCTTTTACCGCCAATGTTATATCAGATGCTCCTGATGGTGGCATTCGTTATGTTCAAATGACTGCAGAGTCATATGTAAATTTTCTTGACTTTCAAGCTCAACGTCGTGGTGAAACATCAACATCTGGATTCACAGCCGGCTACTCAGCGGTATGTGTGGTAAGGTCGAAGCAGTGGGTGATTGACTCTGGTGCGTCTTCTCACATGATTGGCGACACAGGTATGATACGCAATTATGTATCGATGGGTCGTATTTTCAATATTACTGTTGCCAGTGGTGGTTTACCAACTATCCGTGGACGAGAAAGTGTCTGTCTTTCTTCCGGACTGTCACTCAAATCATTATTACATACACCGGGAAATCCGTTTAGTTTGCTTTCAGTTAGTTAGCTTACTCGTGATTTGCATTGCTTAGTAATATTTTTAACTGATGTTTGTGTTTTCAGGATCTAAAGACTCGAAATACTATTGGTAATGGGCATGTGGTTGGAGGCTTGTACCTTCTCATGTTGTCTGTGCCGACGTGAAATTCGATCATTTCGAGATACATTGTCAATTAGGCCATCCATCAATCCAAGCTCTCTAGAAAATTTATCCATCTTTAGATGTTCCTACTTCTTTTCTTTGTGACTCGTGTCATTTAGCTAAGCATCAACGGGTTCCCTATCCGGCGAGTCTTAATAAATTTGCATTCGCTCCTTTTGAGTTGGTGCATTCTGATGTATGGGAACCTTGTCCGATTGAATCAATAATGGATTTTAAATATTTTGTTACATTTGTTGATGGTTACTCACGTATCACTTTTGTTTATCTAATGAAAAATTGCTACGAATTATTTCAAATTTGGTGCAATTTTTATGCCGAAATCAAAATACAATTTGGTGTTCCAATTAAATGCTTACGAAGTAACAACGGTCGTGAGTATCTATCTCGTGAGTTCAATATTCATTTGTCCGACAATGCATCATCCACCAAACTTGATGTCCTCATACACCACAACAGAATGGTGTGGCCGAGCGTAATAATCGTCATCTCTTGAAAACAACGCGTGCTCTTATGTATCAAACACGTACTCCCAATAAGTTTTGGTCGGATGCGGTACTTACCGCTTGCTATCTTATTAATCGTATGCCATCATCTGTTTTTAATGGTTTTACCCATTTTTCTCGATTATATCCTGGAAGAGAGCTGTTCCCTCTCTCTCTCTCAAAATTTTTGGTTGCTTGTACTATGTGCGAGATACCCGACCGACTCTTTCTAAATTAGATCCTAAGACAATCCAATGTATTTTTCTTGGGTATCCTAAAGATCAGAAATAGTATCAGTGTTTCTCTCCTGCCTTGAAGATGTATTTTTTTTCTCTCGGGATGTTATTTTCATTGAAACCGAGTTTCCTCTACTTCCGCAAACTTCGGAATCCAATTTCCCAAATTTACCCAGAAGAGGATTTCTTTTTGTTTCCTATTCAACCACAAGAGCCCCCCGTAAGGGTGCCTCCCCTACCGAGGCAGTATCTCGGTCCGACGGTCCGCAAACACCGATTCAGTCAGTACCGACGTCACCTGAAAGAAAATCGCAGATAGTGCCCACAGAGTCATCCTCCTCCTCTAGCTCTACCGATTCGCCTTCGCCTGTACCGCCAGCTCGACCTCGTCGTACCTGTCGTGATCACCCATTATATGTTGACAACTACAAAGGGCTTGCTAGCCACACTCAGTCCTTGGTAGCTACTATTGATGAGATTCAAATTCCCAATACTGTCGAGGAGGGTCTTAAACATCTTGGTTGGCGTGCTGCTATTGAAGAGAAGATGAAAGCACTCCGAAAAAATCATACTTGGGACTTGGTAGATTTGCCTACTAATAAGCAGGCAGTCGGCTGCAAATGGGTGTTTGCGATTAAGGTGAAATCGATTGGACTCTTGATCGTCTAAGACTCTAAAGGCTCGTCTAGTTGCTAAAGGATATTCTCAGACCTATAGTGAGGATTATTTTGAGATATTCTCCTCAGTTGCCAGGATGACATCTGTGCGTGTACTCTTGGCCCTGGTTGTTCGCTATGACTGGCCATTGCTTCAGGTGGATATCAAGAATGCATTTCTCCATGGAGATCTTGAAGAAGAAGTATATGTAGTGCAACCTCCCGAGTTTGTTGCATGGGAGGGTAAAGTGTGTCATCAACGGAAGGCTCTCTATGGTCTCAAACAATTATCTTGTGCGTGATTTGGTCGATTTACACATGTTACTCAGTTTGGCGTGTGTCAATCAAAGAAGGATCATTCGGTATTCTACCGACAGACATCAGCTGGAAGGATACTAGTTGGTGTCTATGTTGACGACTTTGTGATCACGGGAGACGACTGTCAGGGTATTGCAGACCTAAAAAGGTTTATGGGAGAACAATTTCAAACCAAAGATATGGGGTCATTGAACTACTTCTTGGGCATTGAAGTCATACGGGGAAGGGGGACATTTTAATGTCCCAGACATACTAAATGATGTAGGAATGATGCAAGCTAAGGGAGCAAACTCTCCCATGAATTCAGGGGCAAAGTTACTTCCAGATGAGGGGGTCCTGATGATCAATCCAGATCAATATCGTCGAGTGGTGGAAAAACTCAACTATTTGGCGATCATGACTCGACCAGACATCTCTTTCGTCGTAAGTGTCGCAAGTAGATTTATGGCTTCTCCAAGAATTCTATACTGGCAAGCAATTTTCAGAATTTTATGCTATCTAGTTAAGAATCCGAGAAAAGAAATTTGGATGGAGAATCATGGATATACTCATATTGAGTGCTTACCGATGCTGATTGGGGTACAAGTCTGACAGATAGACGGCCTACATTTGGCTATTCGGTATTCATTGACGGAAACTTGGTATCGTGGAAGAGCAAGAAGCAGAATGTAATAGCACGATCAAGTTCAGAAGCAGAATATCGAGCCATTGTCCATGGTACAACAGAGGTGTTATATCTTAAGCATTTTCTACAAGAACTGGAAGAAGAAGCAAGATCTAAAGCAGCAGATTTGTGATGTGATAACCAGTCTGCTATCCACATTGCTACTAATCCTGTATTTCATGAAATGATGAATCACATTGAAATCGATATCCACTTTGTCCGTGATGAGTATACAAAGGGGGTGATAAAGTTTCACCATGTGTGGACCGGTGATCAGATAGCCGATACCTTCACGAAGTCTCTTTTGGGTCCTCGGGTTCAATTTTTGTGTAACAAGCTGGAGATGATTGACATCTATGCTCCATCTTGAGGGAGGGTGTTAAGTATTAGTATTGGGCTTTAGTCCCACATTGGCTAGAATAATAGTGAGAGGGATTAGCCTCTCCTATATATATATCTAACTTCCCCTTTAATAATAATCATCCAATTATTCTACTCTACAAAGAGGATTTACGGTTAGGAGTAGGGAAAGAAAGAAAATATTAAGGCTAGGGTTAGGGCGTCACACCCAGGGCTTTGCAAACTCAAATTCTCCTCCATTGATGTATCATGGAATTATGTGATTCAATTTCTCCTATTAAAAAACGAAACGGAAAGAATGTAGAAAGAAAAATAAAAGGAAAAAAATGATTTAGTTGGTACTTGGTAGCCTTCTGGACGGACTGTTTATGCACTATGTGTTTTTAGTCACCATTAGTGATTAATAATACTACAAGGTACTTACAGTTCTATGAACCCACAGATATACACAGCAAATTGTTCTGAAGTGCAAATTAAAGAAATACTTACTGTTTTGCTCATTATCTGTTACCTTTTCAGGTTTTTTGGAAAAGAAAAGTTCAAAAACAAAAGAGTGGGCAAAAAGATGGTTCGTTCTCAATGAGAAAAGTGGAAAGGTTCGGAGTAATCTTACTTTTTGATACATATACAAAAAATAAATGCCAACTTTTGCCAAAAATGTCTGCTTGCTGCTATAGTTAATGATCATTTAATTTTGGACCAAAAAACTTAACTATTGGCTTTTCGGTGTAGCTTGGGTACACAAAGAAGCAAGAGGAAAGACACTTCCGTGGTGTCATCACTTTGGAGGTATAGTTTATATGTTTTCAGATATAACCTCTTTATGTTTAATAGCTTCACTCGTTAGTTAACAGACAAGATGAACCAATATGCACAACTGAAAAGTTCCCGTCTCATGCTAAGGTTTCTCAAATGAACAAGCTGGTTTCACAAATATGATTTCTTGAATATTTCTGCTTGTCTAACATGCCGTGTTTGTCATGGATTTCATTGTTCTTTAGGTCTTTTATGGTTAGTTTAACAAACAAGACTCCAATTTTTTGTACTGGCATGTGAAATTGTCCCATATGTTCTAAATATCATGCTTAGGTTTCTGAAAGAATGGAGTGACTAATTTTTCCGTAAGTGATTCCTAGAACATGCCAGTTTTCTAACACGTAGCGTCAGTTGCATAAACATTTGTAGCATCTCAGAGAGATGCATGCTCCTTACAAGCATAGTTTGCGGCATCGGCCGAAACTGATACGGTTTGACATGTCCCTATCCGATACCGACCGATACTGATACTAACATTGAGCGTCTCTTTTCTAATCAATTCGGCAAATAAAATTGAACAAAAAAGACCAATCAACAAGGGTGTAAAGTATAGTAAGGTTGTAAAAAAGCATGTAAAAGAAGAAAACTTATCTATCACTTGTAAACCAATCGGCAATGATGACTACTATTTCATTCCGTTTCAAAACTACTAAGAAATAACACATGAAATACTTAAAATTATGCCTAAATGTATAAGAAAAAAATTCTAAAATTTTATTTTTTAATAATTATTTTCTTTTTGGTACCAAAAATCCGATACTCCGATCCGAAACCGTTGATATTGCCGATACCGCCGATCCCGATACTCATAGGAAGGGTCCGATACCGATTCCGATAGTGATATTGTGAATCTTGCTTACAAGCTATCCCTTACATTTGTTGTTGTAAACAGGACTATATATTTATATTGGTTTCCAGAATCATGATGGTACCTCTTGAACCCCAACTTCCTGAGAGACTCGTAACTGTACCTATGCTGCACAAACATGAGAAAATGGTGTCCATATTGTGTCTATACCCGTATTCGTATTCTTGCAACATAGCTGTAGCTACTTGAAAATGTTTGTATCTTGTACCCGTGTCCTTATCCGTATATGTGTCCATATTTGTGCAACACAGCTGTCGACCCAATGGCCCTTGTAATGAAGATCTCAAATGGCAAAAGTCACTTGTAAACAATGACCATGACTGTGTAATCGAGCTGTCTTAATAAACTAAAGGATTGACATTGCAGACAGATTGCATTTCTCACTACGATCTTGGCTCACTTATTGTTGAAAGTTTCCAGATATTCATATACACAAGAAATCATGTAGACTCGTCTGCTATCTTTGGTCACTGGATGTCACAATTTTGGTTTATTGAGCGGTTTGTATACATCATGTAAACATGGACCTTGAAACGTTTCATTCCCTGCAAACATATTCTCATTTGTGATTTGACACATTGGTTAAAAGTCATTTTGTTGTGCAGGGCAGCAGGTGGGTTTGAAGTAACCTGCCCGCCCTAAAAGCTATACATATTATATCAATAAATTAATAAATTTTAAGAATGATAAGCTGGATATGATGCAAGATGACTAGCTTCATGGTAACTGACACGGAGGGTTGCTACTATAAACAATGGTTTGATGTTAATGTGAACTGTAACTGTCTCTTACATTTTAAGGTTGTAGACTAAGTGACAGACATCATTCTGATGTTTCATTAAGAAGTTAACTGAAAGATGAAGTGTTAAGAAAGGGTACCTTAATGTTCTTTTTCAAATTTTGTTACAGATATATCCTAACATTGGTTTTCGTCAATTTGCCTAGCATCCTAAAGGGAATGTTAACAGAAGACCAAAACGGCCCTTCAACAACTTGATTTCTGTTTTAGGAAAAAAAGAATTATAAAGAAGAAAAAGATAATTTTGCAATAGCTCTGCCTTTAACTTCTTCCCCTTTCCCTTGCCGTCCTTGGTTGCTGCGACATTAGCAGACCACCAAGATGGTAGCCTAGAGACCCCTCTATGTTCTCTCCTTCCTCTTCCTCTCTACCATATCTGTTCCACTTTCAGGGGCCCACCAGTTTTCTTGCAAGGGTGGCAACAGCTGCCTCGGCCGTGTGATCCCTTCTCCCCACCCTGATGCTGGCTTGGGCCGAGAGAGATGGGAGGGGAAAGGAGAGAGTAGGAAGAAGGGAAGGGGAGGAGGGTGGCTGCAGGCCACTGTGAGCCAGCCACCACGACACTGAATGGAGGCGGCAAAAAGAAAGCTTAGAGGGAGGTTTCCCTTTTTTCGCAACATATCTTCTCTTCTTTGTTTTCTTTATTAACATTTTTTAAGAATGAAAGGCAAATTATTAAATTTGTACGTCTTTTTGTGGTTTTTATTGGAATGAAATGATGTGGGACAAGGTGATAGAAGATAATGTGTGGAGAAATGTAATAAAATATTAGGGAGGTTCCGTTGTTTTTAACCCAAAAAAAGTGCAATACCCATGCTACTTCTCTATGCATTCTATGGCTTTATTTGTGGTACAGCTGTAAAGCCTTGTTTCTTCCTGTGTCAGATGCTGCAAGGAAATGCTTTCATACCTACAGTTTAAGTGCTCATACTTGTCGTCACAATGATGTTTGTTCTCCTTGTTTCTGTGCTATGTCAAAAATTTGATGGAATCAGGATAGTTGTACTTGCGAAGTTGTAGAGTATCGATATGCTTCACATTAGAATGTGATTTGATATTCTTTCGATATGTTACGTTGTAGAGAATACACATACAAGGCTTGTGGTATATATCGGCTATAGTAAGTTATTATATTACATAAGTATTGTTTGACGTGTATAGTTTAGGTATTTCATTGAACTATGAAGATTATCCTGGCTTAACTAATTTTTTGAAAGAGTATCGTGGCCTATATCTCTGTTTACAAGTCAAGTGGTTCTCTCTACATCATTATAGCCAATAACTGTGGGGGGAAATTAGCATCATAAAGGAACCTTTTTTTTTTTTTTTGCTTTTTAATATAGTAAAATATATCTATATTCAAATACTATTCAGCTGTTGCTGATTTTTTTTTAATGTCATAAGACAATAAAGTGTAAGTTCAGGTGGTAAATACTATGAAAAGTAGGGTTAACAGAGCTGAGCACAAGCTATGCATGTCTGATGCTACACGTGGTGACATAATTTGTGACATAAGCAATCACTTGGTGCTATGTCATGCAAGAGTATTAGAGATCATAGAAATGGTACCCGTGGTGAGTTTGGAAGGATTAACAGCAATTAAGACTGTTGGCACATTTATTTTGATAACATTAAAAGCATCTTCGTAGTTTAGTTTTCTCTGTATTTCAGCTAACAGATAATCTCTCAAGCTATCATACAAAAAGATCTGTCCATTCAAGCCGAATCATCAAAGCCTTATGGAAATCCCTAAAAGAAGACTGAAGAAAAGACCAGCGCTCCTTAAAGACAGCTCTCAAAAGATTCAAGATTTCGAATCTGTACAAGGTCTAGGTCTTTCTGTATAAACACCTAAGGTTGGATGACAAACATAAAGCTCTTCTATTTTTCAGTCAAAAATCAATGTATAAAGAAACGGCATACCGACGGTATACCGCTGTGTACCGACGGTATACAGTTTCTGAGCTCTAAAACGTTCTGTGACAAAATATCGGTATACCGATGGCATACAACAGTATACCGGCGGTATACCGATTTGTGAGCCACAAAATTTTCTGTGACGAAACTCGACATACCGACGGCATACTATAGTATACCGGCAGTATACCGTTTTGTGAGCCACAAAATGTTCTGTGACGAAACTCGACATACCGGCGGCATACTACAGTATACCGGCGGTATACCGTTTTGTGAGTCACAAAATGTTCTGTGACGAACATCGGTATACCGACGACATACCGCTGTATACCGACGGTATACCGGCTTCATTAGATTTAATTTTTGAATGGACAAGATACTAGCATTAAATGCTCCCAACGGATAGATTTATTACCGTTACTGTTCCGAACGGTATGCCGGTCCATACCGACGACATGCCGTCCGTATTATGTTTAGGAGCATTAAATGTTATCCTTTCTTGGTTTCTATATAAATGGATTCCTTCCTTCCATTGAAGATCATCCACTTAAGCCATAAATTTCTCAACAACCAAGAGCTCCACCATTACTACTCTACCCAAGCTTTTAATTGTCATCCAATCCAAAAGTGCTAGAGTATTCAAGAGTTGTACTTTTCAATCTTTAAGTGTTGTAGAAGATCAACAGTTTCTTTTCCTTTCCTTTTGAAGTTGACGAGCCTTCGTAAGAAAACTCGTGTGTAAGAAGTTGGCGAGTTCTTCGGATCCAAACTCGTGTTGAAGTTGGCGAGTTCTTCGGATCCAAACTCGTGTGTAACTATTTACTCTAGTAGATTTAAGCCGGAGAGAGTTCCGGGATTGGATTGGCTCTAAGGAGGAGACCAGGATACATCGAGTGTTTGATTCTCTTTCTCTCTCTCTTATTTACATCAGTAATATAGCTTACTTGTGTTAAGTAATTTTTTATTACCCTATTCACCCCCCTCTAGGGTTCTACAAAGACTCGTTTCTAGAATCTTCTGTGACATTGAACAAGTATCATAGATAACCAACTGAGCACAAGCTAGTTGCTACCAACTTCAAGTTGAAGCAGATAATGACTGATTAAATTTGACTCTATCAATGTGTTTGACATTTATCATTATTTCCCATATTTCAAATTTGTTCAGCCAAGAAATATTATCTGGGAAGGGATTGAAGAAATATTAGTTGTTAGTCCCATATCGGGAAGAGAATACTGAGAAGGCTAGTCGTCTCCTATATATGTAATCTCTCATGTCAGTAATAACTATCCCATTATTCTCTCCTACATGGTATCAAAGTCAAAACCCTAGCTGCCATCCATCCCTCCCTTTCTCACTTCCACTCAAAAGGAAAAAAAAACTAACCCTAGTCGCCTGCCTGCCCCCTTTCCTGTCGACTGCTGCTCCCCCCTCCCTCCCTCGACTGCTGCTCCCCCCTTCAGTGTCGACCCGTGACTGCTCCTCCCTCCTTCCCGATCGACCCTCGACCCCACCGCCTCTCATCCCCGCATGCAGCCCTGCCACCACCCGCAACCCTTGCACCTCCTGCCATCGTCCACAGCCCCTCTGTCTCCTCGGCCTGCTACACTTGCGATCCCCCCCTCGACCCCCTGTACCCCTGTGCCACAGCCCGTGACCACCCCTCCCCACCGACTCCCTGCACCTCCCTGCCACCGCCGCCCCTGCACCCCCCGACTCCCCTATCTGACTCCAGCCCCTCCCCCATAATGCAAACCCTAACCCTGGCCTCACCATACAAACCCTAGCCGTCAGCCTCCATCTCCCAAAACCCTAACCTTAGAAGTTCCAAAAAATTCTGAAAAAAAAATCGTCGGAGTTAGATCTTCAAAGGACAAACTATGATAGTTCGTGTGAACCTCTGAACCTCGATAACAACATCAGGAGTTAACAGAGAGCAAACTTAATTGTTTGTGTGTATCTCTGTTCCTGCTGGCTTGGTATCCACACCAGGATCTAACAGAGAGCAACCTAGGTTTGCGTGAATTTCTGTCCTGCCTTGTGTGATCCACATTTCATCTCTGCGAATATTGCGCGAGCCAATTTTGACAACGTTGATCGCTTATTGCAAGGTTGATATGAATATCGGGTCGAGACGATAATCGAATCGAGGACTTGAAGGATGCCGAATACTGTGGTGAATAGAAGTGCTGATAGTACTAGTGTCGGAAACACAGAAGCGGAGACACCGATTACTGGTACAACAATTTTTTTGGTTCAACTTGTCGATCGGAGGCTGGATGGTCTGGATAGCTACTCTACATTGCGGAAGAAGATCGAGAAGATGCTTCGAAAAATGCAGTTGTCCAAGCATCTCACTGACGACCCTCCAAAGAAGAATGACCCCACATATGAGCAATGGAAGACTGATGATAGCAGACTGTTTACACGTTTAATGAATACGATAGAACAAACCATCAAGGATATAGTTCATAACACGGATACGGTGAAGGAGTTAAAAGAGGTCCTAGCAGTTGCGTTTGAAGGCCAACACGATTTGTCTCGTATCTATGACTCGGTTGTTGGCATCTACCGAGCTGATCAAAAAGACAAGCTACACCATGATCACGTCCGAGACTTAAAGGCCATGACTGAAGAAGTTGATTGTCTTACCATTGACAACATATCTTAATGAGGTGAGGAATCAACGTCAGCATCTCTATGTAATGGCGTACCTTGTATCACTTCGTTCTGATGCAGATTCTGCACAGTCTTAGATTATTGATAGGGCTGAGATTCCATCTTTGATGGAAGCCTACTTTCGTGTCCTACGGACAACGAAAGTAGTGGAGCTGATACAAGTGATACACCTGCTGATTGATCTGTTTTGGGTGTTGTTCGTGGTGGATTACGTGGGGGCGTAGTGGTCACAATGTTGACCGCAATGGTGAACGAGGTAATGGTGGTCGTGTTGGAGGAAGACCGCGCACATTTTTCAACTGTGGTCAACAAGGACATTTTCAGTGGCAGTGTCCCAAAGTTCGTGCCGCCAATGTTGCATCAGATGCTCATGACAATGATGGGTTATCCGTGCAGATGACATCAGATACCTAGGCAGAGTTCGCTGAATTTCAAGCTCAGCATTGTGGTAAAGTTTCTACATCTGGATTCACAGCCGGATATTCAGCGACGTGTGATAAGGTCGAAGCAGTAGGTGAGTGACTATGGTGCGTCTGATTACATGACATGCGACAGAGGTATGTTGCGTGATTATATATTCGTGGGTCATGTGACATATATTACTGTTGCGAATAACAGTTCACTGAAAGTTCGTGGAAAAGGAAGTTCCCGTCTTTCTTTCGGTCTGTCACTCACTTCAGTGTTATATACACCTGAAAACCCATTCAACTTATTATCAATTAGTCGGATTAATCGTGACCTACAATAGTCGGTAACATTCTTTCCTGATGGTTGTCTTTTTTAATTTCCTGAAGACTGGAAAGACTATCGATATGGGACATATGGCTAAAGACTTGTACTTGTTTGCAATGAATTCTTTTGTTGTCGATGCAGGTGTGTTGCTCGACCCGTTTGAGTTGCAATGTCAGTTAGGTCATCCATCCATTCGAGCTCCCTAGAAAATGTGTCCATCTTTAGATTTTCGAGTTACTTTTCATTGTGAGTCATTTATTTTGGTAAACATCACCGGGTACCCTATCCGATGAGTCTAAATAAAGCTGTCTCTGCTTCTTTTGAGTTAGTGATGAGTTTCAAGTATTTTGTTTCCTTTGTTGATGACTATCACAAGTCACTTTTGTCTACTTAATAAAACATCATTCCGAATTATTTGATATTTGGTGGAATTTTTATACTAAAATCAAAACTCAATTTAGCATTAATATTAAGTGTCTTCGGAGCGATAATGGTCGTGAGTATGTGTCTCGAGAGTTCAATTCTCATCTGGCTAGACATGAAATTATCCACCAAACTTCCTTTTCTTATACACCGCAGCAAAATGGAGTGGCGGAACGTATGAATTGTCACCTTTTGAAAACACGCGTGCTCTTATGTTTCATGCTCGTACTTCCAGAAAATTTTGGTCGGATGCTTTTCTTATGACTTGCTATCTGATCAAGCGCATGCCATCGACTGTTTTCAATAGCACTAGACCCTTTTCTCGGTTATATCTTGTAGATATGGAAATAATGGAATTATTTTATTAATGATGAGAGACTACATATATATGAGAGGCTAGCTCCTCTCCTATTATTCTAAGCAATGTGGGACTAAAGCCCATTAACTAATAACTCTAATATAACACTTAACACCCTCCCTCAAGCTGGAGCATAGATGTCAATCATGTCCAGCTTGTTACATAAAAATTGAACCCGAGGACCCAAAAGAGGCTTTGTAAAGATATCAGCTATCTGGTCGCCGGTCCTCACTTGTTGAAATTTTATCACTCCCTTTGTATACTCGTCACGAACAAAGTGGATATCAATTTCAATATGCTTCGTCCATTCATGAAATACTGGGTTGGTGGCAATATGAATAGCAGATTGGTTATCACACCATAGATCTGCCGCTTGAGATCCTGCGTCTTCTTCCAGTTCTTGTAAGAGACGTTTAATATATAATACCTCTGATGTGTCATGAGCAATAGCTCGATATTCTGCTTCTGAGCTTGAGCGTGCTATCACACTTTGTTTCTTACTCTTCCTTGACACTAGATTTCCGCCAATAAATACTGAGTAGTCAGATGTAGATCGTTTATCTGTCAGACTTGCTCCCCAGTCAGCATCTGTAAAACACTCAATACGAGTGTGTCCATTATTCTCCATTCGAATTTCTTTTCCTGGATTCTTAACTAGATAACACAAGATCCTGAGAACTGCATGCCAGTGTGGAACTCTTGGAGAAGCCATAAATCTACTTGCAACACTCACTGCGAAAGAAATATCCGGACGAGTCATGACAGCCAAGTAGTTGAGTTTTCCAACTACTCGACGATATTGATCTGGGTTTGTCATCAGAACTCCTTTGTCTGGAAGTAACTTTGCCCCTGGATCCATAGGTGAGGTTGCTCCCTTGGCTTGCATCATGCCTGCATCATTTAGTATGTCCAGCACATAATTTCTTTGGGACATTACAATGTCCCACTTGCTCCGTGTGACCTCAATACCCAAGAAATAGTTCAATGATCCTATATCCTTGGTTTGAAAATTGTTCTCCCAGAAACTTCTTGAGGCTTTCAATACCCTGACTGTCGTCTCCTGTGATTACAATGTCATCAACATAGACACCAAATAATATCTTTCCTGCTGATTTCTGTCGGTAGAATACGGAATTATCCTTCTTTGATTGACACAATCCAAACTGAGTAACCACATGTGTAAATCGACCAAACCACGCACGGGGTGATTGTTTTAGACCATAGAGGGCCTTCCTCAGATGACACACTTTACCCTCCCTTGCAACGAACCCGGGAGGTTGCATCACAATTACCTCTTCATCAAGGTCCCCGTGGAGGAAAGCATTCTTGATATCCAGTTGAAGCAACGGCCAGCCATAGAGAACGACTAAGGCCATGAGGACACGAACAAACGTTATTTTAGCAACAAGAGAGGTTTCGAAGTAATCCTCACCATAGGTTTGAGAGTATTCTTTGGTCACCAAACGAGCCTTCAGGCGATCAAGAGAGCCATCTGGTTTCACCTTGATTGTGAATACCTATTTGCAACCCACTGCCTGTTTACCAGTGGTTAAATCGACCAAGTCCCAAGTGTGGTTTTCCCTGAGAGCTTTCATCTCCTCGTTCATAGCAGCACGCCAACCAAGATGTTTGAGACCCTCCTCAGCGGCCTTGGGAATCTGAATCCCATCAATAGTAGCCACTAGAGATTGAGTGTGACTAGTAAGTCCTTTATAGCTGTCAACATATAAGGGATGATCACGACAGGCACGACGAGGACGTTCTGGAGGCAGAACCGTCGGAGTTGCTGGCGGAACCAGTGGAGCTGCTGGTGGATTATGTGGAGGCAACTCATTGGAGCCGGAGCTGCTGGTGGAACCGGAGGAGGATGATTCTGTGGGCGATGTCGGCACTGACTGAATTGGTGTATGCGGACCATCGTCCTGAGAAACTGGCTTGGTAAGGGAGGACACCCGTACGAGGGGATGTTGTGTTTGATCAGGAAATAACAAAAAATTCTCTTCACGATAGACTAGAGGAGGCAGACCCGTAGATTGTAGGAGTGGAGAAAATTCGGTTTCTACAAAAGTAACATTCCTAGTGAAAAAATCTCTCTTCAAGACAGGGGAATAACACCAATACCCTTTATGACCTTTAGGATACTCAAGAAAAATACATTGTATTGCCTTAGGATCTAATTTAGAAAGAGTTGGTTGGGTATCTCGAACATAACATAAGCAGCCAAAGATTCTTAGAGGCAGATAAAATGGCTCTCGTCCGAAAAAAAGTCGAGAGAAGGGAGTGCTACTATTGAAAACTGACGATGGCATGCGGTAAATAAGATAACAAGCAGTAAGAACTGTATTCGACCAAAATCTCTTGGGAGTACGTGTTTGAAACATAAGAGCACGTGTTGTTTCCAAGAGATGGCGATTCGCGCTCGGCCACACCATTTTGTTGTGGTGTGTATGTACAAGAAGTTTGATGGATGATGCCATTGCGGGCCAAATGACTATCGAGATCACGAGATAAATACTCATGACCATTGTCACTCCGAATTTTTTTGATTGTAATACCAAATTGTATTTTTATTTCAACATGAAAATTGCACCAAATGTTACAATTCAGAACGATTTTTCATCGGATAAACAAAAGTGACATATGAGTAATCATCAACAAAAGTAACAAAGTACTTAAAATCCATTACTGATTCAATCGGACAAGGTCTCCATACATCAGAATGCACCAATTCGAAAGGAGCGGAAGCAATTTTATTTTGACTCACCGGATAGGGAATCCGGTGATGCTTAGCTAAACTACACGGCTTACAATGAAAATAAGCGGGAATATCTAAAGAATGGTACATTTTTTGGAGAGCTTGGGTTGATGGATGGCCTAACTGACAATATAGCTCGAAAGGATCGAGTTTCATGCTGGCACAGACAACAGAAGAAGGTGCATCAAACAGGTATAAGCCTCCAACCACATGTCCCTTACCAATAGTCTTTCCAGTTTTCAGGTCCTGAAAAACGCAACCATCAGGAAAAAAGGTTACCGAGCAATGCAGTTCACGAATAATTTGACTAATAGAAATTAAACTGAACGGGTTTCCAGGTGTAAGTAATACAGAATTGAGTGACAGTCCGGAAGAAAGATTGGCATTTCCACGTCCTCGGACTGTCAGGAAACCTCCATTGGCAATAGTAATGCCAGAAACACGACGGACAGGTACATAATCATGTATCATACTTGCGTCACCAGTCATGTGAGAGGACGTACCAGAGTCAATTATCCACTGCTTGGATTTTACTATGCATGCTATTGAGTATCCGGCTGTGGATCCAGACGTGGAAGCTTCACCACGACGTTGAGCTTGAAAGTCAAGTAACTCTGTATATGAGTCTGAAGTCATCGGAACAGATCGGACACCATCATCAGAAGCCAAGCTGGCCACAGTTAAAGCAAGTGCGTGGTCTTCCTCCATCACGACCGCTATTGCCACGTCTCCCATCTCGACCAGCATTTTGGCCACTACGTCGGCCACCACGACCACTACGAAATCCTGTACAAGCTGCACCTAGAGTTGAACGATCAACATGAGTATCATTCGGAGTGGTCTCAACTACTTTTGCTGCCCTAAGGATACGATAGTGCGCTTCCAACAGGGACGAAACTTCAGATCCAGCAATAATCTGAGAGCGAGCGGAGTCCACATCAGGACGGAGAGAGGCAAGATAAGCCATGATATAAAGCTGCTCACGTTGAGCCCTTGTTTCATTAATATCCGACGTAAGTGATAATACGCGGTCAATCTAATCAGACATAGCCTTGAAATGGTCCTTATGAGATTTGTCTCCTTGATTTGCTCGGATACACCAACGACCGTGTCACTCCCCGTTCCCAGAATGCGTATTTTTATACATGTACAACTCATATATATTTTTTAGTATTTATCATATATTATCCTGTATTTAAATTCCTTTAATTTCATGTTAATTAATTATCTGCATTTTATTTCCTGCTGTTATTCTTTGCTTTTGGTCTTGCATTTTGGTTCGGCCTAGGATGGGTTTTCTCGGGTTCATGGTGGTTCACATGAACCGAACCACACAAACTCCCACCTACCACCACCTCTTCCATATTTAAAGCCACCATCTCCATTCTCTCTCTTCATAACTCATTCTTCACCATTACTTCTTCTTATCCCTCTTCACTCTCCACCTACCAGGAGAAGGCAAGTACATCTTGCTTCTCCTTCACCCATTTTTATGGTTCATTTGTCTTCCTCTTGTGATTCTAAGAGAGTTTAGTTCTTAGCATTTTTGATTTCTTTGGCTGGTTTTCTCTAGATCTAAGTTGTTGTATTCTCGGTTGTTCATGGGTTTTGATCCACCAACTGGCGTGTTTTCGGAAATAGATAGTTCATGTGGCAGAGCTTCTCATTCCACACCATTCTGAACCATGGGAACCTTATTTTTCTGGCAGTTGGAGTTCGGGAGATTTAGTCACGCTCACGTTCTTACGTGCCAGCGTGCGTTTTTAGTCACGCTCACGTTCTTACGTGTTAGCGTGAATTTTTAGTCACACACGTCTTTACGTGTTAGCGTGAATTTTTAGTCACGCACACGTCTTTACGTGTTAGCGTGAATTTTTAGTCACGCTCACGTCTTTACGTGCGTACGTGAATTTTTAGTCACGCACACGTCTTTACGTGTTAGCGTGAATTTTGAGTCACGCTCACATTGTGCGTGCGTGAGTTACTTTTCACGCTCACGCTGTGCGTGCGTGAATTTACTTTTCACGCTCACGCTTGCCAGCGTGAATCACTTTATACGCTCACTCCTACCTACTAAACTTGGCGTACCCTTTTACGCGTACGATTCTTGCGTGACTTGTTGGCCTTAGCATAGACTTGTTGGCGTGACTTGTTGACCTTAGCATAGACTTGTTGGCGTGATTTCTTGACCTGGGTATTTCTATTGTTCTATAATTTATGGCATGATAATTCTCCTATTATATCCTTATGCCTTTTTGCATGAACTCGATAATCTTAGCATGTTAATATTTTTAATACATATGGTTGTGTATTAATGCCCTGTGTCTTGATTGGTTCATGATACCCAGTAAGACTGGAACTTAACCTTGAGAGTTATAGACTCGACCCCATTCAATACTAATTGATTTTCATGCCTTGTCACCATTGATAATAATGGTTACCTTGACTAAAATTGATCATGCGTTCCTAGTTGGAACTAAGAGACTGGCTAGTCGTCTTATTGAATTAAATGAATGAGACACGTTCATGTTATGAACTATTGTAATCGATTAGCTGATCCCGAATATTGACATACAGGCATGTGCAGGCTTCAATTTATTTATTTTTTCTACAAAGCAGCATGTGTACTTTATGGTCAAGGCATGATCACTCCGTGGTTAGATTTGATTGTTGCATTACGCTATGTAAGACCTACAACCTAGCCGCACGGGTATCGTTGTAGAGTTGCGCATATCGTACCCCGTACGAAAGTACTCATTTGAATGACCATGATCCACGGCATGGGATTTCACTCAACGTAGAGACTATTAAGTTAAATAAAATAATGATTGCATGGAGAGAATGGATCCCCGAGTTCTTACATGGCAGCCCTCTTGGGACTAGTAGTGCCCGACAGGCCGGCTGGTTCCCACAGATACTGTAAACCTGCCACACGGGCAGGGAGCGGTATCTGCTTATATTATTATTGTATATTGATGACGGGCGTCCCGCTGGGACTCGTCTAATTCATGATTGGCGCAATTGATTGACTGGATAGACTAGCCTTGCTCGTACATAGTAAGAACTGAGGAATCCCTAATTGCATAATTCCAGGATAACTTGGGACTCACAATAGCAAGCCGTAGGAGTTGATTGGCCGTTCAAGATGATTTGTTTGTGTACTGTACCTACTCTGTTACCTAACTGGGATGATTAGAATGTCAGGACATGACGGGCCAACTTCTGTCCTTGTTTGGTTGGAAGGTTGGTTCGAAGTGTCGTGATGTTATGTGATTCCTAGTAGAAAGCAGAGATCTATTATTATATTCTCTTACTTACTGGTTTAATCCTTCATATCGTGCTTCCTTGTGGTACTTGCTATTAGAGATCTAACCTCTCTGGTTTTGCATGGCCAGATTTAGAGCCGGTTCCCGAGGACTCAGCTTACTTCCACCTCCAAGATGGTCAATACTAGGGGAATGATCGCAGGAGGACTCGAGTGGGTCCCTTACTTCACCGCTCGTTTTGTTATTTACTTTATACTTAGCCATTTGGCACCGACATGTTAGTCGGATTGTCTTGTACTCACTTTTACATAATTGTAATTAAGTCAGACTGTAGCTGATAACAATTGTGTATATGTTACTATATCATCTGGCTATGTTTTGTAAAGCCAGATCTCAAGAACATTTTGACTAAGCGTTTGGGACGCCTTACTGCTTTATCTTACATGTTCTCTATTTTTGCTTCTTGTTTGAATGATTGAGACAATAGATGTGAAGTGACCATAGTAAGACTTTTATGTAGTATGCACCCCCTCGTCTGGTTAGACAGCATTGATCGTATTATACGGTATTCTTCTACCCGTAATACGTAGCTGGCTGAGTCATTCCCCCGCTCTCCAGTATTCTAGTTCTGGGGCGTGACAGACCGAGTCATAGAAACGAGACAAATCGCGTTTTCTATCAAACGCCGTTGCCAGAACCTCCCATAACTCCTTCACGGAGTCCATATTCTGAACCATGTCTTCTACCGATGGTTTCATTGAATTCATCAACTGTGTAAACAGTCGACTATTATCTGTCTCCCATTGCTCAAACATGGGATCATCTTCTGCTGGAGGATTGTCAGTCAGATGTTTGGACAACCGCATTCCGCGAATCGTCTTCTCGACTTTCTTTCTCCATGTCGAGTAGCCCGCTGGTCCTTCCAACCGTCGATCGACAAGTCGAATAGAGAAAATCGTCATGCTAGTGCCTGTTGGTCCTCCTAGTGTGTTGCTAACACTAGTATCGGTGGCACTGCTATTCGTCGTAGAATATGTCATCTTTTAGGATTCCTGAATCGATTGTCGTCTTTGATCTTTCTAATTGGATAATCACAGCAACTCTGCCAATGCGCTAAACACGGAGCCAGAACTGGCACACGCGCATAGGAAGCAGAGAGTGTGAATTACAAGCCAGGACAGAGAGATAACCATGTTAACCTCTGTGAGATCCTTGTGTGAAGATCAAGGAAAGAAATAAAGATTCATGCAAAACAAATCATATGTTTGTTTTTTGTTAAATTTTCTAATTGATCATTGAGAGTTAGAGGTTCCAGCAAATAAACATATGTTTACCCTCTGAGAATCCCAACGATTTTTTTTTTTGAAACTAGGTTAGGGTTTAGAGGGGGAGTGGACAGCGGCTGGGTGGAAGGGGAAAAAGTTAGGGTTAGGGTTTTGAACCATGGAAAAAAGGGGGGGCTGACACCAGGAGGAGGGTTGTCCACGGGGGCTGACAGGAGGGGGAGGGGGGCTGTCGACGGTGGTGGGACAGCAGCAGGCGGCAGCAGCATTTGGAGAGAGGAGAGATGGAGGGGGTGGCTAGGGGGGCGGCAGTAGCAGTAGGAGAGGGGGCGGCAGCAGCAGTAGTAGGAGGGGGAAGGAAGGTGGCGGCTAGGGGGGTAGATTAGGGTTAGGGTTTTGTGAAAGGGGAGAGAGTGGTGGATGACGGCTAGGGTTTTGGCTCTGATACCATGTAGATAATGATGAGAGACTACATATATATAGGAGAGGCTAGCTTCTCTCATATTATTCTAAGCAATGTGGGACTAAAGCCTATTAACTAATAACTCTAATATAATATTTAACATATCTCAATCGTATGCCATTTCCTCTACCTCTCAAAATTTTTGGTTGCTTGTGTTACGTTCGAGATACTCCATCTAATCTTTCTTAATTTGAACCAAAGGTACTCATGCGTATCTTTCTTAGATGTTCTAAGGCTCAGAAAGGAAATTTTTGTTTTTTTCCAACATTGAAGAGGTACTTTATGTCTCGGGACATTATTTTTGTTGAGACCGAGTTTTCCCCACCTCCTCCTACTAAAGATTCTGTGCCAAAAGTGTACCAAGAAGAAGACTTTCTATTGTATCCAGTACCGAGCTAGTCTTACATCCAATAGTTCGCGAATACCAGCTCAGTCAGAATCGGTGGCGTCGCCGGTCTCACCGTCCCAAGGTTTGCGAATGCCGGTCCATCAGAACAAACATCATCAATGGTGTCCACAGTCGTAGATCCGACGTCGCCATCAGCATCCTCCTCCAGCTCCACTGATACACCACCGCCTGATATACCGGCTCACCCTGTCGTGCCTGCCGCGACCATCCTTTGTATGTTGACAACTGCAAAAGGCTCGCAAGTCACACCCAGTATTTGGTGTCTATTATTGATGTGTTTTTGATCCCTAAGTCTGCAGAAGGACTTAAACATCCTGGTTGGCACGCTGCTATGGAAGAGGAAATACGAGCACTTCTGAAGAAAACTACATGAGACTTAGTGGATTTGTCTTCTGGTAAGAAGGCATGTTGCAAATGGGTATTCACAATCAGCGTGAAACTGGATGGCACACTTGATCGACTGAAAGCTCGTCTTGTGTCTAAATGGTACTCTCAGACTTATCGTGAGGATTATTTTTAGACCTTCTCCCCAGTTGGCAGGATGACTTATATGCGCATGCTCCTAACCTTAGTTGTCTGCTATTACTGGCTCCTACTTCAGTTGGATGTGAAGAATACATTTTTCCATGGGGACCTTGAGGAGGAAGTATGTGTGGTGCAACCTCCTGGATTTGTTGCAAGGAAGGATAAAGTATGTCATCTGTGAAAGCCTTTTACAGTCTCAAACAATCATCTCGTGCTTGGTATGGTCGATTTACACATGTTGTTATGCAGTTTGGCATGTGCCAATAAAAAACGGATCATTTGGTATTTTATCGGCATATATCAGCCAGACGGATACTAATTTGTGTCTATGTTGATGACATTGTGATAACGGAAGACAGCCAAGGTATTGTAGGGCTGAAAAAGTTTATGGGTGAGCAGTTTCAGACCAAATATATGGATCGTTGAAATATATTTTGGACATTGAAGTTGCAAGGGGAAATCATAACATTTTAATGTCTTAGCGAAAATATGTGCTTGACATCTTAAATGAAGCAGGAATGATGCAAACTAAGGAAATAACCTCACCCATGGATTCAGTTGTAAAATTACTTCATGATAAGGGGATACTCTGATGTCCATCCTGATCAGTATCGTCAGATGGTTGAAAAACTCAACTACTTGACAGTCATGACTCATCCTGACATTTTCTTTGTTGTAAGTATCGCGAGTAGATTTATGGCTTCTCCACGAGTTCCGCATTGGCAAGCAGTCATCAGAATCGTGCGATATATAGCTCAGAATCCAGGAAAAGGAATTCGGATGCAGGGATATACACATCTTAAGTGCTTTACATATGTTGATTGGGTGCAAGTCTTACAGATAGATGGTTTACATTTGGCTATTCGGTATTTATTGGCGAAAACTTAGTATCTTGGAAAAGCAAGAAGCATAGTGTGATCTTACGATCCAGTACGGAAGCGGAATACTGAGCTATTGCTCATGGCACAACAGTGGTATTATATATGCAACATCTTCTAAAAGAGTTGGGAATAGAAATAGGATTTGAAGCAACAGATATGTGGTTTGATAACCAGTCTGCTATCCATATTGCTACCAATTTCGTATTCTATGAAAGGACGAAACACATTGAGATTGACATCTATCTCGTCCATGATGAATATCAAAAGGGGATGATAACATCTCACCACCTGAGAACCGGCGAGCAGATATTTGATATCTTTATGAAGTCTCTTCTAGCCCCTCGTGTTCAGTTTCTTTGTAATAAGATGGGCATAATTGATATCTATGCTCCAGCTTGAGGAAGGGTGTTAAGTATTAGTTGTTTAGTCCCACATCGGGTAGAGAATAGCGAGAAGGCTAGTTCTCTCTTATATATGTAATCTCTCATATCAATTATAACTATCCCATTATTCTCTCCTACACATAGTAATATGTAGTGGGGGGTCACTGTAGTCTATTATGGATCTACTGATGTTGACTTTGGCTCGCATAGTTAGTCCCTCTCTCTTTCTATGTAATTTTAGTCATAACATTATTTCAAGTTTGGGCGATGATGAGCCTGGCCTGCGCTGTGCGGGGTACCGGCAATGTTGGAGGACTGACGAAAAATGACCACGATCTGAGCTGGCGTGGACCAGAATGGGGCGTCCGTTCATGAAAACTCAAGTGATAGGGCACCGCGCGAACGGTAGAGGACCGGCACCATTCTACCACGGGTATAAACGACGGCCGACCACGCGGCCCGTCGTGCGGTACCGTAAGGGCGTCGAGAAGACGTCGTAAGGACGTCGTGCGCATAGAACGGGTGGCTGAGTGGCATCGATTGTCATAGGCGTCGTGAAGATGTCGTGGGCGCCTTCGGCGTGCGCGAAGTGAGGCATTGAGTTGCGGGCGTCGAAAGACGTCATGGCCGTCTCGTGGAGCTCTGGAGCGCACAGAGTGTGCGGGGTGTGCGTGTGGGGCGATAATGACAAATCCAATGCGGACAAGATCCGCACAAAGAGTCCGAAATGATATGACGACCGGCTAAAAATCGTGTGCGGGGGGGCATACGATTTAACTGAGCCCGCACGTGCTGGAAAAAATAGAAAATGGAAAAAGAAGAAGTTACATCAGTTGTCTTGAGTAATATCATTAAAAGAATCTAGTAGTTTCCAACCCTTTCTTGTTATGCAAGTTCGGAAGGATTAGTTGTGCTGTGCAATTTGGAAGTTTCTCGAAAATTGCAACCTTTAAGCCATGTACTCGGCTGCTTTTTCTTTAGGGTATCAGGAAGTTTGGCTTGGTTGACCACAGTAGTTTCTATATAATTTTGTTTTGTTTATGCGAATGCTTCACGTATAAACTTCTATTTCTTTTGTACTGGCTTGGATATTTCTATTTTTCTTTTCAGGCTTCTGGTGACTTCTTTGATGAATACGAAATTATGTATTAGCTATATAAATTGTGAATGTTAAGTGTATATATATTAGTAATATTAATATTAGTATTAGTGTGCTTTAGTCCCACATTGTCTAGAACAATAGTGAGAGGGGTTAGCCTTTCCTATATATATGTAGCTCTCCTTCATTAATAAAAACAATTATATTATTTCTCTACATGGTATTAGAGTCAAAACCCTAGCTGTCATCGAACACCTCCCACCTTCTCTCCACTAAATAAAAACTAGACCTAGACCCTGCTACAGTAACACCCCTCCCCCCCCCCCCCCCCCCCCCGTGCTATAGTACCCACCCCCCAAGCCCCCACTGCTGCTGTCGCCGCCATCCGCTTCCTCCCCCCTCTCCATGGATCATGTGCAAAATCCTAACCCTTGCTTCTTTCCACCAGCCGCCGTCCAACCCCTCCAAAACCTAACCTCGTTTTAAAAAAAAAGAAAAAAAAGGAATAAATGTTTGCGATCCTCAGAGGGTAAATAATAGTTTGTTTGCAGGAACGTCCGACTTTTCAACATTAACTTTTTGGGATTTACAAAGGGTAAACAACAAGTTTGTTTCCAGGAACATCTGCCATAAACATTGACTTGGGATACTCAGAGGGTAAACATCATCGGTGTTGTTTGTTGGAACTTCTGACTTCCAACGTTGGCGTCAGAAATTTAACGAAGAGCATACAAGGAGCTTGTCTTGCGTGAATCTTTATTTCTTTCTTACTTGATGTTCATATCAGGTTCTAATAGAGGGTAACTTGGGTTACCTCTCTGTCAAGGCTTGCATGATCCACTTTCATCTCTACTTCCTATGCGGGTTCTGGCCATGTTATTAGCGCATTGGTAGAGTTGAATTGATTATCAAGTTCAAAAGATCAAATCGATGGTCGAATCGAAAATATTGCGAGGTGACTAGTACTGGAGCAAATAGCAGTGCTACAGACACTACTATCGAAAACACAATGGCGGGACTAACGGGTGTTGGCGTAACGATTTTCTCGATTCGACGTCGATCGACGGTTGGACGGACTAGAAGGCTACTCGACTTGGCGAAAGAAGGTCGAGAAGACGCTTTCGAGGGATGTAGTTGTCTAAACATTTGACTGACAACCCTCCAGCAGAGACTGATCCCATCTTTGAGCAATGAGAGACAGATGATAGTCGACTGTGTACACAGTTGATGAACTCCATGGAACCGAAGACATGGTTCAGAATACGGACTCCATTAAGGAATTATGGGAGGTCCTAGTAGCGGCGTTTGATGGAAAACACGATTTGTCTCGTATCTATGACTCGGTCGTTGGCATATACGACTTAATCAGGGAGGCAAATCTCATAAAGATCATTTCAGGGCCTTTAAGGCTATGACTGATGAGGTTGATCGTATATTGTCCCTAATAACAGATATCAATGAAGTTAAGGCTCAACGTGAACAGCTTCATGTTATGGCATATCTTGTCATTCTACGTCCTGATGCGGACTCTGCTCGATCTCAGATCATTGCTGGATCTGACGTTCCATCTTTAATGGAAGCACATTATCGTGTCCTTCGAGCAGCAAAAGTCGTAGAGACCACCCTGGATGATGCTCCTACTAATCGCTTTCCTCTTGGTGTTGCTCATACTGGCGTTCATGGTGGTCGTGGTAGACGACGTGGTGGCTGCAATACTGGTCGTGATGGGGGCCGTGCTAATGGTGGTCGAAATGGAGGATGATCACGCATATGCTTTAATTGTGGTCAGCTTAGCGATTTCTACTGGCAATGACTAAAGCACCTGTTGCTAATATCATAACTGATGCTCCTGATGATGGTGTCCGATCTGTTCAGATGACTTCGAAGTTATATACAGAGTTCCTTGATGTCCAAGCTCAACGTCGTAGTGAAGCTTCCACGTCTGGATCCAAGCTGGATACTCAGCAACATACATAGTAAAGCTAAAGCAGTGGATAATTAACTCTGGTGCGTCTGCTCCCATGATCGGTGACGCAGGTATGATATGTAATTATGTCCTTGTTGGTCGTATTTCTGTCATTACTATTGCCAATGGAGGTTCCTTGACAGTCCGAGGACGGAGAAGTGCCAGCCTTTCTTCCGGACTGTCGCCTAATTCTGTATTGCTTACACCTGGAAACTTGTTCAGTTTAATTTCAATTAGTCAAAAATTACTCGTGAACTGCATGGCTCGGTAACATTTTTCCATTATGGTTGTGTTTTTCAGGATCTAAACACTGGAAAGATGATTGGTAAGGGACATGTGGCTGGAGGCTTGTACTTGTTTGACGTACTTCTTCGGTTGTCTGTTCCAGCGTGAAACTCGATCCTTTCGAGTTACATTGTCAGTTGGGCCATCCATCTATCTAAGCTCTCCAGAAAATATATCCATCATTAGATATTCCTACTTCCTTTAATTGTACGTCGTGTCATTTAGCTAAATATCATCGGATTCGCTATTCGGTGAGTCATAATAAAATTGTTTCTCCTCCTTTTGAGTTGGTGCATTCTGATATATGGGGACCTTGTCCGGTAGAATCCCATGGGTTTCAAATACTTTGTTACATTCGTTGATGACTACTTTCGTATCACGTCTGTTTATCTGATGAAAAATTGCTCCGAATTATTTAACATTTTGTACAATTTTTATGCTGAAATCAAAACATAATTTGGTGTTCCAATTAAAACTTTTCGGAGTGAGAATGGTCGTGAGTATTTATCTCGTGAGCTCGATACTCATCTCGTCCGCAATGGCATCATCCACCAAATTTCATGTCCTTACACACCACAACAGAATAGTGTGGCCGAGCGCAAGAATCGTCATCTTTTGGAAACAACGCGTGCTCTTATGTTTCAAGCACGTACTCCTAAGAGATTTTGGTCAGATGCGGTTCTTACCGTTTGTTATCTTATTAATCGCATGCCGTCGTCAGTTTTCAATTGTAATGCTCCCTTTTCTAGGCTATATCCCGGACGAGAGTCGTTTCCTCTCTCTCAGAATTTTTGGTTGCTTATGCTATATTCGGCATACCCGACAGACTCTTTCTAAATTAGATCCTAAGATAATGTAATGTATTTTTCTTGAGTATCCTAAAGATCAGAAAGGGTATCGGTATTTTTCCCGTCTTGAAGAGGTATTTTTTCGCTCGAAGATGTTACCTTTGTTGAAACCGAATTTTCCTCAACTTTCATAAACAACGGATCTGATTTCCCAAGTTTATCCGGAATTGATATTTCCAGATCAAACACAACATCCCCTTATACGGGTGCCCTCCCTTACCGAGCGAGTCACCCGCTCTGATGTCCGCAAATACCGATTCAGTCAGTGCCGACGTCACCCGCACAAACATCGCCAATGATGCCTACAGAGTCATCCTCCTCTGGCTCTACTGATTCGCCTACGTCTGTTCTACTAGCAGCTCCGTCTGTTTTGCCAGCAGCTTCGTTTATTCCGCCAACAGCTCGCCCTCATCGTGCCTGTCGTGATCATCTCTTGTATGTTGACAACTACAAAGGACTTACTAGCCACACTCAATCTCTGGTGGCTACTATTTATGGCATCCAGATTTCCAAAAACGCTGAGGAGGGTCTCAAACATCTCGGTTGGCGTGCTGTTATGAACGAGAAGATGAAAGCTCTCCGGGAGAACCACACTTTGGATTTAGTCGACTTATCGTCCGGTAAACAGGCAGTAGATTACAAATGGGTGTTCACGATCAAGGGGAAACCGGATGGCTCTCTTGATCGTCTAAAGGCTCGTCTGGTGGCTAAAGGATATCCTCAGACCTATGGTGAGGATTATTTTGAGACCATTATTCGTGTACTTTTGGCCTTGGCTGTTCGCTATGACTGGCCATTGCTTTAGCTGGATATCAAGAATGTTTTTCTACACGGGATCTTAATGAAGAAGTATATGTGATGCAACCTCTCGAGTTCGTTGCAAGGGAGGATAAAGTGTGTCATCTGCGGAAGGTCCTCTATGGTCTAAAACAATCATCTCGTGCGTGGTTTTGTCGATTTACACATGTTGTTACACAGTTTGGCATGTGTCAATCAAAGAAGGATCATTCGGTGTTCTACCGACAGACATTAGCTGGAAGAATACTACTTGGTGTTTATGTTGATATGTAATCACGGGAGACGGCAGTCAGGGTATTGCATGCCTCAAAAAGTTTCTAGTAGAACAATTTCAAACCAAGGATATGAGATCATTGAACTATTTCTTGGACATTGAGATCACACGGGGTAAGCGGGACATTGTAATGTCTCAAAGGAAGTATGTGCTGGACATACTGAATGATGCATGAATGATGCATGCCAAGGGAGCAACCCCACCTATGGATCCAGGGGCTAAGTTACTTCGAGATGAGGGGGTCCTGATGACCAATCCAGATCAGTATCGACGAGTAGTTGGAAAAATCAACTAATTGGCAGTCATGACTCGTCCGTACATCTCTTTCGCAGTTAGTATTGCAATTAGATTTATGGCTTTTCCAAGAGTTCCACAGTGGCAGGCAGTTCTCAGAATTCTGTGCTATCTAGTCAAGAATCCAGGAAAAGAAATTCGGATGGAGAATCATGGACACACTCATGTTGAGTGTTTTACTTATGCTGACTGTGGTGCAAGCCTGACAGATAGACGGTCTACATCTGGCTACTCTGTATTTATTGACGGAAACTTGGTATCTTAGAAAATCAAGAAGCAGAGTGTGATAGTACGATCAAGTTCAGAAGTAGAGTATTGAGCCATTGCTCGTGGCACAATAGAGGCATTATATATGAAGCATCTTCTACAAGAATTGGAAGAAGCAGGATCGAGCACATCAGATATGTGGTGTGATAATCAGTCTGCTATCCATATTGCTACCAATCCTGTATTTCATGAAAGGACGAAACATATTGAAATCGACATCCACTTCGTCCGTGACGAGTATACAAAGGGGATGAAAAAATTTCTCCATGTGAGGGCCGGTGATTAGATAGCCGATATTTTCACGAAGCCTTTTTTAGGTCCTCGGGTTCAATTTCTATGTAACAAACTGGACATGCTTGACAGACATCTATGCTCCAGCTTGAGGGAGGGTGTTAAGTATTTTTTTTAGTAATATTAGTATTAGTGGGATTTAGTCCCACATTGCCTAGAACAATAGTGAGAGGGGTTAGCCTCTCATATATATATGTAGCTCTCCTTCATTAATAAAAACAATCCCATTATTTCTCTACAGTCAAATTATACTCTTACGTTGTCATCAGTTACCATTGGTCTACACGTCTCTCAGTGCCATGTCAAATTGTGAAAAAATGCTGAAAATACAAGGTTTCTTCACAAAGCAAGGGCAACATATGAGCACTTTGTGGAATATTTATAGATGATGTTGTTTTCTCCTTAATCTAGACCGTTTCTTACTCTTGGAGTACTTCTTAGCCTTCAGAGTTTCATGACCACTACCTGCATACTGGTTATAATACTAGGCAACTGACATTCTAATGTTATGTAAAGGTCCTCTATTGCCTAATCCCAATCACATTTCAGAGAATCGTTGTCAGGTTAGCAGCTGTCTGTACAATTTGTTTGATCTTTCAATGGAGAGTTCACAATTAAGGGATATGCTCCATAGCCTTCCCGTCTTTGTGTGAAACGGCCTATAGGTGATCCTGATATTAATGATTAAGGGGAGAAACCTTCTGAATATTTAGTAGGAAATTGAGTACATGACTCTTTTCATACTACAAAAATGACATCTTCCTGTTGATACTCACCATATGATATGATGCATGGCGATTTCCCTTTTTCTTTTTTACTTCTAATTTAGGGAACTATTCAATTTATATATCCTATTATGTCCTGGACTTTATGACTTTAGGGCGTCGCCTGGTGCAACTGTAAGACTTGTTGCTTGTATCCTGGAGGATCCAGTTTTGACTCACAAAAAAAATAGTTGTTTATATATATATATTCTCTCTCTCCCTCTCTCTCTCTCTCTCTCTCTCTCTCTCTCTCTCTCTCTCTCTCTCTCTCTATATATATATATATATAGGGGTAAGGCTCCACACATGTTGACCCTCCCAAGACCCAACATAAGAGGGAGCGTCGTAGCACTAGGAAGCCCTCTATTATGTGTTGATCTTGTTTCTGTGAAATTGCTTCACTTGTACACAAGGTTGTATAAGTTGCTAGGTGGGAGTTGGGCGGGCACCGGGCGCCTAGCGTCTAGGTGATGACTAATCCCGATTTTTAGAACGGTGCTTGTGCATGTTAAGGGGCCTTCTGAAATACAGTTTAATGTTCAGATGTTATCTCAAGTAATAATCAGCCAAATCAGAGCCCTCATATTGTATCATAAGCATTTTTTATATTTTACAGGACTGTAATATTGAAGAGATATCAGATGAAGAAGAAATGTCCAAAAGTTCAAAGGACTCGAAGAAAAAAGGTGGAGATGATACTGTGAAGGGCACGAGCCGTATGTTTAAGATTACCAATAAAGTTCCGTATAAAAGTGTTCTAAAAGGTAATTCTTCATATAATTTAGGGATATTAGTTCGTTGCTGATTTTCATTTTATATTTGTCCACTTTTGTATGCCATCATCTATTGTTCATGCAGCTCATAGTGCTCTTGTTTTGAGGGCTGAAAGTGTGGCTGACAAAATTGAGTGGATGAACAAGATAGGAAACGTTATCCATCCTTCCAAGGGAATTCCTGGCAAGGGAGTTTCTCCATCTGATGGTGGTATTTCCATGAGGCAGAGCCTTTCAGATGGTTCTCTTGTAAGTTCAAACTAGATACCATCTTGTCAAATGAAGGGTTAACACACAACATGTTCTTCAAAAGGTTGAAAGGTAGCTCATAGGAAAGGAAACTAAATAGCCAACTCCTGTATATTTACAAGTTACTTCATAAATATGGTTGTTGATTTAATCCAAAAATTATTTCATTCACCTGGAAGCAGAGAAATTCTAGATTTGCTTCTTCTTCTTCTGTTAGAATATACAACAACAACAAAGTTGTACCCGAAATTTCTACGGTCGGCTGTTTGAATCCTATTCTTCCATTCGGCTCTGTTATGGGCTGTGTCCTCTGGGATGCTAACAATATCCATGTCATTCTTTAACACTTCAAACCATGTTCGTCTAGGCCTACATCTAACCCTAGTGGCTCCATTAACTAATATATTTAAGATATTATAACTCTCCTTGCGGGGGCATCTATTGGTCTGCATTGTACATATCCAAACCACCAAAGTCAGTTTTCTCTCATATTGTCCTCAGTTGACGCCATCTCTAACTTTCTATGGATGCACTCATTTCTTATCCTATCTTGTTATTGCCACTCATCCATCTTAGCATTTTCATTTCGGCTACACTAATTTTTGGACATGTTTCCTAGTTGCCCAACACTCTGATTCATAATGCATGGTTGGTATTTTAGCAGTCTTGTAGAATTTTTTTCCTTTCAACTAAAGTGTGTATCTTAAGATCACAAAATACTCCCGAAGCACTCCTCCTTTTAAACCATCTTGTTTTAATTCTATGCAGACATTCTTCTCAATTCATAATGATGTATGATTGATCCTAAATACTAAAAGCTATCACTCTTGGGTATTTCTTGTCCATCTATATGGACTCATCTCTCATTTCTTTTTGACTTCGGATTGAAATTACGTGTCATATACATTGTTTTTGTTCTACTAATCCTAAATTCCTTAGATTCCAAAACCTTCTCCACACTTCTGAAAAGATGTAGTTTATTTGTAATATCATTATGTTCAAATTTAATTAACATGATATATGATACGCATTTGATTTATGACTCTAATTAGCATATGGTTTAGGATACAATGACCAGAAAACCTGCTGATCCGGAAGAAGAACTTAGATGGATGTCTCAGGAAGTTCGTGGGTATGTAGAAGCTGTTTTGAATAGTCTTGCTGCCAATGTCCCTAAGGTGAGAACTCTTGTCTTTTCACCTGGAAATTTAGGTGTTACCTCACTGTCCATTCTGTTTCACGTGGAGCAGGCTATTGTTCTTTGTCAAGTAGAGAAAGCGAAGGAAGACATGCTGAATCAGCTATACAGCTCTGTAAGGTAAACTATATTCCTTGTTCATGTAATCACTATCATAAATTAGAAAAAACAGTTGTGATTTTCTTTTGAGCACTAAGCAAATAACATTTGACCCAAAGCCAACTTAAGAGATCTATAAGAATAGTGTTACTGTTAGGTGTAGATAGAATTTTGGCTCTCACTGTTCTATTTTTCCTCCAAATTTTGTAGAAGTTGATTTAAGACCCAAAAATCATGTGGGAGGAACAAGTGGGAAGGAAGAACAAGCAAAATTTTCTTCTTAGACCAAATAATTTATTATAGTTCAAAGTGTCAATCAACTAGTGAAAAAGACCGATATAAATGTGATAACATGATTCAGCTTTGGCCTGCCGCTGTTTTGTCAGATTACTCTGAGTTCAATTTGGACCAAACTTGGATGGTGAATGTGTGATACCTAGTTCAAACACAAGTTTGGAGGATCAGTTCCCATTCATCCCAGATTTAATATAGTTGGCTGGATTCAACCAAGAGCCTTTTGTGCTGGTTATTGCTGATGTTTTACCAATTTTTCTTCGTCTCTTTTCTATAATCATTCAAGCACTTGGTGGAGGCAAAGGTTTCATCCTCTGACTTCTATTGTTTTGCCATTTTTTCGTCGTATCTTTTCTATAATCATTCAAGCACTTGGTGGAGGCAAAGGTTTCATCCTCCAACTTCTCCTACGTGGATGTACGTACGCATGTTTGTAGATATGTATTCATGTATTTCTCTGTGTGTGTGTGCGCGTGTTGTGTTGCGTGCTGTGGATTTCACACTTGGTGGAGGCAAAGGTTTGATCCTCTAACTTCTCCTATTGTTTTGCTAATTTTTCTTCGTATCTTTTCTATAATCATTCAAGAATTGTTGGAGGCAAAGGTTTCATCCTCCAACTTCTATGTTGATGTACGCATGCATGTTGGTTGATATGTAGGCATGCATCTGTGTGTGTGTTGTCGATTTCACGCAATATTGTTTCATATTTCCAATGAGCCAAACTGTGTCTATCAAGTACAGATATGCTACAATTTCTGTGACCTTGTATGAAATATTGTAAATAATGATTTCTTGTAGACACAATAGTATGCTCTGTTTGGGTTCTCTAATGATGGTATTATCATCAAATGGACAGATGTTATCATATACAAGTATTAATTGCATCTAAGGTTGCACGTGGTACATGCTTTCTAATTGATATTTTCTTGTTGGCCAATGTTTTCTAGTGGTCAAAGCATAACTAAAATTGAAGAACTGCTATTAGAGGATCAGAATGTCAAACGTAGGCGAGAACGTTTCCAAAGGCAGTCATCTCTTCTTTCAAAACTCACTCGCCTACTCAGTGTCCATGACAATCGTGCAGCTGCTGCCAGCTGGTCTGATGGCACCGGAGCAGGTTAGCTGATTTTTGGATTTCTTTGCTTATCATAACCTTAGTCTGCTCCTTTCCGTTCTTGTAACGTGTTGCTTCTTTGCCAATTATTTCTTGTTATATTAATTAATATTTTATCATATCTTATTTAAATATTATTATTGATGGTAGGTAATGCTATAACATAAACATGATTTTCTGCAATTTGATGGAAATAAAACTAACTTATTCATCATCATCCAATGCTTCTCCCATCAAAATAGGGCTGGCTATGGAGCATAAGAGCTCCGTGAGTTTTATGAACGGCTTTCGACCTGATGTCAACCCTTTATTTTAGTGCACCAAATTACTCAGCCAATGTAACTATGAGCATAAGAGGGATATGCCATAAAACTTGCGTGGACAGTTAGCAAGGTAGGTAAACATACATTTTGGATTGCAGTTTAAGCTCATGCAACCAAGGAACATCCTCCAAGTTTTCCTACACTATGAAGACTCTAGACGAAGGAGTAAGATGATACAATTTACTATAGGAAATTGCATTAATCTCTATGACAGATTATGCCAAAAAGTAAAGGAATGACAACCTAAAATGAAACTAACTTATTGAGTTTGAAATATTATCAGTACACAAGTACTTCATCATGTCTGCAGGCTACTTGATATGGCATCATTTATTACTCCAACTAAATAGCTATGTTTTTGTTGTTGGCTTACAATTTTTTTTATTTGTCCAAAAGATTAGGGACCATAGCCTTCTTTCCAGAGTTGTGCCCTGTTAGGTGTTATATTAGAGTTATTGGTTAATGGGCTTTAGTCCCACACTGCTTAGAGTAATAAGAGAGGAGGCTAGCCTCTCCTATATATATGTAGTCTCTTATTAATAATAAACAATCATTATTTTCCAACTCTATATGGTATCAAAGCCAAAATCCTAGCTGTCACCCACCACTCTCCCTCTCTCCATAAAACCCTAATCTCTTCCCGCAAACCATAGCCGTCAAACCCCCCCCCCCCCCCCCCCCCCCCCGCTGTTGCTGCCCCCCCCCCCCTTCGACCTGCTACCTACCCCCCCTCCCCTGTTGCCCCTGCGCCCCCCCTGCTGCCCCCGCTGCCCTGTCAGCCCCCCTACTGCTGCCCCCCTAGCCCCCCGACCTGCTGCCTCCCCCCCGCTGCCCCTGCCCCTCCCCCAGCCCCCCCCCCCACTACCCTGTCAGCCCCCCTTCCCCGATGACTCAAATCCCTAACCCTAACCCTCTCCTCCTTCCGTCAGCCACCACCCAATCCCTCCAAACCCTAAATAAGGTTTCCAAAAAAAAAATCATTGTTGGGATTCTCAGAGGGTAAACATAATGTTGTTTGTTGGAACCTCTGCCCCTCAATGCTTCTTTCGAAAATTTAACAAAGAGCACACATTGTTATTGTAAATGAATCTTTGTTTCTTTTCTTGATCTTCACACCAGGATCTAACAGAGGTTAACATGGGTTATCTCTCTGTCCTGACTTGTGATCCACACTCTCTGCTTCCTATGCGCGTGTGCCGGTTCTGGCTCCGTTTTTAGCGCATTAGCAGAGTTGCTGTGTTTATCAAGTGGAAAGAACACATCGACATTCGAATCTCTGACAGATGGCAGACTCTACGGCGAATAGCAGTGCCACAGATACTAGTGTCAGCAACACACTAGCGGGCACTAGCACGACGATATCCTCCATTCGACTTGTCGATCGACGGTTGGAAGGGCCAGAGGGCTACTCGACATGGGAAAAGAAGGTCGAGAAGACACTTCGAGGAATGCGGTTGTCCAAACATCTGATTGACAACCCTCCAGCAGAAAATGATCCCATCTTTGAGCAATGGAAGACAGATGACAGTAGACTATTTACACAGTTGATGAATTCCATGGAACCATCGGTGGAAGACATGATTCAAAATATGGACTCCGTGAAGGAGTTATGGGGTGGCGTTTGATGGTAAATGCGATTTGTCTCTATGACTCGGTCGTTAGTGTCTACCGAGCAAATCAAGGAGACAAATCTCATAAAGACCATTTTCGGGCCTTTAAAGCTATGACGGATGAGATCGACCACGTATTACCTCTTACGTCGGATATTAATGAAGCAATGATTCAACGTGAGCAGTGCACTAAATCACCGCGTACTTGCTTTAACTGTGGTCAGCTTGGCCATTTCTATTGGCAATGCACTAAATCACCTACTGCTAATATCACGACTGATGCCCTTGATGATGGTGTCCGATCTATTCAGATGACTTCGGACTCATATACAGAGTTCCTTGATTTTCAGGCTCAACGCCGTGGTGAAGCTTCTACATCTGGATCCACGGCTAGATACTCAGCAGCGTGCATAGTCAAACCCAAGCAGTGGGTAATTGACTCTGGTACGTCTTCTCACATGACTTGTGACGCAGGTATGATACATGATTATGTACCTGTACGTCGTGCTTCTGGCATTACTGTTGCCAATGGCGGTTCCCTGACAGTTCGAGGCCGTGGAAGTGCTAGTCTTTCTTCCGGACTGTCACTCGATTATGTATTACTTACACCTGGGAATTCGTTCAGTTTAATTTATATTAGTCAAATTACTCGTGAACTACATTGCTCGGTAACCTTTTTTTTTATGGTTGTATTTTTCAGGACCTGAAAACTGGAAAGACTATCGGTAAGGGGCATGTGGCTGGAGGCTTGTACCTGTTTGACGTAACTTCTTTTGTTGTTTGTGCTGGCATAAAACTCGATCCTTTCGAGTTACATTGTCAGTTAGGCCATCCATCATCCCAAGCTCTCAAGAAAATGTACCCATCTTTAGTTATCCCCGCTTCTTTTCATTGTGAGCCATGTAATTTAGCTAAACATCACCGGGTTCCTTATTCGGTGAGTTCAAATAAAATTGCTTCCGCTCCTTTTGAGTTGGTGCATTCTGATGTATAGGAACCTTGTCCGATTGAATCAGTAATGGATTTTAAGTACTTTGTTACGTTTGTTGATGATTACTCACATGTCACTTTTGTTTATCTGATGAAAAATCGTTCCGAGTTGTTTAACATTTGGTGTAACTTTTATGTCGAAATAAAAACATAATTTGGTATTCTAATCAAAAAAATTTGGAGTGACAATGACCGTGAGTATTTATCTCGTGATCTCGATAGACATCTGACCCGCAATGGCATCATCCACCGAACCTCTTGTGCGTACACACCACAACAAAATGGTGTAGTCGAACGTAAGAATCGCCATCTACTGGAAACAACACGTGCTCTTATGTTTCCAGCACGTACTCCCAAGAGATTTTGGTCGGATGCGGTTTTTACTGCTTGTTATCTTATTAACTGCATGCCATCGTCAGTTTTCAATGGTAGCACTCCCTTTTCTAGGCTTTTTCCTAGAAGAGAGCCATTTCCTCTTCCTCTCAGAATCTTTGGCTGCTTATGCTATGTTCGGGATACCCGACCAACCCTTTCTAAATTAGATCCTAAGGCGGTACAATGTATTTTTCTTGGGTATCCTAAAGGTCAGAAAGGGTATCAGTGTTATTCTTCTGTCTTGAAGAGATATTTTTTCACTCGGGATATTATCTTTATAGAAACCGAATTTCTACCACTCCCACAATCAACGGGCCCGGCTCCCCTAGTCTATCTAGAAGAGGATTTTTTGTTTTTTCCTCCTTAAACACAACAGCCCCCCGTACGGGTGCCCTCTCTTACCGAGCCAGTCTCCCAGGCCAATGGTCCACATACACCGATTCGGCCAGTACCGACATCGCCCACAGAATCATCCTCCTCCGGTTCTACCAGCAGCTCCGGCTCCAATGAGTTGCATCCACCTGTTCCACCAGCAGCTCCACCAGTTCCGCCAGTAGCTCCGGCTGTTCCGTCTCCAGAACGTCCTCATCGTGTCTGTTGTGATCATCCCTTGTATGTTGACAGCTACAAAGGACTTACCAGTCACACTCAGTCGCTAGTGGCTACTATTGATGGGATTCAGATTCCTAAGACCGAGGGTCTCAAACATACTGGTTGGCGTGCTGCTATGAATGAGGAGATGAAAGCTTTCCTGAAAAATCATACTTGGGACTTAGTCGACTTACCTACTGGTAAACAGGCAGTCGGCTGCAAATGGGTGTTCACGATTAAGGTGAAACCGATGGCACTCTTGATCGCATAAAGGCTCGTCTAGTGGCAAAAGGATATTCCCAGACATATGATGAGGATTGCTTCGAGACCTTCTCTCATGTTGCCAAAATGACATCTGTTCGTGTCTTAATGGCCTTAGTTGTTCGCTATGATTGGCCGCTGCTTCAGCTTGATATCAAAAATGCTTTTCTCCACGGGAATCTTGATGAAGAAGTCTATGTATTGCAACCTCCCGGGTTCGTTGCAAGGGAGGGTAAAGTGTCATTTACGAAAGGCCCTCTATGGCCTAAAACAATCACCTCGTGCATGGTTTGGTCGATTTACACATGTTGTTACTCAGTTTGGCATGTGTCAATCAAAGAAGGATCATTCAATCTTCTATCGACACACATCTGCTGGAAGAATACTCCTTGGTGTCTACGTTGATGATATTGTTATCACGGGAGACGACAGCCAGGGTATTGCAGGTCTCAAGAAGTTTCTGGAAGAACAATTTCAAACCAAGGATATGGGATCCTTGAACTATTTCTTGGGCATTGAGGTCACACGGGGTAAACAGGACATTGTAATGTCCCAAAGAAAGTATGTCTGGACATACTAAATGATGCAGGCATGATGCAAGCCAAGGGAGCAACCTCACCTATGGATCCAGGGGCAAAGTTACTTCCAGACAAAGGGGCCCTGATGACCAATCCAGATCAGTATCGTCGAGTAGTTGGAAAACTCAACTACTTGGCGGTCATGACTCGTCCAGACATTTCTTTTGCAGTGAGTGTTGCAAGTAGATTTATGGCTTCTCCGAGAGTTCCACACTGACAGGCAGTTCTCAAAATTTTGTGTTATCTAGTCAAGAATCCAGGAAAAGGAATTTGAATGGAGAATAATGGACACACTCGCATTGAGTGTTTTACTGATGCTGACTGGAGAGCAAGTCTGACAGATAGACGATCTACATCTGGCTACTCAGTATTTATTGGAGGAAATCTAGTGTCCTGGACGAGCAAGAAGCAGAGTGTAATAGCACGCTCAAGCTCAGAAGCAGAATATCGAGCTATTGCTCATGGCACGTCAGAGATATTATATATAAAGCATCTCTTACAAGAACTGGAAGAAGACGCAGGATCTCAAGCGGCAGATCTTTGGTGTGATAACCAATCTGCTATTCACATTGCCACCAATCCAATATTTCATGAACGGACAAAGCATATTGAAATTGACATTCACTTTGTTCGTGATGAATATACAAAAGGAGCGATAAAGTTTAAACATGTGAGGACCGGCGACCAGATAGCTAACATCTTCACAAAGTCTCTTTTGGGTCATCGGGTTCAATTTCTATGTAACAAGCTGGGCATGATTGATATCTATGCTCCAGCTTGAGGGAGGGTGTTAAGTGTTATATTAGAGTTATTGGTTAATGGGCTTTAGTCCCACATTGCTTAGAGTAATAGGAGAGGAGGCTAGCCTCTCCTATTATTTGTCGTCTCTCATTAATAATAAACAATCATTATTTTCCAACTCTACATGCCCCTTCTCATTGAATAACCTATAGTTGTACTTATCTTTCTAAAAACAAAAATAAATACGTGTACATTGTACACACATATTCACATGTATCATGTTGGTTAGCGTCGTTAAGGAACCTTGCCAACTTTCTGTCATAATTTTTTGAATAATCTTATGGTGAGGATCTTGCTGTGTGATTGTCCGCATTGAGAATACAACAGTTCAAGCAGGTGTAGAAAACTATCAAAAGGTAAATATAATCAAGGAATTGAGGGGAAGAACAAACATCTACAACAACAAAATTTTGGGGTCGGCTAGTTTGGATCCTTTTCTTCCATTCAACTCTGTTTATGGCTATGTTCTCGGTAACACTAACAAAAAATATATAGTTCTTTAAAACCTCAATCCATATTCCTTTAAGTCTTATCTTTAGTCCTAGCAGTTCCTTAAACTACTGTCTTATTACTCCACCTTACTGGAGCATCTATTTGGTCTACGTTGTATATGTCCAAACCACCGAAGACGGTTTCTCTCATCTTGCCTCAGTTGATGCCACCTCCTAGCTTTCCTCGAATACGTCCATTTCATATCCTATCTTTCAATGTATTTTCACTCATCCATCTTAGTATTCTCAACTCTGTTATGCTAATTTTTTGGACATGTTGTTTCTTAATTGGCCAACACTTATGATCCATAAAGCAGGGATGGTCTTATAGCTATTCTATATGATTTTTCTTTCAATTTTAAATGTATCTTCTGATCAAAAAGTAATACATAGTAGTTGAGACCAGGTTATGCCTACAGGCGACCATTTTGAGTGAGATTCTTTTATAAACCAATGTGATGAGACAAATATGGTACAAAAAGAATACGTACTACGTAACCTCATAAAAGTATCTTTCTAAGAACCTAAATCTCTAAAGTAGAGCTACCAAAATCTGTTGCTAGCACTCAAATAATGGTGTACCCAATGGGTGGTGGGGGGGTGCATTTGTGGATAGAACAGCACATTCAGAATTACATAATCCAAGTTGAGGCTAGGTTAAGCCCAAGGGTAAGAGGAGTAACTCATTAAAAAACAGTTCTGTTGTTCAATTAGTGTCAACTTAAACATAAATAAAGATCAGCGAATTGATGTGTGCTAAAAATGCTTACTCATAAAACATGAAGATGGACTTTTATCATTCAGGACAATGGTTACATACAGGAAACTTTGATTCAAACTGAAGGAATTTCTATAGCGTGTTCCTGTCTTGGGCCCATCTATGAAGGCGTGCCTTGATCTTCTTATTGATGCCATGACCACGAAGTCTAGTTCTCTGTACCAGAAGTGAATTGCGTACCTTCCCAACTGAGTCTTTCCAACCCCTCAATGGAATAGAATTTCCCGGATATCCTCTGTGCAATAAATTAAGTTTGAGCAGGGTCATATTTACGCACATGAAGACTCTTTTTCTCTGTGCTTGCTGGGACAAAACCTATCCTTAATTCTTCAAACAGTATTGGCCTATCCCATGCTGCTGCATTGTGATCATTGCTAACTCGAAATCTGGTTGTAGAACCACCCATGCGAAAGCCAAAGAAATCTAAGGGACCCAACATAGTCGTGACCATGCATGTGTAAGACTGAAACCTAAGGGACCCAACACTAAGTTTGGTGTGCTAGTTATCTGTAGTTCGTGTTGCCTGAAACCAACTCGCTCGAGGGCTCTGGACCCCTCATGCTTAAGTTTACGAGAGCAAGAGTAAGATTACACCAAGGTTCTTAATAGCGGTATCGGACCATTCCTAAGAGTATCGGGATCGGCGGAATCCGCAGGATCAGCATTTTCGGATCAGGATCGGATTTTTTGGTATCGAAAAGCAAATAATTATTAGCATTTTGGAAGAAATATTTCATATATTTAGGCATAGTTTTAAGTATTTTGTATGTTGTTTCTTAGTAGTTTTGAAATCGAATAAAATAGTAGTCACCATTGCCGATTGGTTTGTTGGGTTTTGGCCTTTTTTAGATTGGAACTTTAGTCCCACATCGGCTAGGCCAAAGGAGTTGTATCTCTATATATTAGCTATGCTCTTTTAGAGATGCACATGTGGTGTGTAGGTGCACATGGGTGTGCCATGTGGGATTATTTTTCTAATAAAAAAAAGGCTAAATCAACAATTGAAAGCATTCATGCTTTTTGCTCTTGGAAAATTTATTTCCATGGGAGCTTAAGCCCCGTAGGGGCTTAGCGACTCGAACTCGGGCTCATGGGCTCATAAGGCGTAATGTGGCGTTTTGTTGGCGCACTTTGCACTTAGCACGTCAGCATCGTCGCTAGGCGCATAGTGCGCTTAAGTTGCGCTCGTTACGCGAGCCGGTTGCGCGTCCAGTTGCGCGCACAGGTGTGCGCCCAGTTGCGCGGATGACACAGGGTGCGTAGGACGCACAGGACGCGCAGGTGGCGCAAGTGGCTCAGTGCGCGTTCTGCGTGCAGTGTGCAAGGTGCGCGGGGTGGTCGAGTGGCGCAACTTGCTACAGATCGTGCATGTGCATGATCTGTGCGGTTACTGCACGTTCGGAGTGATTTTTACCACGTCCCGAACATTGTGGAAACCGGACAGTTGCCACTCAGGTCTATATAAGGTCTCTTCTCTCCACAGGACATACACAGAAGATTACACAGAAAGTTAAATGAGTTTACAAGTGTTTCTTAACACAAGTAAACAGAAGCTGTGAGAGAGAAGAAAAGCTTTGCACCAGCATTGCTTTTGCACGGGAGTCCATGTACGATCCGAGGAGTCAGAAGAGCAGGAGTGTTCCACAGCGACGAACTTGCTGGTTCCTGGAAGCTGTTCGTGTGGGACGAATAAAGCTTTGAGCAACGGTGATTATTCACCCCAGCAGGCCATCTTCTATCTTTCGCCTGTCATCGCTGCTGCTGTTAGCAATTCGATTCGTGCCTTCTGTTTAGAAGTGCTACTGTCATTTGCTACTGATTACGAAATCTTTTTATATTCTCGTAATCCAGAATCCTCTTAGGATCTCTGTTGTGTACCTTCTTTGAAGTGTTGCATTGAAACGTTGTCTTTACAATCATTTCATTTTTCTCAGTTTTCCATCGAAAATTGTGCTCCGGCACTAACATTCTCAAAGCTTTATTGCTACGATGGAAAACTTTAATGCTTCACTCCTCAATACTGACTTTTGTAAGTTAGAAAAGTTTGATGGAGAGCATTATCAAGTCTGGAAGAGGAAGGTTTATCTCTCTTCAACTCAGAGACGTTGATCACGTGCTTCTTGAAGAGGAACCTACTGTTTCAGATAATGGGTCTGCTGCCGCAATCGCTGCGGCTACTAAACTTCAGGCCAAGTGGAGAAGGGGGAATAGCATTTGCAGGCTGCTTATCCTGAATGCTATGGAGGATTTTCTAGCAGAAGCCTACAGTAAGAAGACTATGCCAGAGACATATGGGAGTCTCTGGAGAAACTATACGAAGAAGACAAAAACAGGAGCAAGATATTTGTGGTTGAAAAATATCACAAATTGCTCTTTGAGGACGAGAAATCCATGCTGCCGCAGGTGAAGGAATTTCTGAAGCTGCGATAGAAGCTGGAAGACGAGGCGATGCCCCTCCCCGACAAGTTTGTTGTTGGAGGGATTGTCTCGAAGCTCCCTGCTGGGTGGAACAAGTTCTATGCAAACATGCATAGGAAGAAGCTTGAGATCAGCCTTGAAAATCTCTTGCAGAAAATTTATGTTGAGGACCAGATGCGGGCTCAACTGAAAGTGGACGAATGTCCAAGCAATTGGCTAACGCCAATATGGTTCATACGAGGGAACCAAGGGAAAAGCAGACGGCTTCCCACATCAAGAAGGACCCTGACAATATGAAAGTCAAGGGAACTTCCTTCAAGCAAAAGAAGCCAAAGTCTCATTTGGCTTGCTTCAAGTGTGGCAAGAAGGGCTACTTCAAAAGTGAATGCAAATCCAAGGCCAAACAATCAGAGCAAGATGAGCCTAGTAAGGTCTCAATGATTACTGATGTTGTTGCTATGATTGCGCAGGTCACAGCGGTTGGGGCTGATTCTGACTGGTGGGTAGACACTGGCGCCACCTGCCATGTCTGCTCCAGCAAGGAGTGGTTTACCACCTATACACCAACTTCTGAAGTGGTTATGGTGGCAAACTAGGCACAGGCTGAAGTGCTCGGGATCAGGACGGTGGTTTTGAAGCTGACTTCGGGGAATTCTCTGACGCTGCAAGGTGTGAAGCATGTACCTGCTATTGCCAAGAACCTGATCTCGGGAGACATACTCTGCAATGCAGGCCTCAGGTGGACATCAATGCTGGCCAGATGGTGATGTCTATTAAGGAAACATATTTCGGAAAAGCTTTTTATACTGAAGGAATGTTCAAAATTCAGCTTGTAAATCAGTCCAATGTAATTAGTGCAATCACTTCTTCTGCTTATAACTCTTGAGTTGTGGCATAATAGGCTAGGACATGTTCATTGTAAACGAATAAACAGAATGTCTAGTTTAGGACTTATCTCCAAGTGTGGGGGTAAGGTAGAGAAATGTGAAGTTTGTGCTCAAACGAAGATCACAAGGAAACCCTTTCCTCAGGTTTATCGTACAGATCTTCTGGAGTTGGTACACTCCGATATCTGTGACTTCAAACAATTCTCTGCAAAGGTCGGGATGAAGTATTTCATAACCTTCATCGATGACTTCTTAAAGTATGTGTTCGTCTACTTGCTGAAGGCTAAAGACGAAGCATTCGAGAAGTTCAAGGAGTTCAGAGCCGAAGCTGAGCGGCAGACTGGACAACAACTCAAAAGAATAAGAAGTGATCGAGATGGGAAATACAGGTCTCATGAATTCGCATCGTTCTGCAAAGAACATAGAATTGTCAATGAGACTACGGCTCCGTACTCTCCTTAATCAAACGGAGTAGCAGAGAGGAAGAACAGAACGTTAACAGAAATGATTAACTCAATTTTGTTGACTGCGGGTCTTCCAAAGTGCTACTGGGGAGAAGTTGCATTAACGGCCACTTTTATTCTAAATAGAGCGTCTCATGCAACTTCAGACATTACTCCTCATGAACTCTGGTTTAAGGTCAGACCTAACTTGAATGTCATTCGAGTGTGGGGGTGTTTGGCATATGTCAAGCTTCCAGATATGAAGATTCAGAAGCTTGGGACAAGGACTACAAAGACGATCTTCTTGGGGTATGCCGAGAAGAGTGATGTTCGGAGATTTCTTGATATTGAGTCAAATCATATCATTGAATCTCGCGACGCAGAATATTTTGAAGACAAATTTGCAAGGCACAAGAATATTGTTCTTGCGGATATACCGGAGAACAATGAGGGTGCGCAAGAAACTGAAGTTTTCAATGAAAAAGTAGTCCAAGAAGATGTTGTTGAAACAACGGTTGAACCAGAACTAGCTGAGCCGTCAGCTAAGCGTGTGAGGAGGCCGAAGGACTTCGGAAATGACTTTATCACCTATCATGTGGAAGCAGATCCGCTTACCTATGATGAGACGATGAAGACCAGAGACGCAGTTTTCTGGAAGGAGGCGATTGACAATGAAATTGATTCCATCACCTCAAATAACACTTGGGTGTTGGTTGATCTTCCTGAAGGAGCGAAACTCATCGAATGCAAATGGATCTTCAAGAAGAAGATGAAAGCAGACGGAACTATTGACAAGTTCAAGGCTAGGTTGGTAGCCAAGGGATTTTCTCAGAAGCAGAGAATTGACTACTTTGACACGTATGCTCCAGTAGTCCGGATGACCACCATCAGAATGTTGATTGCTCTCGCAGCAATACATAAGATGGTGATACATCAGATGGATGTGAAAACGGCTTTCCTAAATGGCGAGCTGACCGAAGAGATTTACATGCAACAACCAGATGGATTTGTCGTCAAGGGTCTTGAAGACAAAGTCTGCAAGTTGGTGAAATCCTTGTACGGTCTTAAACAGCCTCCCAAGATGTGGCATGAGAAATTTGACAAGGTTATAAGGTCAAATGGCTACATGGTCTGTGAGACGGACAAGTGTGTTTACACGAAGTTCGCTGATGGAAGAGGTGTGATCGTTTGTATGTACGTGGACGACATGCTGATCCTAGGTATGGATATGGTGTGCGCTCAGGTTGCGCGGCCAGGTGCGCGCCCAGTTTGCACGCACAGTTGCGCGAGTGGCGCAGGGTGCGTAGGGCGCACAGGGCGTGCAGGTGGCGCAAGTGGCTCAGTGCGCGTTCTACGCACAGTGTGCAAGGCGCGCGGGGTGCTCGAGTGGCGTAACTTGCTACAGATCGTGCCTGTGCATGATTTGTGCGGTTACTGCACGTTCGGAGTGGTTTTTACCACGTCCCGAACATTGTGGAAACTGGACTGTTGGCCTATATAAGGTCTCTTCTCTCTACAGAACATACACAGAAGATTACACAGAAAGTTTAATGAGTTTACAAGTGTTTCTTAACACAAGTAAACAGAAGCTGTGAGAGAGAAGAAAAGCTTTGCACCAGCGTTGCTTTTGCACGGGAGTCCGTGTACGATCCGAGGAGTCAGAAGTGCAAGAGTGTTCCAAAGTTCTCCGACGAACTTGCTGGTTCCTGAAAGCTGTTCGTGTGGGGCGAATAAAGCTTTGAGCAACGCTGATTATTCACCCCAGCAGGCCGTCTTCCATCTTTCGCCTATCATCGCCGCTGCTGTTAGCAATTCGATTCATGCCTTCTGTTTAGAAGTGCTACTGTCATTTGCTACTGATTACGAAATCTTTTTAGATTCTCGTAATCCAGAATCCTCTTAGAATCTCTGTTGTGCACCTTCTTTGAAGTGTTGCATTGAAACGTTGTCTTTACAATCGTTTTATTTTCTCAGTTTTCCATCGAAAATTGTGTCCCGGCACTAACATGGTTGACATGCGATAGATAAGTTTTTCTTCTTTTACATGTTTTTACAACCTTACTATGATTTTACATCCATGTTGATTTGTGTTTTTTGTTCAATTTTTTTTGCCGAATTGATCGAAAAAGAGACCCAATGTCGGTATCGGATCGGGATATACCAAACTGTATCAGTATTGGCCGATACTTCAAACTATGGATTACAGTAGTGGGTCCAAGTTGGGCTTGGAAACCAACTGTCATCTCTTGCATGGTCTTACTTTCTGTCATTTATCCAATGCTTTTCTGATGTGGTTTATGTGGATTTACATTCGATGCTGGTAGGCCTATCATATCCCCAAATGAAATTATTCGTAAGGCACACTTCTGATCTCGGGTTAAAACTGTAATCATTTGACAGAGAGCAGCCCGCGGACTACCGGTGGTACTTCCGGCGATGATTGGAAGTCGGCATTTGATGCTGCAGCAAATGGTCCTAGCTCCTTCGGCAGGTCGAGCAGCAACAACGGACACAGTCGACGATACAGTGATCCGGCACAAAACGGTGACGCTGGCGGCTCAGGCCCGAACTCCGGGAGCCGCCGCACGCCCAACCGGTTGCCACCCGCACCACCTCAGAGCACTTCGTCGTCCATGTATAAATAACAGAGGTGCCACAGTTTTGTTAGGTATTTCTGTCTGTTTTTGCAGTATATTTTTGTTGGATGCGCTTACCGTGTCTGAGTATTCATTTTTGGACTAGCCGTATTCATTTTTGGACTAGCCGATTCCTTGAGGCTCTGCTGAAGGGCCCAAGGAAAGGGGGATAGGTAGATTTGTGTGTAGCCAGCATCTTGATTCAAGGGGTCTCAATTCTTCTAGAAAAATAATATAATTATTCTTTTTTTTTTTTCCCAACCCTTTGTATTTGGTTTCACGTTCTACTCTAGGAATTTATGGTGTACTCTAAGCTCCTTCGTTGAGGAGTTGTACGTTCGGTTTATTAACCGAAATTTTAAAAATCCAAAATCGAAATCGAATCAAAATAGTCAAAATTGAAACCGAATTGAACCGAATAATCAATTTGGTTTATTCGGTTTGTATGGTTGGAATTCTTCTATTGGTTAATAGGTTAGATCTATAATTGGGATCGTGGTTAAATTATATTAAAATTTATAATTTTTATACACATTTATTATATTTCAAATGTGTGTCCAAAGTTGGACTAGTTATTAAATTATCAAAGTTTGACTTTATAACATATATGTAGAACTATTGTTTTTTAAAAAAAATATTTTTTAATTACAAAATATGCATAAAATTGAATGTATTTATATAATTACATAAGTTTTATTCGATTTTGGATGGAAATCCAATACCGAAATCTAAAATCGAAACAAAATAAAAAAATTTAGTAATTTCGAAATCAAACCTATTTTTTTCATACATAATCATCTCTTATTCAGTTTGACTTGTGGTCCAAAACCGAATACTGTTCACTCGTAGTTGTACATCGGCGGATGTTTTTCCTCTTTGTTACTGTAAGGCCTCGTTTGTTTTTGCAGAATCATGAGTTTGTAAATTCATTACTTTTCTATGTTTGGATGTCAAAGAAATTAAGTCGGAAAAGAAAATAATTTTTAATGGAAAAAAAATAGTCTCATCCAAGTAAACATTTATTTTTTTCACTTTAATTATTCACTTTTCCTTCCCATTAGGCCTAAGTGGATGCTACTTTTCGGTTCTAAATTCATCGTTTCCTTGTGGCCATTGTTATGGGCCTCTTCGGCGACACAAATGTTTTGAAGTTTTTAATTCCTAAACTGTTCTTAGTATTTCTTTTTCTTGAGGCTTATAAGTTATGGATAAAAAAAATTGGAAAAATTTATCAAATGTCCAAAAATCACAAAAGTTTTATAAAAAATCCACCGTAAAATAACATTTTATTGCGTACCCAGAATTAGCAAAAAATATATAAAATGGTGCGGAATGACCTTTTTGCCCTTCTAATTTATGAAAACACTCACGATATCTACTCTTAAAAAAAATGTTTCGATTCTTTCTCTTCTTCCATACGCTGCTCACTTTCGAATCTAGGTTTTCTCCTCCAAAATCTTCAAACCTTACTTCAAAAACTCGTCAGTGACTCTCCATTCGCAATCTTCACACAATGTCATCATCATCAGTTCCCACTTCATCATCATCATCAGCATCAACTGGAACCTCACTTCATCATCATCAGCAGCATCAACTGGAACCACAGTTGGAGAAGAGAAAGCTGATGTGCAGAGAATTAAAAGCTTTATGTCATTATTCGTGTTAAAATTACGGAGAATTGACATTCTCCGTGTTAAAAATACGGAGAATGACCTTTCCCCGTGTTAAATTGACGGAGAATTGTCATTATCCGTGTTAAAATGACGGAGAATGGCCATTTCCCGTGTTAAAATGATGGAGAATGGCATTTCTCCGTGTTAAAATGCAGGAGAATTGCCATTCTCCGTGCTAAAATCACGGAGAATGACCATTCTCCGTGTTAAAATGAATGAGATTGGTCATTCTTCGTGTTAAAATCACGGAGAATTTTCATTCTCGTGTTAAAATGAAGCATCAACTGGAACCCCAGTTAGAGAAGAGAGAGCTGATGTGAAGAGAATTAAGAGCTTTTTGTCATTCTCCGTGTTAAAATCACGGAGAATTGACATTCTCCGTGATAAAGACACGGAGAATGGCCTTTCCCCGTGTTAAATTGACGGAGAATTGACATTCTCCGTGTTAAAATGACGAAGAATGGCCATTCCCCGTGTTAAAATGTAGGAGAATGGTCATTCTCTGTGTTAAAATAACGGAGAATTGTCATTCTCCGTGTTAAAATGAATGAGAATGGTCATTCTCCGTGTAAAAAATCACGAAGAATTTCTATTCTCCGTGTTAAAATGAAAGAGAATGGCCATTCTCCGTGTTAAGATCACGGAGAATGATCTTTTTTCTTTTTTTTTAAGTATATATCGATTGATATCATACTTTTCATTGTTGTTTGTTTTATATCAGTGCAAACAACCGAGAATCTCAAAGAGATAAATAAAAGGCTCAGGAATGAGAAAAGCGAGCTTCAGAAACAAGTCGAATCATTGCAGAATGAAGCCATTAAAAAGGACATAATCGCCGAAAAACTTCAAATCTCTCTACGAAGATGATGATAATGATGAGCGATGAACGAAGTTCGACTGCAGAAAAGCACAGTGAACTACGAACGATATTTGCGATCTCTGCTGAAGATGAGAGCAATGTAATTCAGATCTCTCGTGAAGAAGAAGAAGAAAACGAAAATCGTAATCCAAATCTGAGTTTGTGAATTCAAATACATATATATGACCAAATTTGCGCGAATGGATAGCTATGGTATTATCAAAATGATAATTTTGTAAATACAGAGCATCTAAAGGGAATCTTGAAATATTTAACGTGAAAATACATAATGTTGGATATTTCATAAAATCCACCCTGAGGGTTGGTTTTTCATAAACACTCACCCGAAAGTGGGTATCTAAGCAATTTTCAGTAAAAAATTTGGCTTCTTCCTCTTGTCCCTTTTTTCCAAATTTCAAAATCTGGAAAGAAAAAAAAAGTCTCCAATCTTCAATCCTAATATTTTGTCCACCACCGACAAATCTTCAGCTCCTGGAATCCTTTACAAATTATGGTATGTAATGGGCCGGGCGGCCCGAAACACGGTCCGGCCAACTCTGATCTGGATCGGCCCGGACCTGGTCAACGTACCGGCCCGGCTCGGCCCAGAGCTCTAGCGAGTTCGGACTGGGTCTAATTTTTTGACCCGCCAGCCCGGCTCGGTCCGGTTGCTTTGGAGGTGCGGTCCGGGTTAGCCCGGCAAGCCCGGTCAGAACGGACCGGCCCGGTGCAGACCCGGTATGACCAATTTTTTTTCATTATATCCGTTTGGGGAGGGGTATTTTGACCAAAGTACCCCCATTTTGGTGGCCGTTTAGGGGTATTTTGGTTATTTTTTCTGAAAATGACCAAAATATTCTTATAACAACTGTATTTAGGGATATTGGCGGTCATTTTCTACCAAAAAATTCCTATAAATGGCCCATAAATCATGAAAATTAACCACAACCAGAATTTCTTTCCTCGTACAAAATTTAGGAGCAAAACAATTTCTGAAGTACCAACTTTCTGGATAATAGAGTGCAACTTTCTGGATAATAGAGTGCAACTTTCTGGAGTCCAAAGTACAGTGTTTTTGAGGCTGCAACTTGTGCGAAATTTTTCGGAGGCTTCAAGTTGACGTTTCATGTAATTTTAATATTACAAAATATATTTTCTTCTTTTTCTGATTCAGGGTTTTTCTTTCCTCTCTTCCTCTCTCTATTTTTGTTAGAAAAACAAATTCTTTTCTTCTCCTGTTTTAATTTTAAAAAATATGGATGTTACTGGTTCTAACCACCCTAATGGAGGTGATTCTGACGCAAATTTTGCTTATTATGTTGATTTGTTTGAAAATAATCATATTTCTGATTATGGACCACCGATATAAATATCATCTCCTGAAGTTAGAAGTATAACTACTATGTTGTAAAAAAAATCATTTTTATGAAATTATTATGAAAAAAAATTATATCACCGATAATGAAGGCACCGGTTTTAGGTCCAAAAGATCAAAATCCAATAGTTAAAGTTGCACAATGCAAGAAATGCATGCAAATTTTTAAATAGAAAAAGAATTATGGCACGGGCACTTTAAGAAGACACTATAAAAATTGTTATGGTAAAGACACATTGCATGTTAGACAAATACAGATAAGCACCGGTCCTCAAGGATCTTCTGTAGGTAACTTTAATTATTTTGATGCTCGTAACCAAACTGAGTTAACAAAATATATTATTTGTGATGAACAACCTTTTACATTCGGTGAGAGTGATTGGTATTATGATTATGCAAGTACTAATCGTAATCCTTGTTTCACTAAAGTTTCTAGATCTACTACTAGAGCAGATGCTACCAAAATATTTCAAAAAGAAAGGACAGCTTTAAAAGATTAAAGTTTTGTAAATGTTTGTAAATTTTCTCTAACTTCTTATATATGGACTACTAAATAAAATTATGCTTATATTTGTATCACGGCAAATTATTTAGATCCAAAATGGATGTTGCAAAGACGTATTATTTATCTACGACATTTCGAATTTCCACATACTGGCTCTGTAATAAGAGACGTCGTAATGCAATTTTTACGTGAATATGATATTCACAATTAATTTTTTTCAATTTCTTTTGATAATGCTAGTAATAACACTTCTTGTATTAATATTTTAAATTATAATTTTGTTATAGTAGAAGGACGACTTTTTCATGTAAAATGTGTTTGCCATATTATTAATTTAATTGTACAAGAATGCCTTCAATTCTTTCAAGCAAATTTAGAAAATATTATATTATGTTTACAAAGTTTGAACACTTCTGCATGTAGACAACAAGTTTTTAAAACTCATGCACAATATAACTTTTAGGAGATTTGTTAAGGATGCTCCACATATATAGATGGAACTCTATTTGTTTAATGTCAAAATCTTCTATTAAATTTAAAGATGTTATTACACATTACTATAATGTTAATCCACATTTTGATTATCAAGTAACTGAAAATGCTTGGTTAATTGTTAATTCAATTTATGAATTTTTAGAATTATTTGTTGGGAAAGAAGCGCGGAAACCTTTCCCCAAACCGGAGAGTACCTGCGAGAGGACCGAGCAATACAACGCACGAACCCAAAAGCAAACACACAAAACAATCCACGCAGACACAGAGAATTTTTGACGTGAAAAACCCTCGCGGGAAAAACCACGGGACGATCGGAGTCCAAACCTGAAGAACCTCCACTAATGGAATAAAGAGAATACACCCTCTACAAGCTCCTCCCGATCCAACACGGATCACCACAACTCACTTGAAAGAAGAAATTTTTTGATTGCGGACTCCGAAGAACAAGATATGCCGAAAAATTATTCGAATCTCTCCTTCACAATAGTCCTTAATCCTCTCTCTCTCTCTCAAAGATTGTAAAGCACTCTTTGTTTTTGAGATAATCTTACAACTAGCATGCAACACCCTTTTATAAGCCCTTGGTAACCCATACATGGAAGGCCAATATATATGGAAACTTCCAATATAAATCAATCATATATTTAATGTGGAAATCCAATCATAATTAGCTTACCATAATTGGAAACCCAATAATATGGAAAGCTACTATATGAAGGGTCCAATCATAAATATATAATCAAAGTAAATATGGAAATCCAATCATATATTTTCTTACCATATATGTACCAAAATAAAATTCATGCACTCCCCAAGCTTCTCCGACACACGGATGGCGCTCGTCGCTCTCCGGGGTCTTCTCCACATAGGTTGGGAACCCCACCCACTCCAACAAATCTCCCCCTTCACAACTATGGGGAGGATGTCGTCATCCCGACGATCTGCCTGCAGTACTCAAACTTCCCCCTTGGTAGAATCTTCGTGAACATATCAGCTCCGTTGTCATCTGTATGAACCTTCTCAAGCGCTGCGTCCTTCTTCTCAACCACATCCCGTATCCAATGATACCGAGTCTCGATGTGCTTGGACCGGCTATGAAACGTCTGATTCTTCACAAGGTGGATAGCACTCTGACTGTCGCAAAGCAAAGTATACTGCTCTTGCTTCAGTCTCATTTCCTGCAACAGCTTCTTCATCCACAACAGCTCCTTGCAAGCCTCCGTCGCCGCAATGTATAACGCCTCCGTCGTCGAAAAGGCAACACACTTCTGCAACCGCGACTGCCACGACACCGCTCCTCCCGCAAACATCATCACGTAGCCTGAAGTCGATCGCCTCGTATCTACATCTCCAGCCATATCAGCGTCGGTATACCCAACCAGCTTTGGCTTGTCACCACCAAAGGAAAGTCTCCAACCAGCAGTGCCCTGACGATATCGTAGAATCCACTTGACCGTACTCCAATGTACCCTTCCAGGATTTGAAAGATACCTGCTAACCGTACCAACTGCATGAGCAATATCTGGTCTCGTACACACCATCGCATACATAAGGCTTCCCACAGCTGAGGCATATGGAACCCGCTCCATATCTTCCTTTTCGTCCTCGGTAGATGGACACTGCTCCTCAGTGAACTTAAAGTGAGCCGCAAGGGGGCAACTCACTTTCTTCGACCCGTCCATACCGAAACGCTGAAGTACCCGATGAATGTACTTCGTTTGGGACAAGTGTAGCAGCTTGGACTCTCTCTCTCTCAGCTGATCTCCATCCCAAGAATAGTCTTTGCTGCGCCCAAATCCTTCATAGAGAAGGCCGCGCCCAGTTGGCGCTTCAGCTCCGCTATCCTAGTGGTATTTCGACCCACTAATAGCATATCATCTACATAGAGCAATAAGATAATGAAATCATCATCGGCAAAATACCTCACAAATACACAGTGGTCCGACGTCGTCCGTGCATAACCATGCTCCCCCATAAACGACTCGAACTTCCTGTACCACTGCCTCGGAGCCTGCTTCAGACCATACAAGCTCTTCCTCAACCGGCAGACCAAATATGACTTGCCCTTCTCACAGAATCCCTCTGGCTGCTCCATGTATAACTCCTCCTCAAGATCACCGTGGAGGAATGCCGTCTTCACGTCCATCTGCTCGACCTCCAAGTCGAGACTGGCTGCTAATGCTAGCACCACCCGAATAGACGAATGCTTGATGACAGGCGAAAAGATCTCATCATAATCCACGCCTTTTTGCTGACCGTAGCCTTTAACTACCAGCCTCGCTTTGTATCGAGGGCGAGTAGCATCATCCGTCTGCTTCACTCTGAACACCCATCAATTCTTCAAAGCCTTCTTGCCCTTTGGCAACCGCACCAGATCATAAGTGGAATTGGTGTGCAATGAACCCATCTCCTCCTGCATAGCCTCCATCCACTCCTGCCTGTGTTCGTCTTCCATAGCCTCTACAAAACTTTCGGGCTCTCCCCCGTCAGTCAGTAGCACATACTCATCCGGCGAGTATCTCGTAGATGGTCGACGATCTCTGTCGCTCCTTCTCAGTGGAGCCACTGGTGCTGGCTGTATACCAACAGCCTCCTCTTCCTCAGGAACTACCTCTCCGGCATGCTCATCCTCCTGAAGAACGCCCTGACCACCATCCGCAGGCTGATGATCAAGATTGGGAGCAACTCCATGTACCGGCTTCCCCATAACTGGATCCTCTGCGATGTCCTCTGGAAACTGCTCGAAGCGAAATAACTCTAACTCAGGCAATTCAGCCTCAGAAGGCGTCTCGGAATCCTGAGTGTTGGTCATGGTCTGATCCTCGACGAACACCACGTCCCTGCTTCTGTAGAGCTTTCTTTCCACCGGGTCGTAGAGTCTATAGCCAAACTCATCCCGACCATAGCCGACAAAAATGCATCGCCTCGTCTTCGGCTCAAGTTTGGTCCTCTCGTCCTTCGGTACATGCACGAAGGCCTTACAACCAAACGCCCGCAGGTGATTGTATGATGGCTCTTTGCCGTACCATACTTTATCAGGCACATCACCCTACAAAAGAGCACTAGGAGACAAATTAATAACATAAGCAGCTGTGAGAAGAGCCTCACCCCAATAACTGCCCGGCAAGTTTGCTTCTGACAGCAAACACCGCACCCTCTCCATCAGTGTCCTGTTCATGCGCTCCGCTACACCATTGAGCTGAGGTGTCTTTAGCGGAGTCTTCTAGTGTCGTATCCCCTGCTCTCTGTAATACGCATCAAAGGGACCGATGTATTCGCCGCCATTGTCGGACCGAACACACAACAACTTTTTGTCCGTCTTCCTTTCAACAGAGGCCTGAAACTCCTTGAAAGTAGGCAGCACCTGATCCTTGGTCTTTAAGGCATAGACCCAAACCTTTCTGGAATAGTCATCAATAAAGGTTACAAAGTAAGAAGCACCACCAAGAGATTTTACCTTCATAGGACCGCAGACATTCGAGTGAATCAACTCGAGCAACGCCGGCTTCCTCGAACTTGGGTGACTTTGGAAAGACACCCTATTTTGCTTCCCAGCTAAACAGTGCGTGCACTTCTCCAACTTTGTAGACTTGAGCCCCGGAATCACCTTCCTGTTCACCAAGTAGCTCATCCCCTTCTCGCTGATATGGCCGAGCCGCCTGTGCCACAACTCGGTAGACGCATCACTGACTGCATTCACCTCCTGTGCCCCCTGTGCGCTCCCCTCCATATAGTAGAGATCGGACTTCTTGCTTCCTCTGGCAATCACCATCGAACCCCTGGAAAGCTTCCACTGACTATTCCCGAAGAGACCGAAGAATCCCTCGTCATCCAACCTTCCAACCGACACCAGGTTGAAACGGATATGAGGGACATGACGAACATCTTTGAGAACAAGAACCGCACCCGTCTTCGTTCTCAAATGCACATCTCCAACGGCAACCGCCTTCGACACATCTCCGTTGCCCATCTTCAATACGCCACAGTCGTCTGTCGTGTAAGTGGCAAACAGTGCCCTGTTGTGAGATACATGTGCTGAAGCCCCTGAGTCCACCAGCCAAGAATTGTCATCGCAGGCGAGGTTTGTAATGACCTCATCACCTACGATGATCACATCGCCTCCATGCATCGAGGCCGCCGCTGTAGTGTTCTCTTCTTGCTTCCCCTTGTCGCCCTTCTTCTCTCTCTTCCAAGCGAAACAGTTCCGCTTGATGTGGCCCTTCTTGCCACAATGGTAACACTCCGAGTCCTCGTAACGACCTTTGGACTTCCCCCTGCTCTTGTCTCTGCCACCACCTGGAACCCTGCTTTTGTCCCTTCCGCGGCTCTCTGAAACAAGTGCCTCTGAGTGGTGGGATGTGGATGAAGTGCCCTGAGAACGTCTCCGCATCTCTTCATTCAGCACCCCGCTCTTGGCAAACTCCAGACTGACCACGCCCTCTGGAGCAGAAGCGATCATAGATACTCGTACGGTCTCCCACGAGTCTGGCAATGTACACAGCAGCCATAGTCCCTGAACCTCGTCGTCGAACTTGACTCCCATAGAAGATAGCTGGTCAACCACGCCCTGGAACTCACTCAAGTGATCCGAAATAGACGCCCCGTCTTTGTACCGCAGACCCATCATCGTCCGGATCAGGAACAACTTGTTTACCCCGGTCTTCTTCGCGTACAAAGACTCCAGCTTATCCCACAACGTCTTCGCGTGCTCAATATTGGCAACGTGGTTGTACACGTTCTCGTCCACAAACTGCCGTATGTACCCACACACTTGTATATGCTCGAATGTCCAGTCCTCCTCGGATTTATTACTGGGCTTCTCGGATGCAAACACGGGTAGATGCAGCTTCTTGACAAATAGCAAATCCTTCATCTTGCTCCGCCAATAATGATAGTTTGTGCCATTAAGATTCACCATGCGCACCGGCTTCGCGTCCATCTCTCCTCTCTGGTTTCTCTGTCAACTACTGACACTCTTTCTGAATTCCAGAACCTGGCTCTGATACCACTCTGTTGGAAAAGAAGCGCGGAAACCTTTTCACAAACCGGAGAGTACCTGCGAGAGGACCGAGCAATACAACGCACGAACCCAAAGGCAAACACACAAAATAATCCACGCAGACACAGAGAATTTTTGACGTGGAAAACCCTCGCGGGAAAAACCACGGGACGATCGGAGTCCAACCCTGAAGAACCTCCACTAATGGAATAAAGAGAATACACCCTCTACAAGCTCCTCCCGATCCAACACGGATCACCACAACTCACTTGAAAGAAGAAATTTTTTGATTGCGGACTCCGAAGAACAAGAGATGCCGAAAAATTATTCGAAGCAATCTCTCCTTCACAATAGTCCTTAATCCTCTCTCTCTCTCTCAAAGATTGTAAAGCACTCTTTGTTTTTGAGATAATCTTACAACTAGCATGCAACACCCTTTTATAAGCCCTTGGTAACCCATACATGGAAGACCAATATATATGGAAACTTCCAATATAAATCAATCATATATTTAATGTGGAAATCCAATCATAATTAGCTTACCATAATTGGAAACCCAATAATATGGAAATCTACTATATGAAGGGTCCAATCATAAATATATAATCAAAGTAAATATGGAAATCCAATTATATATTTCCTTACCATATATGTACCAAAATAAAATCCATGCACTCCCCAAGCTTCTCCGACACACGGATGGCGCTCGTCGCTCTCCGGGGTCTTCTCCACATAGGTTGGGAACCCCACCCACTCCAACATTATTTACAAAGTTACATGTATTTTATCTGTAGTTTATTATCCAACTTCTCATTTAGCTTTAACTGAAATTATTAACATGACTCATTTATTTATTAAATATAGAACGGTTCATAGTTTTGATTATGTTGTTTTCAAAATGGAAACAAAATTTCTAGAATATTGGGGTGATATACCTCTTCTATATTGTTTGGCTTTGATTTTTGATCCTAAGTTTAAATTATATGGTGTATTTATATTGTTAGACGATTTTAATGACAATATGAATGTTGAGGTAGATAACCTAAAAGTAGAAATTAAAGATATTTTAGATGAAGAGTTGTATCGAGTCGACCCGGTACAATCGTTCAAGGTAGTAGTAGTAGCTCTGGCTTTATGTTTAAATTATCATATGCTAAAAGTGTACTACAAAGGAAGAAACAAAAATAATTTTTCCTACCAACTCAAAAATTGTCCTTATATTTAAATTCTTATGAAGAATGAAGATGAATATGCATCATATTTTTCAATTTTAGAATGGTGGAAAAGACACGAAAAAACGTATCCTATATTTTTTCTATAGCACGTGATATACTAATGGTCCTGGTGTCCACGGTAGGTTCGGAATCTTATTTTAGTGCAGGTTCAAGGATGCTAAGCAAGAAGGGGAGCAGAATGTTGCAAGATATTTTGGAAGTTGCGTTCAAGATTGGATTCGTGCGAAAAAAAAAAGAACTCAAAACTCAAGAGATAGAACTTGAGATGGACTTTCAGTCTTTTACTTTGAACGACTCTACTGGAGGAGGAGCTGAGCAATAAATTTGGACGAAAGAGGAACGACGGAAAAGAAAACAAATACTTACTGCATTTTATTACAAATTTTATTAAAATAAAATATCAACTTTGAACTTTCAAACTTTTTGTTAGTTAATGTTATAGCATATTTAAATTATAATGACATTATTAATTTATTTTTTTCAATTTTTCCTTCTTAATTTTTTATTTTTTTCAATTTTTTTAAATAAACCGGGTCACCCGGACCCAGCCGATTCGGCCCACTCCGTCGCCTACCCGTTCACGGGCCCGAACTGTGTTTCCATTTTTTTCTCGGGCCGGCCCGGCTCGGCCCACTTCCTATCCCGAGCTAAGTCCGGCCCGACCCGAACCAGGTCAAATCCGATCAAATTGGGCCGCAGCCTGGCCCGCATTACACATATTGAATTACAAATCATTGGGAAAGCTTTCCAAGAACTTTATTTCGTTTCTTCTCCTTTCCTATCTCCATTTTCACAAATAATTTTAGAAATGAGCAAATGGATGTGTTGGGACTTCCAATTTTTTTTTTGTAGTCCTACAATGTATCATAATTGCCAAAATTATGACAGTGTTACAATGTACTCGGAATGTTAAAATTTTGGCATTGTTGTATACTGAAGATTTATTGGATTTCTTCTTGTCCTCATTGATTTATGTAATGTTGTTTGCAAGTTGAAAAATAAAAATATGTTGTCCTCATTCCAGACAGTGATTCTTTGGTCAGCAGCTCGTAAACCGTTTGATATTTATTTATTTTTGATTTTTTTGTGCGCACCGTATTGTTATAAATGTTATTGCCGGGAACGCCGGGACACGCTATTCGATGAAAAATACAGAAACTGAAACAGTTGTAAAGACAACGTTTCAAATGCAATTCCTTAAAGAAGGTTTTGCAATAGAGATCCAGAAGGATTCTGCAAATTACGAGATTTAAAAAGATATCGTAATACACGAATAATCTAAAGAGATTTTCGTGATCGTAGCAAACTGGCAGTAGTGCCTTCTAAAAAGAAGATACTGACAGAACTGCTAAAGGCAACAGAAGGATGACAGGCGAGAGATGGAAATGCTGGGGTGAATTATCACCGTTGCTCAAAGCTTTATTCGCCCTCTGCGAACAGCTTCCAGGAACCAGCAAGGTTGACGGAAAACCTTGGAACACTCCTGCTCTTCTGACTCCTCGGAAGACGGCGAACTCCTTTGGCAATGGCTCTACTCTTCTCTCTCTGTTTGAAGTAACAGAACCCACACGTACTAAAAAGTACTAGTGTTTGTGTTAAAGAACACGCTCACTACTCTGTTGTGTTAAAGAACACTTAGAGTTTTTCTCCCTGGAATTCTGATTACTACTACCCTCAGAGAGAGGAGAGAACCTGCATATATAGCCCACGGGGTGGTTACCAAGCAGTTGCCTGAACTTCAGGGTAGAGGCAGAACCACTCCTGAACGTGCAGCAACTGCTGCAACCGTTCCCGCTCTAATATGCAGCCAGCCATACGCACACTGCGTACGCTATGCACACTGCGCACTCTACGCACGCTGCGTACGCTGCGCACACTGCACATACTGGGCGTACTGGGCTGCGTACTGGGCTGCGTAACTGGGCCAGCGTAACTGGGCTCGCGTAACGTGGTCGCGCAAGTGGCTCTCGCAACGAGCGCAACTTAAGCGCACTATGCGTCTAGCGACGATGCTGACGTGCTAAGTGCAAAGTGCGCCAACAAAACACCACATTACGCCTCATGAGCCCTTGAGCCCGAGTCCGAGCCCGAGTCCGAGTCCGAGTCGCTAAGCCCCAACGGGGCTTAGCTCCTATGAAAATAAATTTTCCAAGAGCAAAAAGCATGAATGCTTTAATTGTTGATTTTAGCCTTTTTCCTATTAGAAAAATAATTCCACATGGCAAACCCATGTGCACCTCCACACCACATGTGCATCTCCAATAATAGCAAAGCTAATATATAGAGATACAAACCATTTGTTTTTTCCGATGTGGGACTAAACCTTTCTAAAGGAAAAACCAAAAACCAAACAATCTCCCACATATCTCTATATATGGATATAAGTGTTCCCCACAGTAACTGTCCATCATGCATTAGGAGAGATATCGCTTACGACTTTAATCTTCCCGCATGGGTCAAAAATCAAACTATAATACAAGAATGGACTAAGCCTTGAATTCTGCATCATAGCTGAAATTCTTTCCACTCACATAATGTAGTTACATGTGCTTCTGGCTACACATTAAAGGCCCTGTGCCAGCCTGGTTTCAGTGTATAATTTTGGGTGTCTATAAGTTTACCCTCAAGAGACGGCCTGATATCTCTGTCATACACTATAGGTAAGTTCATTATAAAGAGACATGGCATGAAGCGCTTTGCGCTTCCTTGCGGTGCTATGCCGCTATAACATGGCTTAAAGCCGAGGCCTTACCTCGTACCGGGAACCTCATCGTAGTGTCATACTACAGTACCATGAGGCAACCACCTCTTTGTAGTGCCAAAATACCCAGCATGAAGCCTTAGGCTCCCTTGCGGTGTTACGCCGCAACGACATGGCTTGCAAGGCCGAGACTTTATCCCTATCCGGGTACCTCATGGTGGTGTCGTGCCACTGTAACATGAGGAACTCCTCCTCTTTGTAGTGCTGACTACACCCCTCTTTATATTTAACATACAACATTAGGCTAACTGCCTATTTGCGGTGCTACGCCGCTGTGACTTGGCCTGCAAAGCCGAGGCTTTATCCTATTCCTGGGCAGCACCCCACATATAGGAACCTCATTGTGGAGTCACCCCACTGTAGCGTGGAGTTTTACTCCTTGTAGTGCTGCTCTACCGTGCTTCCTGTAAAGCACTCCAGGCATTCACTCTGCCTGAGAACTCATTAAGGCAATTAAGCCAACCTTCCCACAGGAACTGTTTTTCGCAGAAAACAATAGTAGACAACAGCGGTTATAGGTCCGTAACCTCTCCATGCCCAATAGAACATGTACCCACCGTTCCTGATATTCTTTCGATTAGTGGTCCTCCCTTGAACCAAAAGCTAGATGCCTAGTAGATAAATCTTTGAACTATTAGCATAAAACTTTATGGTAGGAATACAATAATCCAATATCAGAATGCCTTCAAGCCCATTTTACAAGCTGTGTCATTGACCAGCTGGCGTTTGAGGCCCTTGGTGAACGGATCCGCCAGGTTCTCCTGACTCCGAACATTAATCACTGCAATAACACCTCTCTTGATAAGATCGTGTACTGCCATGTGCTTCAACCGCACAGTCCTCTTCTTTCCGTTGAAGAGGTCATTTGATGCCACCGCCGCAGTCTCCTGGTTGTCGCAGTATATCGGTATCGCCGGTATTTGTGCCTCAACCAATGGAAGATCATACATGAGCTTCCGAAGCCATTCTGCTTCCTCGGCTGCGGTATCTAGTGCAAAGAACTCAGATTCCATGGATGACCGCGAGAGCATAGTCTGCTTCTTCGACTTCCACGATATAGCAGCTCCATCTATTGTGAAAATGTATCCACCTGTGGACCTCTCGCTCTCCACCTTTGAGCACCAACTGGCATCACTGAAACCTTCCACTACCGACGGATCTCCGCTGTAGTACAGTGCATATGTCTGAGTCTTCTTGAGATATCTCATAACCCGTTTCACAGCTTTCCAGTGTTCAGCACCTGGGTTGCTCGTGAAACGACTCAGCATTCCCACGGCGAAAGCTATGTCAGGCCTTGTGGCAGTAGTAACATACATCAAACTTCCTATTACGCTTGCATACTCCAGCTGCCTGATGCTTTCCCCTGAATTAGGCTTCAGCTTCAGATCACACATGTACGGCGTATCGATCCCTGGAAGATCCCGATACCCATAACGAGTGATCATTTTCTCAATATAATGTGACTGTGACATCGCTAGTCCAGTGTCTGTCCGGATGATCTTGATCCCTAAGATCATATCAGCTTCCCCCAAGTCCTTCATACTGAACTTGCTTGAGATGAATTTCTTTGTCTCCGTGACACAGCTAATATTCGTACCTAGGATAAGCATGTCGTCCACATACAGACAAACGATCACACCTCTTCCATCAGCGAACTTCGTGTAAACACACTTGTCCGTATCGCTGACCATGTAGCCATTTGACCTTATAACTTTGTCAAATTTCTCATGCCACATCTTGGGAGCCTGTTTAAGACCGTACAAAGATTTCACCAACTTGCAGACTTTGTCTTCAAGACCCCTGATGACAAATCCCTCTGGCTATTGCATGTAAATTTCTTCGGTCAGCTCGCCATTTAGGAAAGCCGTATTCACATCCATCTGATGTATCACCATCTTATATATTGCTGCGAGAGTAATCAACATTCTGATGGTGGTCATCCGGGCTACTGGAGCATACGTGTCAAAATAATCAATCCCCTGCTTCTGAGAAAACCCCTTGGCTACCAACCTAGCCTTGAACTTGTCAATAGTTCCGTCTGCTTTCATCTTCTTCTTGAAGATCCATTTGCATCCGATGGGTTTTGCTCCTTCAGGAAGATCAACCAACACCCAAGTGTTATTTGAGGTGATGGAATCAAATTTCATTGTCAATTGCCTCCTTCCAGAAAATCGCATCTCTGGTCTTCATCGCCTCATCATAGGTAAGCGGATCTGCTTCCACATGATAGGTGACAAAGTCACTTCCGAAGTCCTTCGGCCTCCTCACACGCTTAGCTGACGGCTCAGCTTGTTCTGGTTCAACCGTTGTTTCAACAACAACATCTTCTTGGACCACATCTTCATTGAAGACTTTAGTTTCTTGTGCACCCTCATTATTCTCCGGAACATCCGGAAGAACAATATTCTTGTGCCTTGCAAACTTGTCTTCAAAATATTCTGCATCGCGAGATTCAATGATATGATTTGACTCAATATCAAGAAATCTCCGAGCATCACTCTTCTCGGCATACCCCAAGAAGATCGTCTTTGTAGTCCTTGTCCCAAGCTTCTGAATCTTTAGATCTGGAAGCTTGACATACGCCAGACACCCCCACACTCGAATGACATTCAAGTTAGGTCTGACCTTGAACCAGAGTTCATGAGGAGTAACGTCTGAAGTTGCATGAGGCACTCTATTTAGAATAAAAGTGGCCGTCAATGCAGCTTCTACCCAGTAGCACTTAGGAAGGCCAGCAGTCAACAACATTGAATTTATCATTTCTGTCAACGTCCTGTTCTTCCTCTCAGCTACTCCGTTTGATTGAGGAGAGTACGGAGCCGTAGTCTCATTGACAATTCCATGTTCCTTACAGAACGATACGAATTCATGAGACCTGTACTCCCCACCTTGATCACTTCTTATCCTTTTGAGTTGTTGTCCAGTCTGCCGCTCAGATTCGGCTCTGAACTCCTTGAACTTCTCGAATGCTTCGTCTTTAGCCTTCAGCAAGTAGACGAACGCATACTTTGAGAAGTCATCGATGAAGGTTATGAAATACTTTATCCCGGCCTTTGTAGAGAACTGTTTGAAGTCACAGATATCGGAGTGAACCAACTCCAGAACATCTGTACTTCGATTAACCCGAGGAAAGGATTTCCTTGTGATCTTCGTTTGAGCACAAACTTCACATTTCTCTACCTTACCCCCACATTTGGAGATAAGTCCTAGACTAGACATTCTGTTTATTCGTTTACAATGAACATGTCCTAGCCTATTATGCCACAACTCAAGAGTATAAGCAGAATGAGTGACTTCATTAATTACATTAATTACATTGGACTGATTTACAAGCTGAATCTTGAACATTACTTCGGTATAAAAAGCTTTCCCGAAATATGTTCCCTTGATAGACATCACCATCTGGCCAGCATTGATGTCCATCCTGAGACCTGCATTGCAGAGTAGGCCTCCCGAGACCAGGTTCTTGGTGATAGCAGGTACGTGCTTTACGCCTTAAAGCGTCAGAGACTTCCCCGAAGTCAGCTTCAACACCACCGTCCCGATCCCGAGCACTTCAGCTTGTGCTTGGTTCGCCATCATAACCACTTCAGAAGTAGGTGTATAGGTGGTGAACCATTCCTTACTGGAGCAGACATGACAGGAGGCTCCAGTGTCTACCCACCAGTCAGAGGCAGTTCTTACTGCATCAACCTGTGCAATCATAGCAACTACGTCAGTGATCATAGATACCTTACTAGGCTCTCCTTGCTCTGATTGCTTGGTCTTTGCTTTACACTCATTCTTAAAGTGGCCCTTCTTGCCACACTTGAAGAAAGGCATTTCTGACTTTGGCTTCTTTTTCTTGATAGAAGTTCCCTTGACTTTTAGATTGTCAGGGTTCTTCTTCTTGCTGTGGAAAGCCGCCTGCTTTCCCTTTGGTTCCTTGGTCTGAACCAGATTGACGTTAGCCAATTGCTTGGACAGTGTATCCACCTTCAGTTGAGCCCGCATCTGGTCCTCAACATAGATTTCCTGTAGGAGATCTTCAAGGGTGATCTCCAACTTCTTCCTATGCATGTTTGCATAGAACTTGCTCCACCCAGCGGGGATCTTTGGGACAATCCCTCCAACAACAAACTTGTCGGGGAGGGGCATCGCCTCGTCTTCCAGCTTCTGTCGCAGTTTTAGGAACTCCTTTACCTGCGGCAGCATAGACTTTTCGTCCTCAAAGAACCACTTGTGATATTTTTCAACCACAAATATTTTACTGCGGTTCTTGTCTTCTTCGTAGAGTTTTTCTAGAGATTCCCATATGTCTCTAGCGATATTCTTCTTAGAATAGGATTCTGCTAGGGAATCCTCCATAGCATTCATGATAAGCAACCTGCAAATGCTATTCTCCCTTCTCCACTTGGCCTGAAGTTTAGTAGCCGCAGAGATTGCGGCAGCAGACCCAGTATCTGGAACGGTAGGTTCTTCTTCAAGAAGCACGTGATCCACGTCTCTGAGTTGAAGAGTGAGATAAACCTTCCTCTTCCAGACTTGATAATGCTCTCCATCAAACTTTTCTAACTTACAGAAGTCAGTGTTTAGGAGTGAAGCATTAATGTTTTCCATCGTAGCAAACAAGCATTGAGATTGTTATTGCCGGGAACGCCGGGACACGCTATGGAAAATATAGAAACTGAAACAGTTGTAAAGACAACGTTTCAAATACAATTTCTTAAAGAAGGTTTTGCAATAGAGATCCAGAAGGATTCTGCAAATTACGAGATCTAAAAAGATATCGTAATAAACGAATAATCTAAAGAGATTTTCGTGATCGCAGCAAACTGGCAGTAGTGCCTTCTAAAAAGAAGATACTGACGGAACTGCTAAAGGCAACAGAAGGATGACAGGCGAGAGATGGAAATGCTGGGGTGAATTATCACCGTTGCTCAAAGCTTTATTCGCCCTCTGCGAACAGCTTCCAGGAACCAGCAAGGTTGACGGAAAACCTTGGAACACTCCTGCTCTTCTGACTCCTCGGAAGACGACGAACTCCTCTGGCAATGGCTCTACTCTTCTCTCTCTGTTTGAAGTAACAGAACCTACGCGTACTAAAAAGTACTAATGTTTGTGTTAAAGAACACGCTCACTACTCTGTTGTGTTAAAGAACACTTAGAGTTTTTCTCCCTGAAATTCTGATTACTACTACCCTCAGAGAGAGGAGAGAACCTGGTGCGCCTCATGAGCCCTTGAGCCCGAGCCCGAGTCCGAGTCGCTAAGCCCCAACGGGACTTAGCTCCTATGAAAATAAATTTTCCAAGAGCAAAAAGCATGAATGTTTTAATTGTTGATTTTAGCCTTTTTCCCAGTAGAAAAATAATCCCACATGGCAAATCCATGTGCACCTCCACACCACATGTGCATCTCCAATAATAGCAAAGCTAATATATAGAGATACAAACCATTTGTTTTTTCCGATGTGGGACTAAACCTTTCTAAAGGAAAAACCAAAAACTAATAAAGGAAGGAATTATATACTTCCGTGTCTCAATCTACTGATATTCTGTCAGGGTTTTATGCCTCTCCAATAACCATAAGCTCACTCGAGTTCGGCAACAGTTCGATATGTATTGGAATGAGTAGTTTTTCTTCTGCTATTAGCCAAAGCAACAAATACTCCGTCAAAATCAAGTAGAACAAGTACAGGCATTATCGATTAAGATTACCAGTTTAATACAAGTGCTGTCCTTCTTGTAAATATTCCGATGTTCATGTACAAAATATTGCATATTAATTAATAGCAAAATAAAGAACCTTAGAGATTTTATCAAGAGGCAGAACAAAATGTATCAAGACTGGTCTTAATTCTTACATTTATAGAGCAGTAATTGATGTAGCGTAGAGTCCTAATCCCTCTAGAATTCTTTTTCTTTTCCTCTTCCCTCTTAAGATTTCTTTTTCTTTTCTTTACTTTTTTTTATAATCCTATTTATGATAGGATTCTTATTTTGACTTTATCTTTTATTAGGATAGATTTTATATTTATTTTATTAGGATTAGGTTGTTACAAAAGTCCTATAAAAAGGCATCTTTTGTATGCAATTGAGAATAACTTTTAATCAATAAAATTCTTCTTTAAAGTTTGAGATTTGTTCTCTTATTTTCTTGGTCGTGGACTAGACTGTTCCGTGGATTCGGAAACCCCTCGCTTGAGGTTTTCCGTTTCGCTCACACCAAGCAACGGTGGTCCAGTTATCGTCATCACCGATCGACTTGGCCATTGCCAAGTACGAAGGTAAGTCCGTTCCGCTATCCCGTTGCGTCAGTAATGGAGCACATGCCCATACACCAGAGCACAAGATTGATCATTACATAAACAGAGTAACGAAGGAAGAAACGACCATTTAAGTTGTTTAAGGCACAACGAGGATATCAAAACAATATAAACATCTCATCCCCACTATTAACACAACACTGAACAACCACTTCTGAGAAACTTGAGATTAAAAATGCACTTGTTTTTAACAAGGGTAAAAACTTGCAAAAAATCCTTGCAAAATTATACTTTGTTTTTGTAGCCATTTTGGACAAGGTCATATTCACATTCATTTCTATATACAATTTCTTCCACATGAAATTGGCTATTATGAGCAAGTTGAGAAAACCATAACTACAACAAGTCCAAATTGTAAGTTGATAAGTTTTTACGTATTTTTTTTCCAACTGGAGGCCTCAATATGTAAGAGGTGAATGGTGATAGAGAGTATAAAGAAAATAAAGATTATACAAGGATTCATTAATTACAACTAACAAATCTAACTAAATCAAATCTTGACTTATTCTACACAACTATATACAGCAGAAAATAATTATTAAAAATGGTAAGAAATTACGAAGGTTTAACACTCCCTCGTAAACTCGGTAGTCCAGAAAAGATGAATTTGGACTGCAGCATAGTAAATCAGTGTTTGTAAAGCCCTTTGGTAAAAATATCAATTAGTTGATCTGGAGACGGCACAAAGAGCACATGATGATAACCGGAGAGAAGTATTTTTCTGACGAAGTGGTAGTCAAGCTCAATATGTTTAGTGTGAGCATGGAAAACATGATTGGAGGCCATGTAAGTCATATTGAGGTTTTCACATAACATAGTAATAAGTTTGAGTGGAGGAAACTTATAAGTTCACCAAGGAGATTCAATATCCATGTAATCTCTGCACAAACATGGATAAGGGAGTGGTATTCAACTTCGGAACTGGAGTAGAAGCCTGTAGGTTGTTTCTTAACAATCAAAGATATGATATTGGACCCTAAATAATAAACGACTTAAGCAATTCCATGTGGGTAAAGGTAAGATACTGCAGAGAACTAACTAGTTGACGATACTTAGTGACATCTGGAAGGAGATCACCAAGTATTGACTGAGAGCTGGATTTTGGCACAAACTGGGGTGGAGTACGACTACACTTTGTCATGGAGAACTTCTTAAGGAGGTCAAGGGTATATTTAGTTTGGAAGAGGTGTAGAGAATCCTGAAAACGGGTTGCCTCGAGACCGAGAAAAAAGGGCAAAGAGCCAAGGTCACTAAGCTCAAATTCATTCCCAGGGTGGTGATGAAGGAGGTGAGGATAGCAGGAATATTATCCATCAGAATAATGTCATCCACATAGAGGAGCAGAAGTATAATCACAGAGTTTGAACGGTAGAAGAATAGAGAGTGATATGCCTTGTTTTGCATGAACCCAAACTGGAGAAGAAAACTACTGAGGTGCTGAAACCAGGCTCGAGGAGCTTTTTTGAGACCTGTAACCACCACATTTTTAATTTAGAGATATTTTGTTCATTTTGTAATTATTATATTATTTATTAATTTATTGAATTCATGTGATGATAGGTGATTTTGTTTGATGTTTGTGTAGTATAAATGGGTTTAACTTAGCCAACATTGACTAGAAGCCTAATAGTAATAATTAGAATTAATTTGACCTTGTAGGAATTATTTTAGAATTAATTAGTTATTTTAGAATGTTTTAAATGAATTTTAGTCATTTTAGTCTTTTAGCCATTTTGGCCTTTTGTGATTTTCTAGATATGTTGACTTGTGTTGTGCTAGCAACTGGTTTAGCCTTAGAGGACATTGTATAGGAGCCTAACCATGTCTTAGAATTATTATTTTTATTTTTAGAATTTATTTTAGGCTTTAGTTTATTTTTAAAAGGCTTTAATTGATTTTTTTAGCCTTTTTCATGCTAGTCTTTTAGTCTTTTTGACTTGGGCTCATTTCTACTTGAGAAAGAGTTGGCCCAAGTGAAACCCTAACCCTAGAAAACCCCCCTTGGCCGCCCAAACAGCAGTACCCCCTCCCCCTTACTTTCATTTGAGAAGTTTTGAGCCTCCACTAGGAAACCCTAATAGATCCCCTTCTCCAAAACTCATAATTCCTTCATCCGGAGTCCATTTCTTCCCAAACAAACTACGTTGCACTCATCGAGGAGAGGAGGATCTATTGGAGCATTTCTAGCAAGGAGGCGGAGGCTTTTGCTTGAGGAAAATCGGTCGACACGACAACCGAGGAGCCCCGTTCATTGAGTTTTTGACACTCAATAGGTAAATCCCGATCTACCTTTGTTTCTCTTGAATTTTCTTCATTATTGCATCCATATAGGCACCCTTGATATGTGTACGAAGTTTGGTTGGGTTTTGACTTCGTTTGATAGCGGTATCGGACATGAATCGGTCTCACGTTGCACGTGTTCGGCAAAATGCCACTTAGAATTGAAAAGTGTTAATTTTCGATTCTGTTTTCACGAAATCCTTCCTTATATGATTTGTACCAACTTTCGTGAAGATGGATCAGAAATCGACACGATTTCGGCATCCGAACGGACACGGACACGCGTGCACGAGATCCCGTGCACGGTCCCGTGCATGCCCTACAGTCTGTGCATCATAACTCGACGCACAGAGCTCCGTCTTGCGTGAAATTTTTCAAGAATGTAGGGACAACCTCTGCCCACATGTCCGTAAAATTTTACGACGTTTCGTCGAGCGAGCGCGGAGTAATCGCGCGTGCACTGTTCAGCCATTCTGTGCACCCGGCTGAAATTCGGGACTGAAACGGACTTCGTGCGCGCACACGACGCAGCGAAGACCCGTTTCAGGACCCGAAACATGTCGACCTATACCTAGACAACCCGTAGGGCGAACCCCGAGTTGCGGCGTGGCCCGACGAGCGAGCCACGAGGCCGGAACCGCGCGCACGAGGGCGCACGGGCGCGCGCGCGCGCAGCAGGCCGCGCGGGTGCGGGGGCTGCGTGCGCTGCTTTGGGCAGCGTGTCGCTGCTTGGCCATGTCCTAGACCTACCCCAGGACCCCCCCAGCTACGTGCACAAGCACGGGGCGTTTCGTTGTGTGTGCGGCACTCAAACGAGCGAGAACGCACGCGTATCACGCAGTATCGGGAATTTTTGATACGCGTTCTGTGGACACGACACGGACACAATTTCGAACCCGAGAGTATACAAACGCATCACGTGGGTCGAAACCAACGTGTATGCCGAGTTTCGCGAATTCGTTTGGTGTATTTTGCATTTTGGGTCGTTGTGTGAAATTGGGTTGTTTTTAATTTCGATTTTGGGTTGAAATGTGATATTTTGTTTTCCAGCCTTTTAGCTTATAAATTCTGAGTTTTTAATATGTATATGAGGTTTCGGATATGGGGGAACCAACTTTTGGTTTTGTTTCATAATTTTTCATCATTTATGAGTATATATGCTTTCTATATAACTATATATATATACATTTAACTATATATACATTTAACTATATATATATATATATATATATATATATATATATATATATATATATATATATATATATATATATATATATATATATATATATAACCCCGTTGAAACCTATTGCTAACACATACATGTTGAGAATGGGTAGAGGGGGATTTAATTCCAGATTTTAGACTCTTTAAATTATCTCGCACCATTGCGAATCTTTCCATTTAAGAGTTTGTGTGTGTGTGTGTGTGTATATATATATATATATATATATATATATATATATATAGTTTTCTTACTTTGTATATATATATATATATATATATATATATATATATATATATATATATATATATATATATATATATATAGTATATTAAATTGTGGTATACCATGGTTGTGTTTTCTATTTTTAATCTCAGATTTTCCCCATTTCAGTAAGCACCAGGACACACACACACACACACACACACACACACACACACACACACACACACACACACACACCATCTTTTGTTAGATTTAAGGTTGACTTGTTTTGTATATACACATGTGTGTGTATATACCTATATGTATATAGATATTATGCTTGGAAACCTTCTTAGAATAGATTATAGTTGTGAATATAACTATAGGAGTCCTAGGACAGATTTGGTTTGTCATTTTGAGCCTAGTTTAGTCGAATTGGCCGACAAGTTGACCAAATTGACAAAAGTCAACTTTAGGTCAAACTTGATCCAATTCAACTCAAACGAATTCCAAATGACCTAGAATTTTGTGTATGACCTAAGAATTAGTAAACGGACTAGTTGACCAATGTTTGACCAGGTTTGACCAGAGTTGACCGAGGGTTGACTTTGACCAAAATGGACCTAGAACATGTAGTCTTGCATTGTAGCTATTTTCTTTGATATTTTAGACTTGGTTGTGACATGTGGATACTTTAAATAGGTTTATATCACTCCAGTTCAGTTATACATCCTCATTAGCAGCTCGGATTGTCAGGCGAGTACATTCTCTGAAAGTTCTTTCATTTACTTGTCGAATTCTATATTTCAGTTTTAGTCAATTCCATTTGATTCTCGGTTACAAACACGAGTTGATATTTTTCTAAAATTCATGTATACGACACACATACCTTACTTGTCTAGCCTCTATTACAAGAACTATTACAAGAATCACCTACAAGCACCTTCATGTTCTGGCTAGATTTATTTTCGATTTACGTGTCGTGTTATGGATTCACTCATATTTGTCGGACAGGGAAATACTTGAGTAGACATGTAAACATTCCTAAATACTCGAACCACCTCCCTGTGAATTATACAAGAACGATAGCCGTCCCACACTTGGCCAGTGTATGATGTGCCGGATTACCCCTAGCCGTTTACATGTCGATCTCAGTATTTTAAAACACACTGTGAGTAGTGTCTAGAATCTTTACTAGAATCATCACAAGAACCATTACAAGAATCACCCTACTTGGATCATTGAATGGAATCACACTTGACATACATTGTACCACTGGACTCATCACATTATTCTGGTTCAGCTAGCTTTATTTACAGTCTTCATTGACATGATATTCTATTTCACAGCTTTTACTTTTCTTGTTCGTTTACTATATTTTTACATCTTAAACTATCTCGAATTCCTATGCTTCATCAATAAAATTGTCTATAATTGTTTTATGGTTTTCGTCATTTACTTGGATTTACTTGATGAGATGTATTCGTTCCTGTCCTGACTGGACCTGTTGAAATATTACAGATGTTAGCCCTGAGGATGTTTGCCCTACTCACTATGGATCTGGAGAGGGATTAGCTACCTTTGGCCCCGACTCTCAGGAGTGATCGGGAGACTAGTTTAGTAGACTGTTTTAGATTTTTTTACTGGAACTTGAATTGTAATAATTTAAGAGTTGTCTTATTTGAGTTGTTTTGAGTTATTATCTTTTAGTAGTTTTTTATTATTTTCTTTTAGTTATAGAATTCTGTGATATCCTATCGTGCTTAGACTGTGATTGAGTTATATTATTTATGTACTTGCCCTCCGTTCGGAGTTGAGTTTTAAGACAAGTACATTATACAATTGTGTGAGCTGGTTTAAATAGTGACCTAGAACAGCGTTCTACCGCCGATTCTGCGGCGTAGGCTGGGCGTGGTTACGCACTTGTACCCTTACACTGGGTGCGGGTCGTGACAAGACCATATATGATTTTTTGTAGAAGACATACACCATAAGGATGAGCGAAATCTGAGAAACTAGACGGTTGACTCATGTAGACTGTTTCATCTATGACGCCATAAAAAATGCATCCTTGACATCAAGTTGGCGTATGGGCCATTCTATAGAGACAACAATGCTAAGAATAGTGCAGATAGTATTTGGCAGAATAGTGCAGATAGTGTTTGGCTTGATTATGGGACTGAAGATCTCATTAAATTTAATGCCAACATGCTTATGAAATCATTTGGCAACTAGACGAGCTTTGTGACGTTCAATAGACCCGTTGACAGTTCGTTTGAGTTTGAAGACCCATTTGCAACCAACGTCATGCTACTGAGGAACATAAGGAACAATGACCCAAGTACCATTTTTCATTAAGACATTGAATTCAGAGTCATGGCTTGGCACCATTTAGGAATATGAGCAGCCTGAGAGTAATATGTACGTTTTATAGTAATAGAGTGGGCATGGGCCAGTAAGGCTCTAGGGAGGAGATACTTGATTGTTCCATTTGTATAGTTAAGAGGTTTGCTGGACCATCTCGATGTTAGGTTATCCTGGGATATCTGGATCAGAAGTGGCTGGGGGAGGTTTAGGTATAGTGAAGGTGGGTTGTGGAGGAGGGGTATATGGTTGTTGAGGTTGAAGGCGTTGAAAGTGATATGGATAAGGTTCATGGAGACGTGGCACTAGTGTGGGAGAAGGTACCTTTGTGGATGAGATGGATGAGGATATAGGAGATGAGACTTGAGATATTACTGGGACAAATATCTAGGTGGATTGAGGGGAGGGACTTGTGGTTTGGAGAATGGAAATGCTTGCTCGTCAAAGAAAAGAAATGTATATGCGGTCGGGTGGATTGAGGGGAAGGGCCCTTATGTTGCAAGTTGTTGTAGTGCCCCGTCCCGCTCAGTCAATTGGAGGAATCAAAACGCTGACGGCGTTCGAACTTAGCCATGCAACGGCTTACTCGAAGTCCCGCTCGGTCGAGGCGAGTTCTCGCTCAGATGGGTGGCTTCGGTGAACTTGCCTCAGCTTGGCCTTCGCACTAATAAAACGAAAGTTTTCAAATGCACAAGTAGGTTTGATAATAAAAGAGATGAATCCACATAGCTAAGGGAATAATCCCAAGTTGAGTCGATTGAGTTAGAAAATGAACTAGGTCCCATGGTCGGCTTAGAATCGTTGCACGATAGCTTTCAAAATGACACTCGGTCCTTCGTCCCGTGGCTTGGGAGAAGGAAAAGTTAGTCTTCGCCATAAAGTTGTGAGTTAGCCTAAGTCATAGGCGTTGCCTGCATAACTGCTGATAAAGCATGCACGGTCCCATCGTCCAAGGCTTGGCATAGCCTTTGCTCACCCCACGAGCTAAGTTGCATCGTGCGGCTTGTGGCATAAGTCTAGGCACCCAAAAAACTTAGTTGTTCAAAGTCGAACGCGTGCACATCACGTTCCCACGATGCAAGGCTTGATGCAGTTTTTGCTCGTCAAGTTGTTGCACGATTAAGTTAGACAAGTTATCTTAGGCTATCGGAGTAGTAGCAAGCACGGTCCCACAAGTTCTACGGCTGGGTATAGCCATGAAGTCCTACAGTCTCAAAGCTAGTCATATGGAGTATGAGTTGGGCGGTAGTGTCGCATAGAGCATAAGTTGGCTTAAGGCACGATGTCACAGATTTAGTGTTTTATTGCACAAGCCACGGTTGATTCAAATGGAGTTTTGAAAAAGGGCTATTAAATAGGCGTTTCTGAGTTGAGTAAAAGGATATGGCAACAAGGAAGAATACTCGCGACCATGGGTCGTCGAGGCGGTCTCAAATGTTAGAAGTCTTGAACTTGGTCATGAAAGGATAGTAACATTGAAAGAAGAATGACTGTGTGAGACGTCAGTTCGAATCGAGTCTTACATGGTCATGGACAACTTATCGACAAGGGCGATGGTTCCTTGAGCGGCAACCCGGGGCCACGGGACCAACTCGGCCTAGGAGGAAATATGGTATAGTCATGCAAGGATAATAGCACAGGTTAAGCAGGGACTTGCAATGGGGCTAGCTACTTGCGTTGAAGGGACCCCGATTAACAAAACTATACGTTCAGGATAGCTTGTGATGCTAGTGACCTTTCATATAGATGGGTCGGCACGTGCGGCAATTCGCAGGTATGCCTTTGGATTGAGTCGAGTTGAATAGGTGCACGATCAGAAGACAATGTTTGGGCCTAAGATTTGGCTGCAATGTAGACACCGTGCTTCGGCAAGGAATGTGGTGTCGAGTCTTAAGTTGTCGGCATAGAGTTGCACAAGTTGAATTTGAGTCATTGCGAGTTTAAGTCAGGAATCGCCGCAAGACAAAGTTGGTTAGGTAACACTAAGTTCACAAGTCTTGATTTGGTCAGTTGGTGATTAAAGCGGCAAGGGCCGCGAGGCGGCAATATGGTTAAGTCATACTGAGTTGTAAGGCTCGACCTCAATATAGACATACGAATAGGTCTCATGATACGACTACATTGACGGCACAATGGACTTGTAGCACGGTCACATAAAAATTGGATACTATCGTGTAGTTGCGTCTCTAAGTATGGGCCGAAAGGCAAACACGACTTGATAAGTTGATGTTGTTAAGGCACGGGATGATCTAGAGACACAGAATAGGCCGAGAGTCTATGTCCTAAAACTGATCTTAAGGTAAGAGTAGAAAGACAATCGTAAAGGGATTATGTTGCATAAAGTAAATGAACGTGTTGGTTTTGTATGGGTGGACGAGGAGCTCACACCACCACACTACAACAAAAAGACCTATTAATGACGCTCGACAAGGAGTTTTAATGACGGCTGATACATAAGCGTTATTAAGTTAAAAAATACCTTTTTTCTATGACGGTTTGGGCTAATTCTGGGCTTTTTATAACGTTTATAAAACAAAGCGTTATTAATAGTTTAGAGCGGTGGCAAACTTGTAATATTTTTAAGTTCAATTTTTTGGGCAAAATGCTGAGAACAGCCCGCGCTTCATCAAAATCTTTTCTCTCCCCCATTCTGGTCTTCTCCTTCTCCTCCTTTCTTCTCCCTTCTCTCCCCCAACTCCAAATCAAATCAGAGGAAGAACCCATGAATCTTCCTCCTCCTCCTCATCCTTAACGTAATATTGCCGGCGAGCTGCTAAGAAACATGAAGAACCCAGGAATCTTCCTCCTCCTCCTCCAAATTTCCCAAATTTCTAGGGTTTCCAAATTCTCCCATGCCTCGATCTCTCCACCATCGATGAGTCCGATCCTCCCGTCGACGTTCCTGGTCCTGATCGACGATTCGATCCCTCCTTTCCCGACATCTCTTCCTCTTCTCGCCACCAATCGGTTCAAGCTCTGTGCCGATTTGGCGGCTGTGGTCAAGTCTTCCGGCGATAGAGGAGATCTCAGCTTCAACCAGGTATATTTCTATATAAACTCGTCTCCACTCCTTTACATTGGAAAAACATGGGAACTGATGCTAAAATTGCGGTAAAATTTGTAAATTTTGGGTCTCTCCTGTAGTTTATGTATATAAAGGTCGCTCCTTTAGTACATTGGGAACATGCAAATTATTGTTAAATTGGAGCACAGTATGTAATTTTGGGGGAAGCACTTTTGGAACCAAGTATTGGAGAAATCCAGTCACTCCTTTATTGAAAAAATGTAAATTTTTACTGATTGGAGCAAAATATGTGATTTATATTTCTATTTAAAGTCCACTAATGTGAACTGATGCTAAATTGGAGCAAAAAAAGTAAACGTTTAGAGGAAACATGCTTGGGACCAAGTATTTTAGAAATCCAGTTAGCCAAAAAAAATTTAGGCTAAATTACAACTTGATACATATATATATATATATATATATATATATATATATATATATATATATATATATATATATATATATATATATATATATATATATATATATATATATATATGGGCCTTTAGGTCAAGCACCTTTAGCTAAAGTTGTTAGAATGAAACATATAGTCCTTAGAGGTTCGAGTTACGGAAGAAGCAATTTTTTTTTTTGAGGAATTAATCTTGCTTTTGTTTGACTTGAATTCCAGTTAGCCTTTGGTTGTTGGCTGGTTCTGTTCTTCCGTCTTACTTGGAGTTCACTCGAAACATGACAGAGACTTGGACCTCTCAGGTGTTTATAAAAGGAGATGGCTTTCGGCTGTGTTGATCAGAGGCTTAAGAAGCTTGAAAAATACTCGCTTCCTCAACCAGTTCCGAAGGTGATACACCAAATTAAAAGATTCCGGCAAATCATTTCTTCGTGTATCTAGTTCGATTGTTTCTTTGTATTTGTCACGGTGACACTAAGTTTTTTCATTGCAGTCTTTCCCATATCGAAAAACCAGAGAGTCCATGGCTGATCAAGTGGGAAAGTTGATGAGGTATGTTGTTTCTTTATCTATCATTGCAACTAAATTTGGTTTGGAAGGAAACGGGAAGGAAGCAACATAGTTGGTTGAAATGAAGCTGTTAAATACAATACAATATAGGAAGGTTTTTGGTCATCATTTTTTTTACTATAAGGTTTGTTTCTTTTTCCAAATGAACACCATATGTTTTTTTCTTTTGTTCTTAATTTTCTTCCTATTTAGGGGTATTTTCTTAGATGAAAAGAACTGTCATCTACTATTGGTGTTTACACCTAGTTTAAATTTGAGTTTCGTTATCTTCATATTCCAAGTCACGGGAATGACAACATTAGTCCTATATGACTCCATGGGTGACGGGAATATTGGAAGCCAAGTAAAACTGCCTATGAATATATAGATACATTAGGAGGAAATGTTTATGGCATCATAAATAATAATACAGATGAGGATATTGAAATCTACTTCCTCTACCATCATATGTTGGAGAACCACTATGTTCAGAAGCTCTAGTTGTCAAATTTCTTACTTTTCGGTTCAATCAAGGTAATGTGAAGGTAATGTTTATGGAGAGGTTTCCACTTCAGGAACCTTGTAATTTCTTACTTTTTCTGTTCAATGAATCATTGTATGTGCATTTGGATTTGGTAGATTAATTATGCAGATAGCTTCTTCCACTTAGAACAACATCAACATCTACTCCTGCTGTAGTCTGGGGAACCGATTGGGTTCAAGCACCAAATGGCCGCGAACAATACATTAGCATTGCCAAGTGAGTCTCTATCTCACATGACTCATATACAGCTTAAAGATATCAAATTTTTCATTATGTTCGTGTTCTTTTGAATCATTAGATCTTCAGTTCAATGATAACTTTGTTACTCCAGTTTGCAGGCAACAGATAAGGATTGGGTGCAGTTGCAGGGGCTGTGTTGATCAGAGGCTTAAGAAGCTTGATATATATTATGTATTTGGATGTCCTATTTTGAAAAAATGTAATGAAGATGGTGATATATATTATGTATATATTTTTAAATGGATTAAATGATACTCTATAACATTTAGATGTTTTCTTGTGAATATGGTTCAAAATGAATGTTTTGAAATTGAATTGAGCAACATTGAGTATTGATCTATAATTTTTTGGAAAGTAATATATAAATGTGCAGAATTGAGCGTTATAAATGTGCTGAATTGAGTCTATAGAGATTATCTATTCATAACGCTTTCAAACTACGCTGAAAATAAGTGTAGCAGAAACTCATCATATTCATGACGTTTATTTTATGACGCTTTTAAAAAACATTTATAACACCCGTTTTCATCACGCTTTCTTTGGGAAAAAAGCGTCATTGTTTGTCATTAATGACGGTTTTTAGCCGTCATTAAAAGGTATTTCTGTTGTAGTGCCAGTACAGTCGAGTACTGACACCCATACAGTTTTCATGTACAGGAACAGGTAGAAGCTCGTTGGCGCGGAGCTCGCTTGGATGCGTCCAGGCATGGAGATCCTTGGCATTTCGAGGCACGCGGTCGCATGGAGTCTGGACTTATACAGGACATAATGTATAGACATCGCCTATCCGAAGCTTCCGCTGGCCTACTCGAATTGTATTGAGAGATGAGAGAGAGCAGAGTGACTTGTAATGTGAGAAGAGTGAGCTTGAGTGATTGTAATCTTGGCCTTGCGCCACATTATAATCTTTGTTTCAATATTAATAAAAGAGTATTTTGTATGACTTGTGTTTTGCTTCAAATTTTTGCTGCTGTATCAATGTTTCCGCTTGGAACTTCTGTGCGACGACCCCGTCACTTAGCCTGTAATCGGCCGTTATGGAACCCGCCTTGCGTGAGCGCATTCTAGGCTCACGCGACATCATGCCTTAGCGAGGATAATCGTTCCTACGGGAGCGGGGTGTGACAGTTGTAAACTATAAACACACTTTCAACGGCTCTTCACAACAACTTGTTAGTGAGATAAGCACCTAAATACGGGTAACAGCCACATCCAATGACCCAAATTAAAGAGTAGGAATGCGACACGCCATAAAGGTGAGAGATGGGTAAAGACCAATTGAGAATGGAAGAAGGAAGTGTAGAACCCTAGAGGGGGGGTGAATAGGGAAATAAAATATAAAGTACAACAATTGATGCAATAAAGGCAATTTAAAGAAAAGAGTAGAAAGATCAAACGCAAACGCAAGGATGTATCCTGGTATCCTCTTTTGAGGCAATCCAGTCCCGGAACTCTCTCCGGCTTTAATCCACTATTATCCAAATAGTACACACGAGTTTGGATCCAAAGAACTCGCCAACTTCAACACGAGTTTGGATCCGAAGACTCGCCAACTTCTACACACGAGTTTTCTTACGAAGGCTCGCCAAATTCAAACAACAGAGAAAGAAAGCTTGTTGATCTTCTAACACTTGAAGATCGAAAGTGTACAACTCTTTAATACTCTAGCACTTAGGGAGAGAATGACAATGAAAAGCTTTGGAGAGTATTAATGGTGGAGCTCTTGGTTGTTGGAAAATTTATGAAGGAGTTGGTAAAGAAGCTCAAGAGAGAGAGAGAGCTTCCTTTTATAAGAAAACCAAGAGTGGGTGGCATTTAATGCTTCTGAATGTACGCAGACGGGCATGCCGTCGGTATGCCGCGGCATACCGCCGGTATGCCGTCCAAATAGTAACGGTCATATTTATGACCGTTCAAGAGCATTAAATGCGGCCATTAATGCATGTCAGATTAAATCGAAAACTGAGTATTCAAAATTCGGTATACCGCCGGTATGCCGGAGCATACCGCCGGTATGCCGACAGAAGTCACAGAAAGTTTTAGAGCTGCTAGAAACGGCATGCCGCCGGTATGCCGTAGCGTACCGTCGGTATGCCGACAAAAAATCACAGCAACTATTGTGTTGCTAAAAACGGCATGCCGCCGGTATGCCGCAGCATGCCGTCGGTATGCCGACATTTCGAGACAGCAACTTTCTGGAGTCCAAAAAGCGGTATGCCGCCGGTATGCCGAAGCATACCGTCGGTATGCCGCTTTTTGTCACAGAAACTTTTCTGGATGCGAAAACGGTATACCGCCGGTATGCCGGAGCATACCGCCGGTATGCCGCTTTTTGTCACAGAAACTTTTCTGGACGCAAAAACGGTATACCGCCGGTATGCCGGAGCATACCGCCGGTATGCCGTTCTGAATGACTTGATTTTCGATTTATGCTTTAAGTTATCATCCATCCTTTAGTGATTACAGAAATACCTAGACCAGTACAGACTCGAAGACACTAAGCAGGAAGACGCCGACTTTATGCAGGGAACGCCGGTGACTGCTACAGTCTTCAAGAAGGAGGAAGCCCTTGATCTTCTGAGAGAAATGAATCTGAAGAACAGAAGACTAAACTACGAAGAAGCTGTTAATTACTCAAAATAAAATGTGCCAACAAACTCCCCCATTTTGATAATTGACAAAATAGAGAGAAAGCATCTTCAGGGAGTAGCTCCCCCGTAGGTAGACAGCTCCCCCTCAATACGATTTCTCCCCCTTTGTCACTTAGTCAAAGATGGGGATAACTAAAGGAGACAGTGCATAAAAAAAAACGAGAGTATAGATAAAAGCATGCAGGAATATATTGAAGTAAGAACGATAATACATGCTTGACCCATACATAGCAATAAGATAAAAGACTCTCCATCATGAGAGTCGGACAACAAAGACAACCATAGATAATGTCCCCGAAGGACAGCAAACACTGAAAACAACCATAAACCGGTCCCCGAAGGACCACTAAAGACAACAAACAGAAAACACACAAAAAAAAGAACCACTAAAACACCGTAACCATCACCAAAGGAAACCCATCCCTAATCCTCTGCCGGATCATCATCACCATCATCATCCTGAGCCTGCTGGAGGGCGCCAAAAGGATCAATGCCGTCCGGGTACATAAACCCATAGGCATTGGGGTCAGAGAAACGCGGGGCCGTGTACATGGGATCCTGAAGATTAAGATCCAGAAAGGCATCCCGGTCTTGCAGAGTGCGCTGGATGAAGTAGCCCTGATCGTGGAAGCGAGACTGGATGAGGGCGCCAAGTCCACGAGTGTGGGTCCGCATCTGCTCCTCCGCCTGGGCCATCCTCAGATCAAAGTGGTGCTGAGTAAGAGGCATATAGCGGCCCGTAGATGGAGGGGTAGATGCAGGGGCAGCAGGAGTGGAACCCGGTTGCTCTTGGGAAGAGGAAGCACGGGAAGAAGAGGCGCCAGCTAGGGTACGGGAAACAGCAAGAAATGAGGGGACCCCATCCGAGGAGCAGAGAGACAAGTCAACTTGTTTGGCCTCCATAAGCAAGGTGATGAAAGAGCCATAGTAGAGGTTCTGCTTTCCGGAAGGCAAGGTACGCCGGAATTACAAAAGCAGAGTCTTTGGGATGGAAAAACGCTTCCGGGCATAGAGATGATACATGAGGACAAGAGCATCACCGGTGATTGCGTCATAGTTCCCGCCCTTTGGGAACAGAGTGTGGCACACGATACGATGGAGCTCGTAGTAGAATGGCTCCAGCTGGGCTGAGAGGGCCGGAATGGCAGGAGGGTTGGGACCCTTACAGATGATACGGCAGAAGTCGTCGAAAGGAGACGCCGTCGATGAGGTGAGAGCACCCAAAAGAGGTAACGCATCCCCTCTGTCCGGGACGCCCAAGATGGCCCCCACTTCCTTGGATGTGAGACGGAAGTGGCGGTCATTGACCATGGATTGGATGGCAGTAGGGTCGTCGTCATCCCCTCGCATGTTGCAGTAGAAAAGGCGGACAGCAGCAGAGTAGACAGGAATTTGCCGCCGAAGAAGGGAGGAGAGACCGGCATCGTCAAACAATGGGACGTGACCGGGGAAGAGGTTCCAGTTGATAGCCCGTCCTTTGAACACGTTCTGGTTGACGAAGTGCTGGAACCAAAGCTCAGCCGCCAAAGCGTTGGAGAAAATGCGTTGGTCAAAGCCGGAGGGTAGCGCCATCGGGACGAAAGGGTTGAAAGAGGAGGAAGAGGATCGGGGGCGCTTAGGGTTGGCCATGAAGAAGGATTTTGGGCTTTGGTGTGAGAGGAAGAAGTAGTAGTGGAGAAGAAGGAAGAAGGAGGGTTTTTAAAGAAGAGGGGGAATATGAAGAGTTGAGTTTGAAAAAAGGGTGGGGAGGAGGGAACGGTTAAAGAGGAAGGGTGATGGGGTAGTTGAAAGGGTGATGGGGTGAATTGATGTGTGGAGTAAAAAGAGGAGAGAAAAGGGGAAGGTGATAAGAAGGGTAATTAAGAGGAGGGGAGTTGAGGAGATGGGTAGTTAATGAGGGATTTGATGGAAGAGAGGGAATAAAGGTAGAATGGAAGGAATAAAGATAAAAGAGTGGGCCCGCATATTAGTTCAGGATTCAAGTCCGCCGCCATCCGGCATGCCGGCGGTATACCGCCGTGTACCGACGGTATGCCGAAAAATCGAAACAGAACATCATCCTGAGTCGAAAAGCGGCATGCCGGCGGTATGCCGTAGTGTACCGACGGTATGCCGAAAATCGAAACAGAACCAAATTCTGCTTCGAAAAACGGCATGCCGCCGGTATACCGCAGTATACCGTCGGTGTGCCGGACAAAAAGAAAGGTTATGGCTCAAAGGATAAAATGCCTAGTTCTCGACAAAGGAAAGAGAAGCGGTCTTCCGGGAGAGGCTTAGTGAAGATATCGGCTAATTGATAAGTAGTATCAATAAATTCAAGACGGATATCTCCTTTTTGCTGATGGTCACGAAGAAAATGGTGTCTAATTTCTATGTGCTTCGTGCGTGAGTGACAAATCGGGTTTTTCGTGAGATTGATAGAGCTAGTGTTATCATATTTAATAGAGGTGCAAGAATGAGAAATACCATAATCTAAAAGTGTTTGTGACATCCAAATAATTTGTGCACAACAACAACCAGCCGCAATATATTCTGCCTCAGTGGTGGAAAGAGCAACAGAGTTTTGCTTCTTACTAAACCACGATACCAAGGACTTCCCGAGGAATTGACATGTGCCACTAGTGCTTTTTCGGTCAATCTTGCATCCGGCAAAATCCGCATCCGAAAAGCCGTGAAGCTCAAAGGATGAGGATTTCGGATACCAAAGACCCATGTTAATGGTGCCTTTGAGATAACGAAAAATGCGCTTAACGGCACTCAAATGTGATTCCTTTGGATTGGCTTGATATCGTGCACACAAGCAAACACTAAACATGATATCCGGACGGCTAGCCGTTAAATAAAGTAAGCTACCGATCATACCTCTATACTTACGAATGTCGACCGATGTGCCATCTTCATCATTGTCAAGCTTGGTCGTTGTAGCCATAGGGGTCCTCATTGATTTGGATGAGTCAAGGTCGAAACGCTTGAGGAGGTCCTTTGTATATTTTGCTTGATTGATGAAGGTTCCTTTAGGCCCTTGTTTGATTTGTAACCCCAAGAAGAAGGAGAGTTCACCCATCATACTCATTTCAAACTCTTCCTGCATAACTTTGGCAAATTCTACACAAAGAGTGTTGTTAGTAGAACCAAAAATAATATCATCAACATAAATTTGAACCAATAAGAGAGTCCCATCATGTGATTTAATAAAAAGTGTAGTGTCAACTTTTCCCTTTGAAAAATTGTGAGAGACAAGAAAAGAGCTAAGACGCTCATACCAAGCACGAGGAGCTTGTTTGAGGCCATAAAGGGCTTTATGGAGTTTGAAAACGTGGTTAGGAAATTGAAAATCTTCAAAACCGGGAGGTTGTTTAACATAAACTTCCTCCTTAATAATACCATTAAGAAAAGCACTCTTAACATCCATTTGAAATAGCTTAAAGTCATTAAAACAAGCAAATGCACAAAGCATACGAATGGATTCAAGACGTGCAACCGGAGCATAGGTTTCGTCGTAGTCAATGCCTTCCTCTTGGTTATAGCCTTGAGCAACCAATCGGGCTTTGTTACGAGTCACTAACCCATCTTCATTTAGCTTGTTGCGAAACACCCATTTAGTTCCAATAATGGGATGATTGCTAGGTTTTGGAACAAGTTCCCAAACCTTACTTCGCTCAAATTGATTAAGCTCCTCTTGCATAGCTATCATCCAAAATTCATCAAGAAAAGCATCATTAACATTTTTAGGCTCTATTTGAGAGATAAAAGCCACATTGGCACAAAGATCACGTGTGGCGGATCTTGTACTAACACTTGAGGAAGGATCCCCAATGATAAGCTCCTTAGGATGATTGGTGACAAATCTCCATTCTCTTGGGAGATCCTTTGGGGGAGGCTCGAGAGGAGGAGACTCTTTTGATGGGGTCACAACTTTATTGTTAGATGAAGAAGAACGATCCTCAATAGAGGAGTTCTCCAATCCAAACGAGATGTCATCAATATCCTCGGAAGAGGAGAATGTAGAAGAGTTGAGCTCATTAAAAGAGACATTGATTGACTCTTCGACAACAAGACTTCTTTTATTAAAAACACGAAAACCTTTGCTATGAGTAGAGTATCCAAGGAATATTCCTTCATAGGCTTTTTCTTCAAACTTGCCTAGGTTATCCTTGGTATTCAAAATAAAACAATTGCAACAAAAAACCTTGAAATATTCAATAGAAGGAATTTTGTTAAACCAAAGCTCATAAGGAGTCTTCTTAGTAATAGGTCTAATTAAGACTCTATTAATAACATGACACGCCGTATTAACGGCTTCCGCCCAAAAATATTGGGGGAGCTTGTATTGGTTTAACATGACCCGGGCCATATCGCCAAGGGTTCTATTCTTTCTCTCCACAACACCATTTTGTTGAGGAGTACGGGGACAAGCAAAATCATGTCCAAAACCATTCTTTTCACAAAAACTTTTGAAATCAACATTATCAAATTCACCTCCATGATCACTCCTAATTTTGTTAATGGAAAAACCTTTCTCATTTTGAACACGTTTACAAAAAGCAACAAATTCACGAAAGGTATCACTTTTGCAAGCAAGAAAAATAACCCAAGTAAATCTTGAAAAATCATCAACTAAAACAAAAGCATAGAGTTTGCCACCAAGACTAGCTACTCTACTAGGCCCAAAGAGATCCATATGAATAAGTTGGAGGGGTCTAGAGGTACTCACAGAGTTGATGGATTTGAAGGATGACTTGGTCAACTTACTTTTCTCGCATTCTTCACATACCATATCCTTTTTGAAAGGGATGCTAGGAAGTCCTCGTACAAGCTTCTTGGAGGCGAGGCGAGAGATGGTATCCATGTTGGCGTGTCCAAGCCTCATGTGCCAAAGCCAACTCTCATCGTTCTTTGCAACTAGGCACCTGTCATTGTTAGTACCTTCAACAAGATAAAGAACATAAATATTGTTTTCTCTAATGCCTTCATACACAATAGTTCCATTGGAGCTATCGGTAATGTATCATTTGAGTTTAACAAACTTGATATCATAACCATTATCGGTAAGGTGGCTAATACTTAAAAGATTATGCTTGAGATTAGTAACAAGACAGACATTATTAATACAAGGGTAAGAAGGAGAACCGATATTACCATTTCCAATAATATAACCTTTAAGATTGTTACCGAAGGAGACGTGTCCTTCTTTCTTCATCGATAGCGTTGTAAAAAGTGAAGCATCACCGGTCATGTGCCGTGAACAACCGCTATCGAGAATCCATTTGCTTCTAGCATGAGAAGGATTCGTCACCTACAACATAAGTTGAAGATGAACATTTTGGTACCCATGATCTTATGGGTCCATGAGTGTTAGTCTTAGGAACCCACTTAAGAACTCTCATGTCAACTTGTTTTCTTGTATAACAAAAGTTAGAAGTGTGACCTACCAAACCACAATAATTGCACATCAAGGAAGATTTAGAAGAAGAAGTGTGAGTGTTGTGCATGTGTGAGTTACTAGTGTGAGAAGTTCTACCATGAGTGTTATGATGATAGTAAAAAGCATGATGAGAGGTGTTCTTCTTGACAAAGGGTCCTTTTCTTGTGTTAGAAAAGGAGTTGTGTGTAGTGTTCATGTAATGATTGTGCCTAGCATTGTGATGAGTGTGAGGGTGTCTTGGAGCATGCATGTGAGTGGTATTCTTATTACCTAAATTCTTACTTCGTGTAAGAAGATCATTATACTTAATAGAGGTGGAATATTCTCTTCTATTAGCATCTTGACATTTGTGCATGGCAAATTCATAGGAGCTTCTCATGGATTGAATCTCATCATCCTTTTTCTTGATGGTGTTAAGAGATTCTTGAAATTTGAGTCGCAAAGACTCCATTTCATCCGTGTCGGAAATAGGAGATTTTCCCTTCACATCAATGATGATGTTTGAGAGCCTCTCTACTTCAAGTTGAAGAGCCTCAACCTCCTTGAGAGATTTCTTGTATTTATTCCGAACACCTTTGTGTTCTTCATGTAATTCAAGAATGGCTTTCTCCAAATCATCATAGGTAAGAGTGTTTAAAGAGAAATCATCAAGTACCTCATCGGTTGCCATGAGACAGACGTTGGCATTGTGTTTGCACTCTTTGTCGTTGTCGGAGTCGCTTGCGTCGCTTTCACACCAAATGCTAGTGTTGGCAAACTTTCTAGAGGATGAGCTTCCCTTGCTAGGTTTCTCGTACTTGCTTGAGTCTTTTCGTATCATCGGACAATCCCTCTTGATGTGTCCGGGTCTTCTGCATTGATAGCATGCCGGGTCTTCTTCATTGTCCCGTCTAGAGCGGTTGGCCTTGTTGAACTTTAAGAACTTCCGGAAGTGCTTAGCTGTGAGAGCTATTTCTTCATCGTCATCCGACTCATTGTCGTCGGAGCTATCCTTGGAGTAGGACCTTGAAGCTTTGAGAGCGAGAGTCTTTTCCTTTTCTTTGGTCTTCTCCTTCTCCTTCTCTTGAATGGAGGATTCCTCTTGATCCTTCATGTCGAGCTCGTGAGTCATTAGCTTACCCATGAGGGTCTCTAGGTTCATGACGGTTAGATCGTTCCCCTCAATGATTGCGGTAGCTTTAGGACTCCAAGCTTTCGTCAATCCTCTAAGAATTTTCCTTATCTTTTCATGAGCGGGATATTCCTTTCCAAGAGAAGAGAGAGGGTTAATAATGTCACCAAAACGAGTAAACATGCTTGCAATAGATTCATCATGCTTCATTTTAAAAGACTCATATTCTTGCGTGAGTCTACTAATCTTGGATTCCTTCACTTGTGAAGTTCCCTCGTGAGTGACTTCAAGTAACTTCCAAATCTCATTGGAAGTCTTGCAAGTAGAGATCCGATTGAATTCACTACTGTCAAGGGCACAGTAAAGAGCATTCATTGCCTTGGCATCTCGACAAGCAAGCTTCTTAATGTTTTCGACAAGTGTTTCCCGAAGGGTGTCAGAAGCAATATCCTCAATAGCTCTGGAAGGAGTAGGAAGGCCATTTATCACGCAATCCCATAAGTCGAAATCTATGGACTTGAGATAAATGCCCATCCTAATCTTCCAGTAGTTATAGTTGGTACCATCAAATAGGGGAGGCCTATTTGTGGAGTGTCCCTCATTGTGAAACGTGTTGACGCTAGGGTTAGAGGCCATGGATCACTCAAGGAAGTAAATCCAAATCAAGAGAACAAAGCTCTGATACCAATTGTAGAACCCTAGAGGGGGGTGAATAGGGAAATAAAATATAAACTACAATAATTGATGCAATAAAGGCAATTTAAAGAAAAGAGTAGAAAGATCAAACGCAAACGCAAGGATGTATCCTGATATCCTCTTTTGAGGCAATCCAGTCCCGGAACTCTCTCCGGCTTTAATCCACTATTATCCAAATAGTACACACGAGTTTGGATCCGAAGAACTCGCCAACTTCAACACGAGTTTGGATCCGAAGACTCGCCAACTTCTACACACGAGTTTTCTTACGAAGGCTTGCCAACTTCAAACAACAGAGAAAGAAAGCTTGTTGATCTTCTAACACTTGAAGATCGAAAGTGTACAACTCTTTAATACTCTAGCACTTAGGGAGAGAATGACAATGAAAAGCTTTGGAGAGTATTAATGGTGGAGCTCTTGGTTGTTGGAAAATTTATGAAGGAGTTGGTAAAGAAGCTCAAGAGAGAGAGAGCTTCCTTTTATAAGAAAACCAAGAGTGGGTGGCATTTAATGCTTCTGAATGTACGCAGACCGGCATGCCGTCGGTATGCCGCGGCATACCGCCGGTATGCCGTCCAAATAGTAACGGTCATATTTATGACCGTTCAAGAGCATTAAATGCGGCCATTAATGCATGTCAGATTAAATCGAAAACTGAGTATTCAAAATTCGGTATACCGCCGGTATGCCGGAGCATACCGCCGGTATGCCGACAGAAGTCACAGAAAGTTTTAGAGCTGCTAGAAACGGCATGCCGTCGGTATGTCGTAGCGTACCGTCGGTATGCCGACAAAAAATCACAGCAACTATTGTGTTGCTAAAAACGGCATGCCGCCGGTATGCCGCAGCATGCCGTCGGTATGCCGACATTTCGAGACAGCAACTTTCTGGACTCCAAAAAGCGGTATGCCGCCGGTATGCCGAAGCATACCGTCGGTATGCCGCTTTTTGTCACAGAAACTTTTCTGGACGCGAAAACGGTATACCGCCGGTATGCCGGAGCATACCGCCGGTATGCCGCTTTTTGTCACAGAAACTTTTCTGGACGCGAAAACGGTATACCGCCGGTATGCCGGAGCATACCGCCGGTATGCCGTTCTGAATGACTTGATTTTCGATTTATGCTTTAAGTTATCATCCATCCTTTAGTGATTACAGAAATACCTAGACCAGTACAGACTCGAAGACACTAAGCAGGAAGACGCCGACTTTATGCAGGGAACGCCGGTGACTGCTACAGTCTTCAAGAAGGAGGAAGCCCTTGATCTTCTGAGAGAAATGAATCTGAAGAACAGAAGACTAAACTACGAAGAAGCTGTTAATTACTCAAAATAAAATGTGCCAACAGGAAGGTGATTAATAAGATGGACAATAGTGGATACAACTTCAGGCCAATGGCATTGAGGAACAGACTATAAGGAGAGTATCGGATATTTCAAAAATATGGTGATATTTGCATTATACAAGGCCATTTTGTTCAAGTGTGGGGATATGAGAAACGACGATGAATATGAATAAATGTATAAAGATTTTTGAATGGAACACCATCGTATTCACTGCCACCATCACTTTGAAACTGTTTGAAACTAATAGAAAGTTGAATGCGAATATAAGTGACGAAGTTCTAGAAATGTGTAATTACCTTTAGATTTGCACTTCATAAAGTAGAGTTATGAATAACACATATAACCGTCAGTAGATAACACATAATACTTGTAGCCAAAAACATAAAGAACAGGGGATTACCATATATCAATGTCACGACCCACTACCAAATATCTGGATACGAGTCATGAGCGCGTGTAACCTATGCCACAGAATCGGTGGTAATATGTTGTCTAAACCTTATAATTCTCCAAGTACCATAATCCAATTACTTATCACATCATTATACACGAATAGTATCTATCACAATCACATACATGCACAGGATTTTACTATTTATTACATGTCTTTACAGTTTATATTCATGAGATAAATAAGGTCAAATGACTTACTAATCAACATCATCACACAAAAAAAACCTACTACATCCTCAATCATAAACAATCACAACTAATGTTAAAAATAGAAAATCTATACATGTCCCTATCTCATATCCCTCCAGGGATAGCCTCCAGATCCTTCAGTGCCTCCTAACCTCCTGAGAATCCTAAGTCCGCATCCAGGGGTCCATAAAAGGTAGGGCAATCATACTAATCCTCACTTGAATCCATGTATCTTATCAAGATAGAGCAAACTACAATACACAAAATTAAGAAAATAAATAAAGTAGTACAATGCATAGAAGAAATAAATAATAAAGGACAATAAGGAACAATATGCATGAAAGAAAATCAATAACCAACTATGTGTTTGAAATACCTGTCGGTATGTGGACGACTAGGGGTAAGATTCGACGCATCGAACGTGCCGCTACTAGACAAGAAAGACATTGGGTATAATTGGCATAGTCTACACCTACTCAAGTATTTTTTTTCTTCCGACACGAAGTCACGATCATGACACGAATAAGATAAACAAGACATGAAGTGATCAAATACAAATCTTTGTGTCCTACTGTGTCACGAGCATGCAAGATAAAGAAAATCATTGCATTGGTAAAGTACTTGCCTCGATCTTGGAATGAATATTGGATTAGGTCCACCTATAAAAATAACATTAAAATATTATATCATAGATAAAAATAGATCTCCTAGGATCTTCTAAAACTTATATGCCCTTAGTTAAACCTTTAACTTACTAAATTACTTTGTAAACTTCTAGAATCTCTTGTCCTTTAACAAATTTTGTTTTGCTAACCACTTCTTGATTGTGATCTAACCGATTCTTGATTACTAACTAACTTATGATCTAACCAATTCTTGACTACTAACTTATATTTATTCATTTACCCCAAGCTTTTATTAATAGTAAAACAAAATTTAGTTTTATTTTATATAAACTGATTAACATCAGTTACTAGGCTTCAGCCCAACTGCTGATTTTACTCACACTACTACAGTATTAAGCTCTTTCTATTTCTTATAATGGACCGGCCTGCTATATATGCTTTTATTTATTAAACTAATTGAACATGTGTTCACGAAAATTATATTTTATCTAGGACTGTCAAAATATTTGACAGTCTTTTCAATTGCTATGACTATCAAAAAATTTGACAATCCTAAAGAAAATACATTGTGTTGTTAGAAGGGAGAGAGAAGAATTTGGTAGCCAAAAAAGAAGTATACGTAGCTTTCTCATTTATAACATATAGAGGGAATAGGTTGGAGGTTGTTGTGGGTATGGATAAGGGCATCCATATTTGGGTCTATTCAAATCACAACACTCCCCCTTGGATGCCCACTTTAATTATTGCCTCATTAAAAACTTTTCTAGAAAAAAAGCTTTGGAAAAAATCCATAGAAAAGAAAAGAGTACAATAATATTCTTAGGAATATGATGCTTCAGGAATCCAAGTGGGTGTGACTTACATTGCCTCATTAAAAATCTTTTAAAGGAAAAATCCAGTAGGAAAAAAAATCTAAACGAAGGAAAAAAGTACAATGTGCAAAAACATACTTCAAGATGTCCCTATTGGCATCTTCAGGATGCTTGCATCTACAGGATGCTTCCCCTAAAAAATATTACATTTTTGTTCTTACATCAATACGAAATAAAAATTAACCCTCAATACAATATTATATCTCACCCCTAACACTTTATTTCTTTATACATTTATACTCATATCCTTATGAAGATATTGCAGACTTTATCTGTGATTCCTGAAAGCTCGTAGCTCACCCTGATATGTTGAACTGTTAAAAAAATAGCCATGTACATTCTCTGTTCTCTTTGATGAAATTGTCGCGATGATCATTTGATTTTAAAAGTACCTGCAACATTATTTATAAAACATACCTTGTTTGTGGTATCCCCTTAATGAATACCATTCATCTGCATATCTCATTAGATCAAAATATTTATCAAGAATAATTTATGTGTCTAATATTATTATAAAATATTGTGATGAATGAATGACAATAAAGAGTTAAATATGGTACTTCAGAACCCAGAACATGTTCTTTTGGTTGTAAAAGATCCTACTGACCTAACCATTATAGGTATATCATTCGTATTAAATCTCTGCAAGAGATTTATCTCTACATGAGATTTATAGTAGATCTCTTTTAGAGCTTCATCCTTTGATGAGATTACATGAGATCTCTTTTGATATTTTATCTTTATCTCTTCTGGAGATTCCTCTCTCTTCAGGAGATTTTCGATCTCTACGGAAGATTCCAATCTTCTTCGGGAGATTCCAATCTCTTTGGGAGATTCCAATCTTTTCAGGAGATTCTTTATCTCTTCGGGAGATTCTTTATCTCTTCTGGAGATATTTCAAACCTCTACAGGAGATACTGTCATATTTTCTATCTCTTCAGAAGATTTTTTTTTCAGGAGGCACTTTTAATCTCTTCAGGAGACATTCTCTTCGGGAGGAGACCATTTTAATAAATCCATTCAGGATTTATCTATAAACTCAATGAGCCTATCACATTCTTCTGGATAGTTTAATCTATATGCAGATCCTTCGGGGATAACATGATAATATCAAATCCTTCAAGGATTTACCTGAAAATTTTAAATCCACGACCTTCGAGGATATGTCTAGGTTATCATGATCAAAGAATATATTTATTCATATTCTATTCATGATCATTTCGTGAATCCTTGAGCTAATATTGCTTTATATATTTGGATCTGTATTTGTTACAAACACCCATTCAAAACCTACTAGGTTTATTCCTTTTTGGGTTTTGTACTGTAGGACTGAGCATTCCACGTCTTGCGAGAGATATCGCATCTTTCCATTATATTATTCGTGGTTTTAGTGTTATCCTTTAATTTTGTCACCCTTTATTCTTTATTTGATAATGTCAATTATGACAAACCTCTTAATTCAAATTTTCTCTTAACTATGTATAAAACATAGATTTCATGGGTACCGGTACGTTTCTCAGTCTTTTCTGGAATCTGAGGTATATCCTCTACCGGAGCGATATACTTTGAAAATTTTGAGAAATTCGATCTTTGGTTTATGACATCTTCTGGACCGTCATGAACTTTTTCTCTACAGGAGATGCTTCTTCGGGAGCTGCATCTTCAAAAGCATTAGGGTGTGTTGTATTATACGGCCTCTTCTTCTGGAGAGATGAATCTTTAGATCCTTTAGTATTATTTGGCCTATATTTAATTCTTATGTTACTTACTTCTAGTAGCTAGGAGATAAATACATAGTTGGTATAACTATTTTATGCAGCATAATCGGGTAAACATCTAAAAATTCTTTGTAGTGAAACATAAAAAATAATATCTCCTAATTTAATCAAGATAAAAGTATGCCATTCTACATTTCTCTGAAACGATGTTTTTACGACGTTCTTCTGGAACGTTGATATTCATAAATTTCTTCTAGAACAAAAATTCACGACGTTCTCCTTAAACAAGATATTTATCTTCCAATATCTCCCCCTAACGGCGAAAATTCTGTTGTATTAAAGTAAAAGATTATAAATTTCCATGTCTTTAGAAAAATTTATTGATCAGAGGAGAATCAAAATTGAACATAAATACCCAATCAACGTTGGATGTCAATTATTAACAATTCAAAACATAAATGGAAAGACTATCAATCTAAATAACTACCAACATAGCTTTAAAAATAAAAAAATGTTTGCTACTCTCAATAAATAAAATGGAGTGACTAATCATCCCCAAAGAAATATGCAAATGTCATATTGGCATTTTCTTGTGCCTCAAATTCGTCACCAAGGAGGTCATCATTGTCCATGTCAAGAATGGCATTCGTTTCAACCTTCTGAGTTTTTTGATAATTGGCCACCACTTCTTTGGATGCACGACAGGTGCAGGACCAATGGCCTTCATGTCCACATTTGAAGCATGTATCTCTTGGTGCTCTATTATTTTTATTTTCTTGATCTTCGTTTGAAATATGTTTTTTCTGTTTTTTCCATGGCTCAGTATGCATACCACCGCTGGGGTGACCACGCTTCCCTCTTCCTCTATAACCACCTCTGCTAGAGTTTCCAGAACGTCCTCTGCCTCTTCATTTTCCTTTGGAATGTCCGTAACTGGCATTCACTTCAGGGAATGCAAGTGTTCCAGTAGGCCTAATATTATGATTTTTTATGAGGACCTTATTATTTTCCTCGGTAACTAGGAGCACAGAGATGAGTTCTGAAATATTAGAGTAGTGTTATTGTCTATATTGTTGTTGCAACAATATATTTGTGGCATAAAAAGTTGAGAGGGTTTTGTCAATCATTTGCTCCTGGGTAACCGGTTCTTCACACAACTCAAGCCTCAATGCAATATTGGACATAGCTGAGTTGTATTCAGATACCGACTTGAAATCCTGGAATCGAAGATTGGTCCATTCATTCCTCACTGCTGGAAGGATGACTGCTTTCTGGTGGTCATATCTATCCTTCAGGGATTTCCACAGAATTTTTGGATCTTTTATAGTCAGGTACTCATTCTTCAAATCAGCATGAAGATGCCGACACAAAAAAATTGTCGTTTTAGCCTTGTCTCCAGGACTAATTGGCTTTGTTGGAGTACTCAGTGTGTGTACCAGGTCAAGGGAGTTGAAGTGAAGCTTAGCATCTAATTTCCAAGCGAGATAATTACTTCCGTTAACTTCTAGGAGAGGGAATTCCAACTTGGTAAGGTTTGACATCTGGGGAGAAAGAAATTTTTATATTATTTATGTGTCCTATAATTCATAAGTAGGTTTAGATATAGAACTTCAGGTCTATGAAATTTTGTAGGACAATTAGATAACAATTATTGTCTTGTTTTCTTAGAAAATCTAAAGTATTGTCAACTATAAATTTCCCATGAATTCCATTTCTAGATATGACAATATATTTATCAATACTGATAAGAAAAAAATAGTATTAATCAATAGAAATTTATTCTAAACATAGAATTCCAGATTTATGATAGCTTATAATATCAACATTAAATTTATGGCCTTTTGGGGGCCAGCAACCCGCTGCGACCTGCAAAATAATTTGCGGGCGACTGGTTTCCCCGGACATGCTGCACAATATCTGTCATACATGCACCCATTTGGGTGGTACGAAACTAAAGCAAACAAATAGCTTATATTATGCATAAACAAAAAAAATTTAAATATCTCCAACATAATCCAGTCTTATAGTAGATGAAAAAACATGGAGACAATTTTAGATTCTCTATAGTGTATGCATCCATGTTATTCACTAGGTATACTTGTCATAGAATGATTAAATTACCAAACAAAAACTGGAGTAACTTGCAACTTTAGAAAGTTATAGTTATCTTCTATAACATGCAACTGGATTTCAGTTCTTAAAAGCATATATGCAACACTTTGCTATACGCGAATGTAATCAAATAATATAGATGAGCATACCAAACAAAATGATGTTTATATGATATGATGTTATCCATATGATGTTCCACAATATTAATCAATTTTTTTTTCCTCAAATATTGATATATCACAACTTTCTGTTGTTCCAAACAATAAATGTGATGCTATCCAAACAAAATTATTTAAATCCACATGCAGACTATTTTGTTTTATAGCTGAGAATTTTTTTTGCAAAAAACATGGCAACCAAATAATATTTTCCTACAGAGACTTCCATTGTTCCTCACAATATCTTCAAAAGTAACAAATATTCCATGGGTTTATGAAGAAATTTCATACTAAAAATTTGATAGTAAGACCTGATATCAATTCGTCAGGAATATACATTCAGATCTACATTTCTTACTTGAAAAATTGACAGCCTCTCAATTTCATACATTCTCAAAAATATTTTAATTGCAAATATAATAACAAAAAATCCTCGAATTTTCTTTTTCAAAAATTGTTTTTGGCAACTTTTTACTTCAGAAACTTTGTTTGGCAGACATATGATTATCATATGCAACTCCTTTTTAGATACAAGCAATGGATGGAAGCACATATACAAAAGTGTATTAACAAACGGAAACAACATAGCAAATTAATATTCTTTCAAGAACTTGTAGCATTCTATCATGATTTCCTAAACAGGAACAACAAAAAGTATAAAGCAAACAACTTTACTATCGAAGCCATGACAAATCATGTTGTGACGAAGGAAGCACCTAATAAAAGTTCCAGATCTAGGGAATTTATGAAGTCGTGGGCCTGGATATAAAATAAATTTGAATCGATTATAGATCTGAAGCATCAAGGAGATCGAAAACCTCCATCATCCCTACAAACGAACACTACCAACCAAATCCAGCAATTTCCACTTAGATCTGACTCGTAGATCTACTCAAAGTGATCAAATTTCTACTCAAACTCCAGTCCACGCTATTTTATTGAGATCCAGTCGATAGGAAGACGAAAGATCGAAACTTCCGAACAAATCGACGCAGATCTACTAAAACTTGCTTAAAAATAACGATTCTGACCGAGAAATTTGGGGAAAACATAGGAATCAAGCTATTCGACAGAGAAAACGAGACTGTTTCAAGATCTTTCTACTGATGATTTATCGAGTACATCTACTAGGTTCATATCATAAATTTGGAGAATCCGATGCCTCTAGAAGCCTTAATAAATAATTTATATGCATTATCTAATCTATAATTTATAACAATTTGTTTTGACATTATTTACAGGGCTTTGCAATCGGAACCTCGACAGTTTGGTTGGAATAATCAGTTAAAAAAATTTGATCTTGTATGCATTAAATAGCTTTTGTAAGCATTAATAATTTTAATATGAATGTTGGAAAAGTTCAATAATAGATTACATCACATGCATACCCGTAAACAATAAATATATAATTTCGATATTAGTTTTGGAATTTATATCATAGCAAAAATTTCTTATTAAAAGAAAATATTTAATCTATGAATCTGGTTGAATCTTCTCTGACATTTGATCTTTCTTTGTGGCGGTGGTCTGAAAATCCTCTTTAATATTTTTCGGTGATGACCTAAGACTCCTAGAGTAGTGGTGCTGTTAACGTGTTGTAAAAATAGAAGAGAGAGAGAGAAGAATTTGGTAGCCAGAAAAGAAGTATACGTAGCTTTCTCATTGATAACATATATAGAGAGAATAGGTTGGAGGTTGTTGTGGGTATGGATAAGGGCATCCATATTTGGGTCTATCCAAATCACAACACATTGTTCATTGAACAACATTTTTTCTTTAAGACTGTCAAATTTTTTAAGAGTCCTGAATATCAAAAGGACTGTAGAATTTTTGGAAGTCCTGACTATAGATAGGACTGTCAAATTTTTTGAGAGACTTGCATATAGAAGGACTGTCAAATATTTTGAGAATTTTGACTATAGACAGGATTATCAAATTTTTTGACGATCCATTATCGTCCCCGTCAAGATTGTGGGTGAATTTTCAAAGTTCGAAATCCTAAAATGGGTTCAATCGAAAATCCGTCCAAAATGAATCCTAAATAAAAATTTAGTTACTAGAAGATGAAATTTAGGGATGTACATGGATTGAGAATTCTAACTTCTATAGAATTTTGGGTTTAGGGTTTTGGGATTTGGGAAAGAAAGGAGAAGAAGAAGACAAAGACAAAGACAAAGACAAAAAGAAAAAGAAAGAAAAATCGGCTTATATACTAGGTAGTGGGCCACCCTAAGCAACTTTTTTGCGTGACAAACTTGTAAATAAAAAAGTGGACAACCCTGAGTAAGTTTTGTAGTGCATTTGCAAATTACCTATATCAACTATATCTATTCATATAGAAATTCAACTATAAAAAAAATATTGTGGGACACATTTTTATATGGCACATGGACATAAAAAAAGGCAAATTATAAAGACACTTCACTTATTACTCAGGACTAGCCCAAATGTTGGTATATAAGTCAATTTTATTTTATTTTTATTTTCTCTTCTTCTTTTTCACTTCTCCTTCCCAAAACCCTCAAACATTTTCTCTTCCAAATATCAACACCTAAATTCTAAATATTGTTCTCAATCCATTGCATGCCTAAAATTCATCTTCTAGTAACCAAAATTTGATTTAATAATCATTCTAGAAGGATTTTTCGAAGTTTTGAACCCATTTTAGGGTTACCAAAACCCTAAATATTTTTCTTCCAAATCTCAACACCTAAATTCTAAATATTGTTCTCAATCCATGTTCATGCCTAAATTTCATCTTCTTGTAATTAAAATTTGATTTAATATTCATTCTAGACAGATTTTTCGAAGTTTTGAACCCATTTTAGGGTTACGAACTTCAAAAATTCGTCATAGTTGCGACGGAAACGATGATGGACAGTAAAAAAATGTTGACAGTCCTACAAATTGGAATGACTGCCAAAATTTTTGACAGTCCTACAAAAAAATTGAACATCATATTTTCTTTAGAACTGTCAAAATTTTCTTAAAACATTGAACATCATTTTTTTGATATTTACAAGTCCATTTTAGGATTGCCAAAAAAATTTGGCAGTCCTACATGCTGTTAGAACTGCCAAAATTTTTGGTAGTCCTAAAATGAATTTGTTGTACATCAAGTTTATTTTAGGACTACCAAAAGTTTTGACAGTCCTACATGTTGCTAAGTTTGCCAAAAAAATTGGTAGTCCTAGGTAATTTTCATGTCGCGGGCTACATTAGGAATATTTTCTTCCAAAGTTAGAGAAATTTCTGTTCTGTATACAATAATTTTTGACGGTCCTAAACTCCATCTTCTCCATACAATAATTTTTTTCAAAATTATTTTAACAGTTCTAGGATTAGGAATAATTTTTCTATTTTTTTCCCAAAAATAATAATATCAACCGAATACAATAAGCATTAGGGTTTGTACCTTATTTGTGAGGGGCCTTTGGGTGCCATCTCTAAAATTGTGAACAAGGTTGGGAATGAATCTAATATTTTGTTGGAGATGGAGAAGAAAAAGAAGAAGTGGGGGTTTGGGAGGTTTTGGGAAGAGAGAGAGAGAGTGAAAGGTTGAAATGAAGGTAAAAAAATTGGGTTTGTGGGTGGGTGATCCTAAGTAAAAAAAATGGGCTGTTCTGAGTTATTTTTTCTCTAAGTTGGACTAGTTCCAATCTTTGGCTAGCTCTCAGTAAGAAGTGAAGTCCGTTTATAATTAGTCTAGAAAAACTCTTTATCTATGTACACCTAGGATAAAGCCCTAAGCAATCGTTCTATGTACACCTAGGATAAAGCCCTAAGCAATCGTGTGTGTGTGTGTGTGTGTGTGTGTGTGTGTGTGTGTGTGAGAGAGAGAGAGAGAGAGAGAGAGGTACTTTTAAGAAGGCTCCTATCTACGTGTCATTTTTTTTTCAGATAGAAATCCAACTAAAAAAATAAATATATCCAATGGTTGGTCTGTATTTATTCCTATCCTACGTTCCATTAAACAAAAACAAAACAAATTAATTTGGCAGTTTTTTTGTAGCGTGAAATATTGTGGAACCCGTTTTATATACTAGCAATCTCCCCTGGGATTTTTTTTCGAGAGGCTTATATAGAGTTTTTTTTAAAAAAAAGAAGAGCCTTCAAAAAGAAGGCCTTTGATAGAAACCCTCATTGTCCTTTTATTTATAATAATTTTTTAGAATAATACTATTTATCCCTCCAAAGTATTTTTTAAACCATTTCTCCTTATGTGACAGCTGACGTATCGTCTGACATAGTAAATTTTAATATTAATAAAAATAAAATTGAAATTAAAAATAATATTAATATTAAAATTTACATTTACATTAACATTACATTAATATTAATATTAAAAAATTGGATAATTATTTTTTTGGATTAAATTTTTTGATGTCAGCAGTTATATTAGATGTCACATAATGCTATTTAACATGCCACGTCAGCTGCCATATATATATTTGGAGAAATGAATATCATTACTTTTTTTGGATTATTTTGTATAAGGTACCAGGTTTATGATCTAATTAGACTTTGAGTACTGAATTTGTCCATTTTAGATTTTGGATACTCGAATTTTTTTAGTGACAAACATTTGTCATAAAAGACTCATTCGTCACTGAAAGTCCAATTTCGTTACTAAAATGTGTCACTAAAAAAATTTAATTATCCAAAGCCTAAAACGGATAAATCTAGTACCCAAAATCTAATTATGCACTAAACTTGGTACCCATGTGCAAAATAATCCTAATTTTTTTTTTAAACCTAAGATAGGGTCTTAATAGAAACCATCTTTGTACCAACTAGAATAAAGCCTTAGATAAATTTTATTATTATTTGAGACACTAAAGGTGTGTTTGATTGCAATGTGGAAAATATGTGGAAAAAAATTAATTCCATGGAATTATTTTCCTAGGAAAAATATTCCATGAAATTTTAAAAAATTTCCACGGAAACTTAATTTGGGTGTTTGATTGTCATTATTTTCCACGGAAAATAGTTATTTTCCGTAGAAAATGATATTTTCCTATGGGTTGGACAAGTTTTATTTTCCACCATTTTAGAAGAAAATATGGAAAATGATAGTTTTTTGGAAAATAATTCCATGGAAAATATAAGCTATCAAACACTACAATTGGTGGAAAATTTGTGATGGAAATATTTTACATGGAAAAATAGCCCAATCAAACACAACCTAATAGAATTTTCTAAAGGAAGAATCCCATTAGAGAAGGGCCAACTTACCAGTTCTTGAGCTTATAATAATTTTTGGTTCAAAATTGTAAATATCTATAAAAAAAAAAAAAAAAAATTGTAACAGATCGTCCATAATTAATTGGCGGAGGGTATCTAAATTAGGGAGGAGAGGGAGAGAGAGAATGTCGTTCAAATATTATTTAGCAAGATCACGTCTTTAATTCCTTCCTATCTCTACTAAAATTCCTTGCTCTTTTTCCTCCTCGCTAAGAAATTAAAACCCATGCCATTGTTAACAAAACCAATAAATTTAGGAGGAGACGGAGACGGAGACGGAGAGAGAAATAAAGGAAGAACAAGAGTCATGCCAACGAGGGCGCGAGCATCGCTGCATCTCCATTGGTGCTCTCAAGAAGAAGAAGAAGAGGAGTGGACGAGCATTGCTCGAGAGAGGAAGAGGCGGAGGGAGAGGTCGGTGGGATGCTACGATGTTTCTGCATTCGATTGGTACTCGGATCGCGAAGGAGTCGAGGAGGAGGAAGTGGAGGAGGAGGAGGAGGAGGAGGAGGAGGACTGGAGTGTCACGGAGGAGATGAAGAAGCAGAAGAGGAGGAGGAGGAAGAAGAAGAAGCCGAGGAAAGAAAATAAGAACAGGGCCTCTTCTTCTTCTTCTTCGGATTTCTCTTGCTCTCTCTCTCCTTCCTCTCCTTCCATGGGTTTGGTTAGTTTTCCTATTCTTTTCTTTTAATAATTTTGTTTTTTTTTAATATTATTGTTTATTTATTTGTTTATTGTTGATTAAGAGGAAGAAGCCTCCCGGAAGGCCTGACCAACACCAACGCAAGGAGAGAAAGAGCTGCCCGGCGTTCACGCAACATTGGTAAAATAACGATTTCTATATTGTTTTTATTGTACTCTCGTGTAGTTTGCTCATCCACGTGCGGGTCCAACCCCAGTTTGTCATAGTCTAGACCCCAGCTTTCAATAGTACGAAGGAAAGCACATAAGTGCACCCCTCAAGTACTTTTATCAAACACAACATAAAACTATGGGCTTTGCTACCTTGCCCGCTAGAGCTGTCAAAATGGGCTAAGCCCGTTGGGCCGGCCTGCTCCGTCCGCCAAAATGGTGGGTTGGGCCGAGCATTTAGGAGCCCGCCAAACAGGCGGACCTAGGTGGGCTGGCCCGCTAGTAGCCCGTCCCGCGGTGGGCTAGCCCGCGGGCCAAGTGGGTTGGTCCGCCATCTATTTTTTCATAAAATTTTTAATTTTTTTATTTAGCACATATATGAGATATGTATTATAAATGATAAAAATTCTCATTTAATGCAAGTAATAACGTATAAAATATTAAAATTTGTCATTTATTTACATGAATGAAGGTGTTTTAAAGAAATATCTACTATTATAATGTTTCTTGTATTGTTGGAATTTTTTTAGCCCGCCAAAATGGTGGGTCGGCCCACCCCACCCACCCAAATGGTGGGTTATGGTGGGTTACGGGCCGGCCCGCCCCGCCGGCCCATCTTGACAGCTCTATTGCCCGCACACGGGCCAGCCCGCCGCCACGTGGCGCCACCCCATTGGCAGGTCAACCGGCATGAGACCCATGCAAATAGAGGAGGGGGGCATTGGCCACGCAGGCAACCTGCGGACAAGTTAGCATTTTTCTAAAACTATTTCATCCTCAAGTTCACCTTCAAATAGCAATAAAATTGGAATTTATCTGATTATTTGAAACTAGTTTTGTTTGGGCACTGGAAATTTTTTTAAGCGTTAACTTTTAAGCCAAACGTCCATTTTTGGGCACCGGGAATTACTTGTTAATTTGGAAAGTTTGAAACTACTAGTTTTTGTCTAGATTTTTTAAGAACTTAAAGACGGAAAGAAGAAAGGATGAAGAAAGGATTAGGATTGTTTGAACATGTTTTGTAATTATTACATTTTTTTAAGGTTACAATAGTCTTCTTTGTACTTACTAGCCAAGTGGTAACTTATAAGCTCAAGAATTGAGCTTACAATTTTATCACTATATAGTGATTAATACTTTAAAGTGCAAGAAACAAACAACTTAACTTAATGGGTCCCACATTTGTCTGAGCACTTTAAAGTGCCCAACACTACATAGTGTCATCCTCATAAGTTGTGGAATACATGACTTGTGGAATTATTATTATCTTCTTTCAGATAAATCGGTGGGAATAATCTCCTTCATATTTAAGGAAACAAAGTCGACTATAAAAAAGGGTAGTAGTAGCCCTTGAGGCTCACTTTTTTTGTTTTATTTATTTATTTGTTTGTTTTTTCTTTTTTGTTGTCCTTGATATAAAGGATGAGATCAAGAAGATCCCAGCCAAATTTCATAAAGGAGAAGCATTAAAATAAAACTATAGATACAAGGAGTGAATAATAACACTTATAAAGAAAGGTAGTACAATAGATAGTAAGCCTCCAGATTTCATGTCGATGATAGTTTCGACTAGCCCCACAACAATCTAATTTAAACTTTAGCTCTTCTTTCTTCTTGAAATCTCCCTTGACCAAAAATATAAAGAGAATTGAATTTGTGCTTGTCACTTTGACTTTTATTGCAAAAAGCTCTTTGATTCCTCTTTTCCCATATGTACCAAAAATGAGTCATCAGAAGATTCAGAACAATATCCCACTAGACCAATTATGGTTAGTCCATTTTCCTTGACTGGACTCAAGACAATCTTCATCATATGCCATCTGATATAAGTTAGGAAAAAGTTATTGCAAAGACATAAGACCTAACGAAATATCTTTTTTGATGCTTAATAGAAGAACCATTACCGCATCTGAGAGAAATACCGTCTTTGAAGATTATATCAGCTTTAGCCACACCTTTCCAGAAGAAAGAGAAATGAGAAGGATTGTTTGGAGAGAGATCCCAAAATGTTTTATTTGATAGTAATTAAAAATAACCTTTTTTTTTCCCATGGATCATCAGGAGAATGCAAAAGTTTCCACCTCCACTTGACCAATAATGCACAATTGAAGTGTTTCAAATTAATTATCCCGAGTCCTCCTTCTGATTTGCTTCTGCAGACTTCCCTCCAATTAACAAGACAATATAGGGAGATAATTTTGGATCCTCTCCATATGAATGCTCTCCTATAGAGTCCGCTTTTTAATGAAACTTGAGGGGCCGAAAACATTGAAAACATAAAGATTGGCAGGGCAGATAAAACATAGTTGATGAGAAAGTCTTAACTCCTCTAGAAAGAAGGTTTCCTTTCCAACCTGATAAATTTCTCTCAAATTTCTCAATAATGAGAAATCAATCATTTTCTTTAGCGATCCAACACTAGAGGAAGGCCATCTACAAACTGGATCATACACTACTAGTGTCGATTATCCTCCCATGTCGGATCTATGTTTCCGTCTCCTGTCCTCCATAGTAACGCTTGTCTGCTTCTTGCCTCTACCTAATGCCTCCCTTGCCCACAGCTGGATGTTTTTCGTAATTAATAAGGCATTTTTTGTTGAGATTCCTAATAAATATCTGCAACGACAATATCCCGTAACCATCAATCCTTAGCTCAAACACGTCCATCAACTGTTTCCTTGTGATTATTGCAAAGGCTGCATGTATCTCGTCCATTATACTTTCTCTTTATGAGATTGTCCCTAGTAATAATAGCGTTTTTGCAAGTCAACCAACGAAATACTAGGATTTTCAGGGGGGCTTTCACTTCCCAAATGATGTTAGCATATTCAATAGTCTGTCCTCCAAAGTTAAAGATTCCAGTACGGGGTCTAATAGTAAATCTACCACAGTTAGCCCATTTCCAAGAACATAGATCTTCTATAGCTTGTTCTGAAGGGCGTCATAGTTGAAAGTGCTTCAACAATCTCTTTTGTCTCTTCGCAGTGTTTCCCTAAGGGTCCGCATGAAACGAGGTCTCCATGTTCTCTCCATTGAAGTAAAAACTGGATCCCATTTATTCCATGCTTCCTCGTGTGAAGGGAATCGATATTTAAGTGGGGCATTCCCACACCATGGACTCGTGTAATTATTGAACAGCCTGATATCAACCTGACCTAATGTGCAAATTCTTAACCAATATATAGTATAAGCTAGTGTATTTGTTGAGAATCAATAAGGGACATTAGTCCCACATTGGAAAATGTAGTATGAAGAGGAGTTGGAACCTCTATAAGTAGCAAGTAGTAGCCCATCAATAAAATCATCCATTATTTGGTATCAGAGCCATAACCATCCACCCCTATTCCAAAAAAAAAAAAAAATTCCTCACCCGGCTCCAGCAGCGCCTCCCCCAACCCGGCTCCAGCGGTGCCCCCCCGGCTCCAGCGGCGCCCCCCCCCCCCCGATCTTTTTTGTTTTGTAATTTCTTTTTTGTTATATAATTTCTTTTGTTGCTTTGTAAAAAAAAAAAGAAAAAAAAAAGAAAAATAAGAAAGAAAAAAAACACAGTGTATTTCGAAGACAGAGGGACATCAAATGCTTTATTTACCCCCCCCTCTGTTCCTAGATTATACCGTCTGGAATGAACAAATGCTTTGTTTGTTCTCCGATCTTCACATCGGGTTCTACGCGGAGAATGATCGTGTTTTCTTCCGTGTCCTGACGTGTTCACTTTACATGCGCGCGTCGGTGTTGGCCACGTTTATAGCGCATTCGTAGAGTAGAAGACGACGAAGCTGCCGACGAAGACGACGACTAGAAGTTAGCAGCCGACGACGACGACGACTATAGATACTGTTGAAGAGGCCATGGATTCGATCACTGGAAAACTTACAGCACAAGAGATGAAGGCCTTGGTTGATGATATCTTGTCGAAAAGATTGACCGAGGCGACCCCTAGTGTGACCCATACTGATGTGGATCCGTCACCCTACAAAATGGAGAAGTTGGAAAAGCTGGAGACGAAGTTAGAAGGAACGTCCAACTACTTGAAATGGTCGCGGCAGACGATGCGGACGTTGAAGGGACGTGGCTTGGTTGGATATGTCAATGGCCAAACCAAGGCGCCCGCTGATCCCTCCTCAAAGGAGTTTGCTATTTGGGAGATTGTCAACAACGTAGTGGCTGGGTGGTTGACAGCCTCCTTGATCGACCAGGTGTCGGGCAATGTAGAGGCAATGGAGGGTGCTGCTGATATCTGGCGGACTTTGAAGGATATGTACTCAGGCTCGGGCAACCCTATGCGGGTCTTCCAACTACAGGATAAACTCGATAGGGTGGCACAAGACGAACGTACCATCTCTGAGTACGCAGCCCTGTTGAAGAAGTACTAGTCTGATCTGGATCACTATGATCCTCTTGGGATGGAAGATGCACAAGTCGAACCGGCGTTTGCGAAGCATTTTCAGACGTTCCTGGCGTATATTTCGCTGCAACGGATGATAAAGTTCTTGAAGGGGCTCAACCCTGTGTTTGAGCAGAGAAGGAATGTACTACTCGTACAACCCACGCTTCCAACCTTAGAAGAAGCCATAGCTGCCATGGCACAAGAAGAAGCTCGATTGAAGTTGATGTCCAACAAGGGCTACTTCAAGGGGGAGCAAGCTGCTGTTGAAAAGTCTGCCCTTGCCGTCTTCAATCAGGCTCCCTCTGCGGACGGTGTTTGCCACAACTGTGGTGACTCGGGACATTACATTAGATTTTGTCCAAAATCCCTGCGAGGTCAGTCAAATGATCGCGGACGGGGCCGTGGAGGACGTCGTGGTGGTAGAGGAGGATATGCTGGTAGAAAGGAAAATTATTTTCGAAAATACAAAGCAAATCTGGCGGAAGAAGGGGGAGACATTCAATTGGCTGAAATAACCTCTCTTGAGAGGGAGTTCATTGCGAGGTTACGAGGCACGAAGCTGGGTTCGGACAACAGTCAAGTTACTCCTGGGGCGTCATCTATCTCAGGGGATCACATCTCTTGCTTTGCCCAAACCAGCACAGGTATACCTACGCGTGCTTTTGCATCTGTCCATCAGCCAGGTTGGATTATAGACTCTGGGGTATCTCGCCATGTCACGGGGTCCCGCGGTGAGTTCCAGGACTATACTCACTTACCGACGCCGGAGAGCATTCAGACTGCTGATGGTACCTCTAGACATGTAATGGGTAAAGGCATTGTCGCATGCACCCCTTCCCTCACTCTCACCAATGTCTTACATGCTCCATCTTTTCCTGTCAATCTTATATCTAATAGTGCCATTATCCTTGACCTAAACTGTATTGTTTTCTTTGTCATTCCTACGGTAACTTTTCAGGAGAAGGGGACAGGACGACGACTAGGGACTGGCACATGGCATAAGGGACTGTGGTATTTGGACAGGACCGGACTGGACGAAGCATTGGCATCTCTAGTAGCAGACGCACAACTGGACGCTTTATGTCGCAGTGTAGAAGACGAATTACTACTCCACCACCAGTATGTCGGGCATTCTTTCTTTCAAGTTATTAGTCGAATGTATCCATCCTTATATCAAAGGACTAATAAAGAGAAGTTATTTTGTAATGCATGTGAGTTGGGAAAACATACCAGGAGCTCGTATGCGAGCTCAGGGAATAGAAGTTCCGCTGCATTTGATATGATACATTCGGACGTATGGGACCCTTGTCCTACAACCGGTATTAACGGTTTTAGATGGTTCGTCACTTTTATTGACTGTTATACCCGCGTGACCTGGGTCTACCTTATGAAGAATAAAAGTGACGTTCTTGAGACTTTTCAGGATTTTCATCGCTGGGTGGAAACGCAATACAACGTTAAAATTAAATGTTTCCGGTCTGACAATGGAACGGAGTATACTAATAAGAGGGTTGCTAAGTATTTATCTACTCATGGAATACTACATCAAACTTCATGTGCCTATACACCGGTACAAAATGGTGTGGCCGAACGAAAGAACAGGCATCTGCTGTAGGTCGCACGGACAATGATGCTGGCTATGAATGTCCCGAAACACTTATGGGGGCAAGCTGTATTGACGGCCTCTTATCTCATCAACATAATGCCGTCTCAGATATTGGACTGGAAGACACCGTTAGAGATGCTTACTGGTGCAACTATATACACTGTTCCCCTGAAAGTATTTGGGTGTGTGTGTTTTGTCCAAGATAACAGGCCAGGAGTTGGCAAACTGGATCCTAGAGCGGTTAAGTGTGTATTTGTCGGGTACACAGCGACTCAGAAGGGATACGCATGTTGGAGCCCAGTTGAGCGGAAGATGTTTGTTAGCATGGACGTTACATTCAGAGAACTGGAACCATACTATGGTTCGGATGCAGGTTCAGCGTTTGGTGACACACCTAACACAGAGGGTGTTAGACGTGAGGGAGAGATAATAAGTCCAAACGTGGTAGTCGGATCGGTCTCGTGCCCGGTCGTGAAAAATTGGACGAGAGGGGCAGATAGCAGTGACTCTGATACGAAGGATGAAGAAGAAGATACATATGTTACGCAGGGGGAGACAAGGGAAAAGGAGCTCCAAGTCTACAGAAGGAGACAGTACTGTGCCGTGCCCATTGCCTACTGTACCAAGTCCCTCGTCTACTCCTGCCCCAACTCTTGAAGATGTTGCCCCCGCACTGAATCACTCTAATTCTGATGCGGATCTCTCTGACTTGGATGTTATGATCTCTCCACCACCTATTGCTCCCTTAAGGAGATCTTCTCGCATCAATGCGGGTAAGGCTCATAGTCGTTATGATGATTATGAACATGCCATTGTCAATTTCTTGTCTTATTCTAACATTTCTTCGAATTATCGAGCCTTCATTGCATCGTTAGACTCCACTTCTTTGCCTAAGTGTTGGCAAGAAGCAAAGAAAGATCCAAGGTGGAAAGCTGCAATGATGGAAGAACTTGGGGCTCTAGAGAAAAATAAGACATGGGAGCTGGTTCCATTACCCAAAGGGAAGAAAACTGTGGGATGCAAATGGGTGTACACAGTGAAGGAGACACCAGAAGAAAAAGTAGAGCGGTACAAGGCGAGGTTGGTTGCAAAAGGATACACATAATCATATGGCATCGACTATGATGAAACGTTTGCCCCAATAGCGAAAATGAGCACGGTAAGAACTCTGGTCTCCATTGCAGTAAACTATGGATGGAAGCTATACCAATTAGATGTTAAGAATACCTTTCTCTACGGGGACCTGCAAGAAGAAATGTACATGGAGCTCCCGCCAGGTTGCTACGCGACAGAATCAGACGGAGGGACGTCGCATGGAAAAGTGTGTAAACTAAAGAAGTCGCTATACGGGCTCAAACAATCTCCTCGAGCCTGGTTCGACAGATTCAGAAAGGCTGTTACTGGCATGGGATACCATCAAACAAATGCAGATCATACAGTCTTTCTTCAGCATGCAAGAGGCCACATTACTATACTTGTTGTATATGTGGATGATATAGTAATCACAGGTGATGATGAGGTCGAGATCACTAAGCTGAAATCAAAACTCGCGAAGGAGTTTGAGGTGAAGGATTTAGGAGCGATGAGATACTTTCTGGGTATCGAGGTGTGTGACGACGAACAAGGAATTGTTCTCTCACAAAGAAAATACGCACTAGATCTGCTAAAGGAGACAGGGATGCTGGGATGCAAAGTAGCAGTCACTCCGATTGACCAGAAGTGCAACTTGGGAGTAGAAGCAGGAGAGCCAATTGATCGTGAAAGGTATCAAAGACTTGTAGAAAGATTGATTTATCTGGGACACACTCGCCTTGATATCTCATTTGCGGTGAGTGTAGTGAGTCGCTACATGCATGATCCAAGAACGGGTCATATGGAAGCAGTGTTTCAGATCTTGAGATATCTGAAAGGGACGCCGGAAAAAGGGCTATTATTCAAGAAGAAAGGACGCATAGAAGTTGAGGGATACTGCGATGCAGATTGGACGAGTTGCATAGACGACAGAAGGTCTACCACGGGATATTGTGTCTTTGTAGGAGGAAACCTGGTCTCATGGAGAAGCAAGAAACGGTCAGTGGTAGCACGGTCGTCAGCTGAAGAAGAATACAGAGCAATGGCTCTGGGAGTGTCAGAATTACTGTGGGTGGAAGCACTGCTGACAGAGTTGAAGCTGGATAAGGGAGCACCGTTACATCTTCTGAGCGATAGTCAAGCTGCAATAAGTATAGCCAACAATCCAGTTCAGCACGACAGAACGAAGCACATCGAGATCGATCGATTCTTCATCAAGGAGAAGCTGGAACAAGGGATACTGAAGATTAACCATGTTCGCTCAAAAGAACAAGTTGCAGACTGTCTGACTAAAGGTCTTAGTTCATTGAGTCTGTCAAAGCTATGTAACAAGATGGGGATGATTAATATCTATCAGGGATTTTAGTCCCACATTGGAAAATGTAGTATGAAGAGGAGTTGGAACCTCTATAAGTAGCAAGTAGTAGCCCATCAATAAAATCATCCATTATTCATTTTCTACTGTATTTTGCAAAACATAACTTCAAGGGCTAATTGACGCCTAGGAAGCACGTGCACTCCAAAATTCTAGGCTTTGTCATGTTGGACACATATCAGACACAAACTGGACAGTCCAAAATACACTAGGGCACATCAAAATAGGTGTCGCGTCTGTGTGGCCGTGTCTTTACTGTGTTGTATCCTACCCTTGTCCGTGCAACATAGATTGATGTGTACATACTTACATCTTTATGATAAAGGAGTAATTGATGAAATATTCATAGAATAGCCCATGAGCTAAAGGACTTGCATACCCTGTTGTTCGAATTTGTTTAGTAAGATTAGATACTTGCATTTGCTATCTGCGTTTCGTTCTCTTTTGTTTTGCTGATGGTAGTTGTCTTCATAGGTACCCTAGGACAAAAGCAAACGTTTGCCCATCTTGCCGTGGGAGCTATAATCGTGTTGACTGCATTAAGAAGTGTTTGGGACCCAAGGTATTAGTATATTCTTTGTTTCATGTTTTTAATGATCGTATTGTCTTGCCATGTCGTTGTTCTTGCGTTCTTCCTTTATGTTATATCTGAAGTAACAAATGGAATTACTTCATTGGTTGTTGATCATTTATATATATGCTGTTCACAGTAGTCACGGTTACATCAGTCAATATGCTGAAATGATATGCTCTATCCATTTCTACCTAAAAGACTCGTGGCAGAACAACTTATGGTTAATTTAAATTGAGGAAGTCTAATTTAGATTATAATTTGGCTTTTCCCTGATATTCATCATAGAATTATATCGGATATACTATTGACATACCCAAGGGATGGACTAAGAGAGCATATCAGGGGGATTGAGAACCTCCATTGAATTGGATTAACCAAAGGCAGTTAGTGTAGGTTGTCTGTTACAGAAACTGAATCCTTTTAGAACTCCAATTCTATAGTACAAACTAATCAAGTGAAAGTCTACCCCTGTAGTAGCCTGCATTTTCTAAAGCAATTTGAATTCTATTCTTAGGCAATCATATTCATATCACTAGAGGATGCATTTCACTATGTTATATACATACATAATGTTTGGAATGTGAGAATTTTCAATTTTAAACTTACATATTGCATGAGTTTATTCGGATGCACTCTACCTTGTCGTTACGATACATGGTTTAATAATGGACGATGCAAATGATAATTGTTTCATTTTATTAAATCCATTTACATTTATACTCTGGACTGCAGACTTCACACAAGGCGATGGAGAGGATGACTAAATTAAAATACAGTAGTTACGTGTTGGGCCATCTACTCCCCTCTTTGAAACAACTGGCTCAAGATCAACTGAAAGAAATGAAGGTAGAGGCGGATATTCAAGGTATTAGACATTCCCAACTCGAGAAAAAGTTCTCTATTTTTATTTCGAAAGCCAAACTTTTATACTTATCTTTATCCTACAAGCAGGATTATCATTGTTAGAGTTGGTGATACCACAAGCTTCATGCCTAAATGATGAGAGAATGTATTGGTATGTAATAAGATCCTTGATTTACTTGCTTATTATATTTTGATGATATTGCTTCTTTATATATCATACTGTTACAAAGCATTAAAAACCTTCATTTTTCTTTTACAGTAACAATTGCAGAACATCGATTTTCGACCTTCATAGAAGTTGCCCTAATTGCTGTTATGAATTATGTCTCAAGTGTTGTGAAGAGATCCGCGAGAAGAATATTAAAGGATGTTGTGAAGAAGCAAATGTTTTATATGAGAATCGTGGGTGGGATTATATGCATGGAGGAGATCCTTTATTTAAGTTAAATAGTCAGCATGAAGCAAAGTCATCTAAAGGTCAAACTCAAGTCGCTGAATGGAAGGCCAATTTTCAGTGCAGTATTCCTTGTCCTCCAAGAGAGCTTGGTGGATGCAGTGCTTCAATTCTCGAGTTGAAGCGTATATTCCCAGAAGGAGAGATATCAAATTTGGTATCTAAAGCTGAAACATTAACAAAAAATACTCAAGTCAACTTAAGGTTGATTGCCAAAAGAAAGGACAATTGTTCATGTTGTCATAGTAAAATTTCGAGACAAGCAGCATTTAGGGAGAATTCAACCGACAACTATTTATATTGTCCATGTTCAGCTGATCTTGATGAAGATGAATTAACACACTTTCAGAAACATTGGATCAAGGGGGAACCAGTAATTGTTCGCGGGGTGCTTACAAATCCTTCATGTGAAAGATGGAAACCAAGATCAATGTGGTCCAGTTTACCTGATAGTAAAGCTGGCGCTGAATCCTCTATCCTGAAAGTTATTGATTGCTTGTCATGTTGCGAGGTTAGCTCCTGACTTAATTATTATTATTTTTAACTTGAAATGATATTGATGTATGTTTGAATGTTTTATGTTTCCGTTGTAATACCTACTTTTATTTTATGAACTATTTTTCTTACAAAAACCTACATGTTTCTTTATCAAGTACATCAACTTTATTCATGTAAATACTCTGAAGTTATTGTGAAACAACCATACTAGCCATGGTATTTTTACTCTCATGCCCTTAGTGTTTTCTAGTGTTTCATATACTAGTTTAGTTACTGATCTTTTTGTTTTGATCAAATTTTTAGGTTGAGTTAAGTACCGAGGAGTTCTTCACAGGATACGAGGAAGGCAAGACTTATGAAAATAAGTGGCCTGTGATGCTCAAATTGAAGGATTGGCCTACGTCTAATCACTTTGAGGAGTTCTTACCATCCCATGGGGATGAGTTTATTAACACATTGCCATTTCAAGAATATACAAATCTGAGATCTGCTCCTTTAAATATAGCTGTTGCTGTTCCTCAAGATATATTGAAACCGGATATGGGTCCAAAATCATATATTGCATATGGAATTGCCGAGGAGCTTGGTAGGGGAGATTCTGTCACGAAGCTTCATTGTGACATGTCTGATGCGGTATGCTTACTTTTTCTAATTTATATTCTTTATTTTATTTTATTTTTATTTTTGAGATAATTTGTCAACTTATCTTCTTTTGTCTACAAATACAGAATTTTCTCCGAATTCGAATGTCTGGTTAACTCTATTGCATTTACTCACAGTATCTTTGTTAGTTAACTACTTTAGTAGAAAACTTGAGTGACTGGTTGTGGACCAACAATGCATATCAAGCAATATTAATGACATTAACATTAGGGCCCAATTCTGGACCTGAATATTGACTTAGGGGGATGGTAGTGCACAGAACACCATTTTGCAAAATTGACTCAGGGCACAATACGTCTAATCACTTGAGGAGTTCTGGCCATCCCATGGGAATGAGTTTATTTACACATTTGCCATTTCAAGAATATACAGGAAGCTTCATTGTGACATGTCTGATGCGGTATGCTTACTTTTTTCTAATTTATATTTATTTTATTTTTGTAAATTCTTGAAATAACTTTGGTTAGATTAAAATTTCATACTTGCTTTTCCAACTCTACGCCTGTATGGCTTTATAAATGTAAATTATAAAATCTATACTTCCCAATGAATATTGAATCATCAGCATCCCATTCTTGACATTTCATAAGTAGTCATTCTTAAAAGTAAAAGAACAATATCAACTTTTAAAAGGCGGTGAAAGCAAGTTCACTGCCACAAACAAGAGAAAAGGTGGGAACTTGGAGGTAGAGGAGGCTATATGAGTACACTAAGTTGTCACCGGATACCATTAGGCCTATAGCAATGTATATCATGAAAATCTTCACAATAACCTACTTCAGATGAAGGATGGGGGTGGAAGGTGACGGGACGAGGAGTAGGGTGAGGAGCACACAGGAAAGCTGGTAAAAGTGACAACTGACAAGGGTGCCCATTCCCTTGCTGTTCACCTTGATCATAGTAGAATCTCTCAAGGAGGAGGTCTACTGTTTGGCCGACAAGGACGAATGTGTAGATAAACACTTAAAGCCACTATTGCCAGTGTTTTGACTTGGATGACTGAACCGGTGATTGGCTAGCCATTCTTGCACCTTTTGGGGTTCCTGAAATTGCCATAAATCTTTGTTTGTATTGAAGCATATAGTGCATACTAATATCAGTTATAACATTCACAGAAAATTATACTATGAATGTTGGCAGTCAACTCATCTTCCTTTGTCTTGTTAACTCTATTAAGTTCACTCACAGTATCTGATATTTGTTAGCTAACTACTTTAGTAAAAAACTTGTGCGACTCTGTGACTGGTTGTGGACCAACAATGCATATCAAGCAAGCTTAATTACATTAACATCAGGGCCCAATTCTGGACCTGAAAATTGACTTAGGGGGATGGTAGTGCACAATACATCATTTTGCAATGTGCAGTGTTTCTGCATAGGTACGTCAAATATCACACCTAGTAAAATGAAGGTAATAGGAGACTGGACTATTCTGATATCTGAATTTGCATATGCAGGAAATGGAAAAAAGGATAGCCAAATGTCCCTGTCTTGATATGCACTGTGAAACTGTGTAAAAGCTTCTTCATGTATACAATGGATACAAATAAATTTTGGCACTCTTTACAGAAATTATATGAAATATTCCCTAGTCATTGTCTGTCAATCGAACCTGATCATATAGTCACCGATTAAAGAGTATGTATAAAACTTGCATATGCTTCAAATATTTTCAACTTTTTTGAACTATGTTGCACGAACACGGATACAGATAATGACACGATGCAGGTACAGGATACAGACACATAGTACACCATTTCCCCATGTCTGTGCAACATAGGTTTTGTATGAAGGATTGATTTTGGCTAACGACAATGCTCATGATCTTGCAACTTCTTGACTTGGGCCTAATTAGTTGCTTGTCCCCCCTGCCTGTATCTCTTAGATGCTTAGTATATATGGATCACTAAGATGCCATATTCTGGTACCCATATCTTTGACGCTTTCTTCTTTACTTGAAGCGCAGACACTCATTAATATACGCTTTTTTGTTATGAAGAGGGTCTTTGTGTGGATTTGAGTCCAAAAGGCTTCGTCACGCAGGTAGAGTTTGACAGCAACCTCCGTCACAATGTGTCCGGGACTTGCCTTGGTCCATGCCATAGGCAGATCAGACAACTCGATCAAAGATAGACATGCGTGCTCCGATTCTGATTTGCTTGTGCGCCTGAGGATTATGCTTCCAGCTTATCCAAAGAAGCCTGTTCCTTAGTCTCTTCCCTTTCTTCTGACTTAATCCTCGCCTGCATTCTTCTTCGTTCTCTGCTAATGGTGATTCCACAACATCTGAGTTCTTCAAGCGAAGAACACTGATCCTTTCTCGATGGAAGTCTTCTTTATTTTCTACGTATTAATATAAGTTTTGAGACTTATTCATGTTAGGTACTTTTCATCTTTGTTTGAAAAGTTTGGACTAGAATCTAGTTTAGTTTCTTTTTTATTAACTCTGGATTACATGACCTGGTTGCAGCTAAGATTTAGATGTAGGTGAATGCCATTTCATTGAGATAGTACACTGATTTCTAACTGCTCTTGGTCTAGGTGAATGTCTTAATGCATACCACTGAGGTAGAATTCAAGGAGGAACAGAAGTCCGAGGTCAAAAGGTTGAAGAGACTCCACAAAGCTCAAGATGTTAGAGAACAACTTCGAAGTGTTCAGCTGACACATAATGATAGCCACCAAAAGAATGGGAAGCAAGGAGACAAAAGTTCGCCAAAATTTGATACTAAAAAATGTCAGGTACCAGATTTTAACGATAAGGGAGGTGCTTTGTGGGATATTTTCCGCAGGCAGGACATTCCTCAACTTAAAGCCTACCTAATAAAACATACAAATGAATTTCGAGATGTCTATTGCTCACCAGTTAATCAGGTTAGGAAATATATTTATGATTAATAATTGTTTCATGAGTTATGACACATTCTCTGAAGTAGCTTGATTGTTTTGTGCCAGGTTTTTAATCCTGTCCATGATGAGAAGTTTTATCTAACTGTGGAGCACAAAAGGAAACTCAAGGAGGAGTTTGGTGAGTATTTAGGATTTATATATTCTGTTGAAACCAATATCATATTTTCACATATATAAAATTATAAATATATTTTGATATAATGCTAATATTGTCCTTATAGGAGTTGAACCATGGACATTTGTGCAAAAACTTGGAGAGGCTGTCTTTATTCCTGCTGGATGCCCACATCAAGTGAGAAACCTTAAGGTACAGCTTCCACAATTGTAAGATCACATGATGGACTATTTGCTAATCTAGATTATTGGGGCTGATTTTTTTGTTTTGTTTACTAGTCTTGTACAAAGGTTGCTCTTGACTTTGTTTCTCCTGAGAATGTAAAAGAATGCCTCCGCTTAACTGAGGATTTCCGCTTACTTCCTATGAATCATAGGATCAAAGAAGACAAGCTAGAGGTAACACCTTCTATCCTTTTTCTCTCTCTCTCTCTCTCTCTCTCTCTCTCTCTCTCTCTCTCTCTATATATATATATATATATATATATATATATATATATATATATATATATATTAAAAAAAAAGGTGCAATACGAGGACTTCCCAGGAGGTCACCCATCCTAGTACTACTCTCGCCCAAGCACGCTTAACTGTGGAGTTCTAATGGGATCCGGTGCTCTAGTGCTGGTATGATCACGCCCAAAATATATTAAGTTGAATCTTTACACCACAACCCCACACGAATATATATATATATATATATATATATATATATATATATATATATATATATATATATATATATATATATTAGGTATAGCTTGGAATTGAGTGTTTCTCCAATTAAAACTTGCGTACAGTTCTCTTAGTGGACACAGTAGAGCAGTATATTTAGGACTACTATATAGATCCGTGTTTCTTTGCCCCTTAGAGCAGTATATTTTGGAGTAATCTATAGAGCCTTGTTTTTTTGCCCCCATAGAGTTCTTGTGTAGGGAGCTTGAGAGGGATGGGTATAATATAAGCAAAAAATTAAGCTAAAATATTATACAAGGAGGAAGTGGATAACTTGATCAATCAGAGTAATATGTTTTTAAACAATTTATTCTCATCTTCCTGCATCTTTTGTATTTTTGCATAAACTTCTTTAGTACTTTTGGGCAGAAGTTGGAGCCTATCTCTAAGAAAACTCCATAGAAACTATGGTTTGGTAAAATTCCTTCTATTTAGTATTTCAAGGCTTTTAGTTGTAAATGTTTTATTTTGAACACTAAGGATAACTTGAGAAATTTTGAAAACCAGTTTAAGGCATCTTTCTTCATAGCAAAGGTTTTCTCATATTTTTTAGGAATTTGTTTACTTTACTTGATTTGCTGAAAATAACAAACCATATAGGTTGTTTTATTTGAGTAAAATTCCTTCTATTTAGTATTTCAAGGCTTTTAGTTGTAAATGTTTTATTTTGAACACTAAGGATAACTTGAGAAATTTTGAAAACCAGTTTAAGGCATCTTTCTTCATAGCAAAGGTTTTCTCATATTTTTTAGGAATTTGTTTACTTTACTTGATTTGCTGAAAATAACAAACCATATAGGTTGTTTTATTTGAATAACAATGCCATTATCTATCTACAGAGGTATAATTTTTTAGATAAAATATTCTACTGATTTTGCAAACATTGAAGATATTTCTTTTTACCAACTACTACTTGCAATAGTTCAGAATCAGTTGCTAAGGATACTAGCTTCCCTCTGAACCGAGGAGTACTAGAGCAAGATCCTGGCAAATGATAGTTGAAGATAAGAGGGAAGTACACTAGTGATTGTCACCTGTGTTGTATCTGAGCTAGTGTAGGTACACAGTGGACATGTTTTCATGTGGCAAGACCAGCTTAAAAGAAGTGGTACATTCTTTGGAGGCGGTTCAAGTGACTGAGCTGTGAACCATTATTTGACTAATCTAGAGAGGCATAATTTTTTTTTTTGAACAAGTATTCTACTGATTTTACAAACATTGGAGATGCTTCTTTTTACCAACTACTACTTCCAATAGTTCAGAATCAGTTAAGGATACTAGTGCCCCGCCCCTGTAGACATTCATGACCAAGGAATACTAGAGGAAGATCATGACACACGATATATATTTGAAGACAAGGGCGGAACCAGGAATTCAAGTTGTCCCGGACCGAACTAAAAATATGTTATACTTAGTCCAAAAAAATTTACAACATAAGAGAACATCAACTGATCAAAACACTCATATGTTTATAAAATTTTAACACAAAACCAACAAAAAATATCATGATAATAAACTTATAGATAACTTGATAAGTTATTACAAATAATTATATCGAAAAAAAAGATTAAATGAGCATACAAGACAAACGCTTTCTACTGAAGCTGGACTCTTCAATTCTTCAAAGAATAAAATTCATCTATTATCGAATTTGAATCAATAATTTTTGAAAATTTTCTTTCGATGAAGATGACCATTGAATCGATTAAAAACTAATCATCCATCTTACTACGAAGAGCACTCTTAACATGCTTCATAGCTGAAAATGCTCGTTCGGTAGTTGTCGTAGAAACATGCAAAGTCAAAACGAGTCAAATCAATTGTCTATTAAATTGTAAGATTGTGCTTTATTTGTTTCAGCTAATCCATGACATAATGCAGTAATAGTAGTTATATCCTGAAACTTTGTTTCAGTACATCTTCTACTATATAATACGGCTTGGAGATGGCTCAAAAGTGAGTTGTCCAAGTCGTATGTAATCATCATCTATTTGAATAAATTAAAAAAACAATTACATAAATACTCCATTAATTATTTAAAAAACTTAACTAAGTATTTAACTAACTAATACGATTTATTTATAATTAAATAATTCTAAGTCAAGTGGTTAAGGTGGAAGGTATTTTTTTGGTTGCTTGAGTTCAATTCCTAGGAATGATATTTTTTTATAATAAATTTATATTTAATTTTTTAACATTTTTTTTCGCACGTGCAATGCACGTGCACAATACTAGTCAACTTTATAGTGCTCTGACTGACTTTCACATAATGCATTTTTTGGTTGCTGAAATCATCAGGGTGAAACTTCTCTGCAAGTCTACAAATCTGCAAATACGATCAACATCAAATGATCTAAAGTTATTCTTACTTCTTATGCTCCAAAGCAGAGCTAAGAATAAGAAGTTCAATCGCCCCTTCATAGAATCTTCTATTTAACTCTTCCAACTGAAGATCATTGCAGTATTGAATATATCAAAGTGATAGTGATGCTCAATTGTGATTTGATCTGCTTGATGGCGACGTGAACGTCCTTTGTAGCTAGCATTCATACCAGGTATATCAATATCCTACTCTCTGCAAACTGATTCCACTTGCTCAAGAATAATATCAAAAGCATCATGTCGTAGAGTTTGAAGTAATGATTTTGTCGAGGACACTAAATCCATTGCATTCAAAATAGCAAGTCTGCAAATCTGCAAATACGATCAACATCAAATGATCTAAAGTTATTCTTACTTCTTACGCTCCAAAGCAGAGCTAAGAATAAGAAGTTAGATTGTCCCTTCATAGAATCTTCTAACTAAAGATCATTGCGGTATTGAATATATCAAAGTGATAGTGATGCTCAATTGTGATTTGATCTGCTTGATGGCAACGTGAACGTCCTTTGTAGCTAGCATTGATATCAGGTATATCAATATCATACTCTCTGCAAACTGATTCCACTTGCTCAAGAATAATATCAAAACCATCTTGTCGTAGAGTTTGAATATATCAAAGTGATAGTGATGCTCAATTGTGATTTGATCTGCTTGATGGCAACGTGAACGTCCTTTGTAGCTAGCATTGATATCAGGTATATCAATATCATACTCTCTGCAAACTGATTCCACTTGCTCAAGAATAATATCAAAACCATCTTGTCGTAGAGTTTGAAGCAATGATTTTGTTGAGGAAATATCAAGAGATCTGTGCTGAACTCTCGACAAAGCATATTTGGGATGCCTATAATTTTATGCACAAGACACAATATGAACATAAAATCGAAAGACTTCACGATTAATGAACCACCATCTCCCCGTGGATAGAGTTTTAAGGTCCTTCGTCGAGTATACACTCAAGCACTTTAATCGTTGCATCATACATATCTATTATGCTGCAAATAGAATCAAAATGTGAGTTCCAACGAAGAGTACTTCCAGCTCGATACAAAGTAGCCAATTAGCACCTCTACCAGTCTCACGTTCACCCGTACCTATGATACGTGCAAACATCAATAGCTTGGGCAGATCGTAGCTCAGCGTGTCGTTTATGAGAAGCATTAACAAGATTGACAATGCATGTCAATTTTGAAAATAATTGCCAGATAGAAGCCTCATTCTCTGCACAACTGCAACTAATGTAGGTTGTAATCGATGAGCAAAACAGTAAACATAATATGCATATGGACAATCTCTTAGAAATAAATATTGTAATTTCATGCACCTTGCATATTACTAGCTCCATCATATCCTTACCTCGCAAATCACGAATATGCAAACCACATCGGGTGAGGACATCAAATATTTCTTTCTTTAGTGTTGAAACGGTAGTATCTGACATGCACAATTGCAAAAAATGTTCTTGCAAGATTTCCATGAACATCAACAATCTCAAAATATAGCTAGACCAGCATTATGCTCCATTTGAAAATCTCTTGGCTAAATAATAGAGTATTTCCGTTGCTTGAGGTTTTATATGACTAGGTTGGCTGCTAACTATGCCAAGCTTTCCTTTCCTTTTGGAATCAATAAATTTGTTGAGAATAACCAACATTTGAACAGAGGATACTTCTTGGAATTAAATAAATTTGTTGAGAATAACCTCTAATGCTAAGAAAGTAAACAATTCATAGTAAAAACAAAATTATATATGAAATACAAAAATACGTAAACTAACAGTACACAACCTTCAGACTAAAATTCTAAGCCAACTGAAATGTAAATAAATTTGTTGAAGAGGGCCTGAATGCTGTAGAAAAATTTATTTCCTATATTACCATATCCCAAGGATAGTGCGAAATTTTATAGATCTTGTAAACAGACTTTGCTTAGCCTCGCAGTTTATGACAGAAACCACAATTGTGTATCCAATCAGTTTTCTTTGACACAAATATGAAACAAACTTAAGCTTTTATGAACCAAAACCATGTAAGGTTACTTATTACATTATCTCAAAAAAGGAAGAAGAAAGGGTTATTTAGTAACACCAAGGATTATTAAGGAAATAAAGATCATAGTTCTGATTTTGTTAGAATAAAACCGTGGAAATAGTAAAAGCTATATCAATAATACGGATAGATCATAATATATAGAATACTTCTGAATAATACAGTAAGAATCCTAGAATCTAGTCTGGAAGAAACTATATTGAATATAAAACATCATTAACTATGAAACTGACACTATTTGATTTGCTGAGCAGGTCAAGAAGATGATTATATATGCTGTCAGCAATGCTGTGAAGATTCTAGAAGACTCGACGCCATATGATCCCGTCAAAAGATGAAAGCATATATGCTTTACAGCCTCCTGTATATCATCCAAGAAGTAAAGTGAAGACTGTGTCGGTTGGATGTCGAAAGATGAAAAAGCATATACTGGTTTATCGCCTTCGCCCTCTGTTCGGATACATCTGTATCGGCACCATATCATCCAAGAAGAAGACTGCCAGTTGGATGTCGAAATATAGAGAACTTCATGTATCAGTGTATATTTTGCCCCGTTTCAGTGTATTACACAATAAATCATTATTTGAATGGCCTTGACGCCTTGAGAAAATAAATTAAATTGATTTGATGGACATTTCCACTTGCTTTCTTGAGTGCCTATACTAATCATTGGTATAAGATGTAAAAGTTTACTCTCTTCAAAATGTATTAAGCATTAAATTGCTCAATCGCCCCTTTAAAACCTGCCCTCAATATATTTGACAGGTGGGGCAATGGTTTGTATCAGTAAAACTAAAAGTCAATACCCCCACCTCCAAGTTCAAACATTCGACCTGTACATGAGTTCCCTTTCTAAGGATAATCTGGGCACTGTTCTACAGTCTATGGGAGTCATGTGTTTGATCCGGTATCAGTTTTTTTTTTTTTTTTTGGTACATAATTTTATTATTATTATCATCATCCAAGTCTTCTCGTGTCGAAGGTCTATCATGGAACATAAAAAAAAACTAAAAGTACCTAAAATCAATCTTTTGTGGTGCCCAATTGAGAAGATAATTGCTAAAGGCACTACATAAATTACTCAAGACAACCCAAGTCTTGGTGCTAGTCCAATTTGAAGCAAATTTTACTCAGGACAGCCAAAAATTGGTTGGAAAAGTGAATGAAAAATTGACTTGGGAAATTAATTAAAACATATTTTAATTATTTTTTGTAAATTCCCAATAGGTGTCTGTTGGAAATGGTGTTTATCTTCCAAACATTGTGTCTGTTCGAAAGGGTGTATCCCTTCCAAACAATGTGTTTCTTTACACTTTATCTCTTCATCCCTTATAAAAGGATAGTCCTATGAGTGTTTGAGGGATTCATCAAAACTCATTCACTTAAGCATCTCGTCTATAAGAGAGAGAGAGAGAGAGAGAGAGAGAGAGAGAGTACCTTCATTGCTTCGTTCAGTTCCTGTGGTGTGAAGTAATGCTACTGGAGGAGGAGTTCCGTTGTATCCTGGGAGACTAAATCGCCATTCAACCGTAAGCACATGTGCGGAGCGGATATTGTCTTAAGGACATTGAACCAAGTTCAAGCATCGGTCACGGTCAGATCATTTATTTATTTTATTTACATTTTATTCTCAGTTTCGGAAATAAAAACTTGAAATTTTTACTCAGAAAATTTGCCCCCCCCCCCCCCCCCCCAACCTCTTCATTCTAATTTCTACTCTCTCTCTCCTCCACTTCCAAGCAATAATGGATGGCGCTCAAACCTTCTTCAGAATCAAATCAAGGTATATATCTTCTTCGCAATATTCTTCCTCCTTTTACCGGGGCCTCCGTTGCTACCACTAGGCCACAACCCACGGACACATTTCCAATTTTATGTTTGTAATTTTTATTGCATTTTCATGAATCATTTCCCAATCCTTGTTAACGTCTACAAATCATAGTGTAGTAAGATAAAATATTTTATCTTACTAAAAATATATTTTATCCTAAAAATAGTTTTAGGATAAATTTTGGGCAGATTTCTAAAGTTTTGAACCCATTTTACGGTTTCGAACTTTAGATCTCCACCAACAGTCGCGGCTGAACACTCAGGACTGTAGAAATTTTCTACAATCCTGAGTACATCCAGGACTATAGAAAATTTCTACGGTCTTGGATATACTCAGGATTGTAGAAATTAGTACATCCAGTACAGTAGAAAATTTAGATAGTCCTATACGTTCATGTTTTTTTAATTCGAAATATTTATTTAAGCCATGTTGTTTTGGTGAAACTTGTACGAAAGCAAAATGGTCTGGAGCCATGGATACAAGAGATTCAAAGAACGGGAGGATGCTTGGTCCATACAAAGAGATAAAATTACAAGGGGCAGCACAATTGTATATTTTCAATACCTAAAATGCTTGGTCCATACAAAGAGATAAAATTACAAAGGGTAGCACAATTGTATATTTTCAATACCTAAAATGCCCTTAAAAATTGTTTAGGGGACAACACAATTTTAAGTATTTTACAAAAAATGGCTTCTACCACATCCTTTCCAAATTCCTAAACATTGATACATATTTTTGGATAGTTTCTAAGTAGATATCTTGAACTATTTTTGAAATTTTGATGGAGTTTCGAAGCATCAGAATCGAAACAATTTCGTTTGGGATGACAAAGAACTAGTTGTCAAATTTTGGCAGTCATAGATATGAACAGGACTGCCGTTTGGCAGTCCTAGGTATTTTTAGGACTGCCAAAATTTTGACCATCCTAGGTATTTTCAGGACTGCAAAAATTTTGACAGTCATAGGTATTTTTCAGGACTGTAAAAATTTTGGCAGACTTATGCATATCCAGAACTGTCAATTTTTTGGCAAGTCTTATGCATATCCAGGACTACATGTCACAAATTCAAATTTTGAGCAAATTAGTTTAGACAAAAAAATATGACTATAATAAATATGGATAAAAAGTTATTGCATGTGCCCTAAGGGCACATGTTAAGGATAATTAATACTTCACTTTTTTTACTTTGAAAATTATGATCAACATATAATAAACATAAAAACGTAATTTTTTGTATTGAAAAAATGTTATCAAGACCCAATAAATTAATTTTTTTAATACAAAATTCTCAAGTTTTGATAACGAGGGCACATGTTAAATTTTCCAATACAAAAAGATTTGTATTAAAATATTTAATTTATTGGATCTTGATAACATTTTTCAATACAAAAATTATCTTTTTAATGTTTATTAAATTTTGATTACAATTTTTAAAGTAAAAAAAGTTAAATATTAATTATCCTTAACATGTAACAAAACCCAATTTTAAAAAAAAAAACACAAGGATGCATAAAATGGACATCGAAAATCGAGCATCAGAGGTTAGGTTTACTCTGATTTTGTCATGGAAACTTTTATATTTATTATGGGATATTTTAGCAAATACTCCCATTACAAATATGAAAGCAAGCGTATACCCTCACTTATTTTAAAAAACTAACAAATGTCCCCATTATGTGTAAAATAATCAAAATTTAGGTTAAAATAGTGGGGGCATATCTTAAATTTTTAAATATTGCATACAAAGGAATGGGTCATTTGCTATTTTTTTTAAAAATAAGTGAGGGTATATGCTAGTTTTCATATTTGTAATAGGGGCATTTGCTAAAATATCCCTTTATTATTTGCAATTTTAATAACATATTCTTGATCATTTTTTGCTCATTCTTGTTTGAGTTTTAATATTTTTTGCTATTGAAGTTTAATTAACATGACAATTTCAATAATTTCTACTAGTGTCATGACACATGCTATACGTGTGCAACGCATTTTACAAATGTTGATCTCATTTCATATAAGAAAGACAACATACAACCAAACTTTAAAATAATACAAAATTTATATAAAAATTTATAATAAATAATTTTTTAAAGAGAATAAATGTTCTTACTCGATAATAATTTTAAACGCAGGCTTCTCGTACCTAGCCTTCAACCAGCTACTAATCAAAATTAAAAAAAATGTTAGCAAAAAAAAAAAAGTCAAAATAATCAAACTTTTGCAGTTAGAGTACACAATCAAAAGTTTTAAGCTTGACAAAACATTTTGCCGTCGTGGATCTTTGGCTCCTTCTAAGTGGTCGAGCTCCACCGCGTAGGGGTGAGCATTATTCGGTTTTGGACCGAAAACCGAAACGAACCGAACCGATAAGAGATTCGGTTCGGTTTTTAAAAAATTCGGTTCGGTTTTGAAAATACTAAATTTTCTTATTCGGTTTCGATTTCGGTTTCGGTTTCGGTCAAAAACCGAAAACCGAATAAGAAAATTTAGTTTATATATATATATATATATATATATATATATATATATATATATATATATATATATATATATATATATTAACAAAAAAAGTACAAATAAACCCAAAAAATCGAATAAACCAAAAACCGAACCGATTTAATTCGGTTCGGTTCGGTTATTGACCAATTCGGTTCGGTTTCGGTTTTGCTTATTCGGTTTCGGTCCAATTCGGTTTTCGGTTATTCGGCTCGGTTGGAACTGAATAAACCGAATGCTCACCCCTACCACCGCAGTCGATCATGGTATGCATCGCCTCGAGTGCCCATGCAAGGCACGTGAGGATGAAATAAATGAGTTTTTTTTATTTATGGAATCTCAATATTCATCTTCTGATAAGAAGAACAATAATGCTAAGTTTATAATCAAATGTTTACAACCTTCACCCATTTGCTGACATGTGGACCAGGCCACCACCTGGCCCACATGTAAAAAAATGGGTGAGTGAAAGTAAGAGGATTGTAAACATTTGGTTGTAACTGTAGTATTACTCTAAGAACAATAGGCGATAAAGCGAATGTCGTTTCATTGATTATTATTATTGATTGAGTAATAAAATATCACATAAAAATATCATAAAGTATGTACATTATCAAACTGGATTGCATACCTCTGGACTGTCATAGGATTGATGTTCTTTATGTTCTCGTCGAGGGCGTTGCCGAGGTTCAACTGACATCGAAAATAAAATTAATCAACATTTTAATCAATAGAAAGAAACAAAAAAAAAAAAAAAAATTGAAAATAAAATCAATCATACAAAATTTAATTATAGAAACACAAACATTGAAAATAAAATCAATCAACAACACTATAATCATATACAGAAATAAAATTAATTAACAATATCTTAATCATAGACCGAAACACTGACATTGAAAATAAATTTTAAATTCACCTAGAAAAAACTTGTTGAAGGACCAGTCGTATCTTTGAAGAACCGAAAGTAGAAGATGATTAGGTTTTTTTTTAATACCCTTTGGTTAATACTGCAAAACATAACAGAGAAAGAAGGAAGAGATTTTGTAGAATAATGTGAATTTGAATGGACGTAAAGAGAGACGGAGGTTACAAACGGTTTCAAATTTTAAATTAGTTGGAGGTCAATGACCTTTCTATCCATTTATAAATAAATTTTATTTCAGAACCTATATTATCCAAATAATATATCTATAAAATTATGTAATCCAATTACCTCTGGTATTTGGATTATATAATAGTATAGATATGTAGTAGCACGGCCTCCCCAAGAACTAAATCATGACTCCGCCCCTTCATACCAACAAACTATCTCTAAGACCTTGACTGGGTGGCAGAAGATCAGTAGATCGAACCACGGGGGCATATTATTCCTTCCATATTTGGTGGAAGTTGGGAACAGTGGACCCAACAGACATGTAATACAGCATGCACTAAGTCTCGTGCGTATCGCCGGGCATCTCAGAAAACAAAAAAAAAAACCAAAAACAAACTATCTATAAGAAAGATCATATTGATGGTAAAGAAGGATCTTACTCAACCGATATCAAATCCAACAAATCTAGAGATGCATGATCTAAGAAAATCCATCATATAGAAATATAGGTTTTGATGAATTATTTTTGGAAGCTTGTTGGAATTGATATGAAATTTGATTTCTCGCAATAAATAAAAATAAATCATTTATAGAAACCAAGAAACATCATAATTCTCGATAAAAAAAACGTGAAACATACTCATAAACCATTTTTGCAACTTCAACACCCTAAGCCTCCTATGATTTTCTTTTGAAGATGCCAACCTTTCTAGAGAAGAAGGCTTATATCCCTCTCACCTATCAATAGTAAAATGGCCTTCTAGTTCTTTTTATATCCAAAAAGATAGGCAACACTAACAAATTAGGATGATAATAATTTCCTAAAATCAAGGAAAATCTTTGAATAATTATAACCATATATGGAAATTCCAAAACTATCCTTATTAACAGGGCCGGCCCGGAACATTTTGATGCCCAGGATGAAATACAAAATGATGCCCCTTCTTCAAAAAATATATATTAGAAATGAAATATCATTTTTTTTTTGCATGATACAATAAACCAAAGTGAACCCTTTTAAATTGAGGCCTGATTCATGTTAGCTAATCTTAAATTTTGCATCAGGAATATATCCTGACAAATGGTAATACTACTTTTGTAGTTAAAAAAATAATTCTCCGATGCAATATGTTATTTAACATTTCTTGTTTATGTCTTTTCAGTACTAAGATTGAGATATATGGGCTTGTTTCCCAAATTTATCAACAATAGAGAAACTCAAGAAACATAAAAAAAAAAAAAAAAACCAAAATTAGGAGGAATAAAAGTTACAAGATGAACAAAGTTACAAAACATTTTAGTTTGAAAACCAAATCATTGTAAAATTTTAAGTGCAAAGATTATGAAAAGATATCTACACTAGGTACAACGTATAATTTTAAGTGTGAAATCTTAAGTGCAAAGATAAACGAAAAGACTCATCGCCATCGGCTTATCGGTATTCAACACCAACGTGGGATCATTTATAACTTACAACATGTAGTGAGCTAAATATACTACAGAAGCTGACTGAAACTTAGTTACTATGAAAATGTGCATAAATAGAGATATTACGAAGGAAGACCGAAGATCTAATACAAACAATATGTATCCTAATTTTTAAAAGATATAAAATTTTAAGTCTGTGCTTGTGTCTGTGCAAAGTAGATTATATGTAAATATAACTTGGAATTTTCGAAAATTAAATTACATCAATAGAACTCCTCATTGAAAAGACGGAGGGCAAAGAGATATTGTCCTCAATCATTAACAACAGAGGGAACTCAAAAAACATAATAAAGCCAAAATTACGAGGAACAAAAGTTAAAAAATATTTCAATTCTCAAAATGAAAGTCTTGCTAAAATATCAAGTTCACATTGATACCTCTATCTCACATTTTCGTCTCCTCTTCGGGTCAAGACTCAAGTAGAGGCCAGAGAGAGAGAGAGAGAGAGAGAGAGAGAAAGTCTGTCGTCGTGGCCTTCTTCACGTAGTCTTACATCGTGGAATCCTTTTTAAGGATTCTAGAGAAGAAATTGAAGAAAATTAAAAATTTTGTGTTTCAATTATAAGAAAAAGAGAGAATGAAGAGAGAATTAAAATGAACAATTAAAAAAAAACTTATTGCTGGTCGTTTGGAATCGGAAGTGACGTGAATAACTTTTTTTTCCTCTGAAATGCAAAAGGAAATCTAAAGCGATTGGAAGACTAAGTTTTTTTGAAATTAAAAAGTCGGACGACTATCCAATTCCCAAACGTCATGTCCTATTTGTTGAATTGATATAATGATTTTCTTCGGATCTTGCACTTTGAAGAATAAATCAGAGTAACAATGTTTTATTATTTATAACTATTACTAAATTTTAAAAAATTGGGGCCCCTTGGGATTTGGGGCCAGGACGCAATCCCTGTCTGCCTCCCCCTCCGGGCCGCCCCTGCGTATTATATGAGGATATCGAGAGATCCATGACCAGGGCTGGCTCCAGCATTTTGGAGGTCCTAGACAAGATCCAAAAATGAGGCCCTCATCCCCTGTATAATTTTTTTTATAATGCAAATCCAGCAAATCTAAAATACATATAATTAGTAATAAGCAACTCCAAATTCTAAATTTATAACAAAGTTTCTGGATGTATTCATATATACTATAAACACATGATGACAAAATATGGATAAAATATTCATATGTAAACAGTCGAAGAGGAAAAATATTATGACAGGGGTCCTAAAGTTTTCCATTGCAAAAATGAAGATAAATATGGATGAAACTTTCCAGAAGAAGAATCAAAATCATATACATATTTTTTGGATGCAATGAATCATGAACTTATCTTTTATATATATATGGATAAAAAATCACAAAAAATATTTGCCAATAACGTCACTACTCAAGGGCCAGCAAGCTCCCTAGTCCCCACTAGTGCTGACTCTTCTCAACAAATAAAAAAACAATCAATAAAAAAATAAGTAGGTGCAAAAAAAGGTCAAATGCTCCTTCTTGTCGTGACTCGTGAAATCGCCACTTCAGTTTGTCACGTCCCGCTTCCCATATTTGAAACGGAACGCCATAACACATCTCAGCTACGCGTCGAAACCGCGATTGTCGCCTGTAATCATCAGCAAGAATGGAAATACAAGGAGTTTACATGGTATAAATATAGTAAAGTTATTATACAGGGAACTTTTCCAACAATGCTTTTACAAGTTTATTACAAAAGTAATTTACAAGATCTGCGATAGTGCTGGTCATAACTGTAGGTAATCCACAATTTACTCCTCGTTGTAGTGCGGCGATACATCGGCACGGACTCTCTTCTTCACCTAGTGAACAAAACTAGGTCGT